>JANHMN010000024.1:10324157-10349101 GCA_030674055.1 Rhabdomys pumilio | reverse complement strand
TCTGTCTGTGTGTATATGTCTCTGTGTGTGTCTGTGTGTGTGTGTGTGTCTGTGTCTGTGTGTGTATATGTCTGTGTGTGTATGTCTGTGTTTGTGTGTCTCTGTGTGTGTGTCTGTGTGCATATGTCTGTGTGTGTGTTTGTTTGTGTGTGTGTGTATGTCTGTGTGCATATGTCTGTGTGTATGTGTCTGTGTGTGTGTGTGTGTCTGTCTGTGTATGTGTGTGTGTGTCTGTCTGTGTATGTGTATGTGTGTGTCTGTGTGTGTGTGTCTCTTTCTCTCTCTCTCCCTCTCTCTCTCTCTCTCTCTCTGTGTGTGTGTGTGTGTGTGTGTGTGTGTGTGTGTGTGTGTGTGTTTGTGTGTGTGTATACAGGCAGCCACATAGGATTCTCCTGGAAAACACAGTTACAGATGTTTATGAGCCATCTGATAAATGGCTGCTGGGAGCTGAACTCAGGTTCTCTGTAAGAGACGCAAGTACTCTTAACCACTGAGTCATCTCTTCAGATTCCACACATAACACCTTTAACCCTTAGAATGACTTATTAAAAGCAGGCAACATTTATCATTTAAGAAATGATAAATTTTTTTGCAGAGGATAAAACAAGTTCTCTGACTCTAGGTTCAGGGCTCTATGAATTCCTCTAGTTCCCACACAGCGTAAGAGTTAGAGAACCCTCTGGGAAGAAGAGGACTTTGAGAGAAAAATTTACTGCTAAATTGTCTCAGGATGAGACCCTGGTGGGAGCCTTGGAGTGCTGATGGTAGCGGGGGCTTTGGGAAAGTAGGTGGTACTACATGCATTAGTAGAGTACTGTACCTTAAGCAGTGTCCGTTGCATCTCCTGATTGCTGAATAATGTCTCATGCAGGCCACCACCTTGTGCCAGTTTTCCAGGTTGTTGTGTGACATCTCTGAGACATTTTATGTCCAGGTAAATGCAGAGGAAGTCCTCCAACACTGGTGGAACAGAAAAGTACCTTCTTCCTATAGCAGAGCTCCAGGGGCAAAGAAACCTCATTCAATACTAGGGAGCCAGGATTCCACACTCTGGCTGTCTGGTTGATTTATTGCCTGGACACAGGGTTAAGGTACTGGGTATTAGACTCAGAGATGGCTCTTCTGGGGAAACAGGAAGAAATGTTGGTTCTTAAGAGCCATCTCAATTTGGCTGAAGAGAGCAATGAAGGCAGACTTGAGATGGGGAAGGAGAAAGCAGAAAGAGAAAGTCAGTGAATGCAGAGAGACTCTACTGAGAGGCCATGATTACTGGGTGAGGACCTAGTTCTGTGGGAAATCGGGTTGAACTTTCCTCTTATCTCAAAGTGTAGCAATTCTTAAACATTTTCAGTGACATTCCCACCAATCCAGAGATGTATGGTTCAGATGCCCAATCCCCACACTGAGGGAGGTCACCACTTTAGAAACAAGAAACAAAGAAAGATCTGTGCATTTGTGGAGTTCTGCGGCTGAGCCTAGGGCAGAAGTACAGAACTGTTTGTACTGGGCCCTGAAAGCTCTGAGAGCAAAGTGGAGGGAGGGAGAGCCATTCTGTAGCAGGAGAGCTGCCCTTAGCATCAAGTAATAGAAGATGTCCATGTGTCCCTTGATTTTCCAGAACCCAGCACTTACCTCAGTTTTCCTCAGGTTTATTGCTACTCTGTTCTACTGGGAGGACTGGATGTCATTTTGCTATCTTTTACAATGAATAGAATTACTTTGCCCCTATGAATTACACAGCCAGCTGTGGTTTTTTTCTTTCTTTTAAATGATAGAGAGAGGACCAGGACAAATGGGGACAAATGAATTTGTCTCTAAGCTAAAAGGGCAGAGGGGCACCAACCATCTCAATAATGGAGGAAAACGGTATTTTAATAGAGTGTTGAGAAAAACAAAATTGATGCCAAAGATACTCAATAAACCGATATCTATCAGGTCGGACACGATGCCTCTAATGTCTGCACCCAGGAGGCTGAGGCGGGAGAGTATGGGTTTCAGGCAATCCTGGTGTGAGATAATGCCTCAATAACTTGCAAAATTTCAATAAAGGCAGAATTGATGCTGATTTCTCCTTTCACCTTGGGCTCCAATGTGGCCTTGACACTGCCTGGCACTGGGTGCTATCCTCGCCCCTGGTAGGTTTGGTGGAAACATGGCAAACATGCTATCATTTAAGGAACTTCCAATTACTTAGATGAATGGCACAGGTAAAGTAGACACTGAAACTGACCCTTGGGATTGGTGGGCTAAGCTAAGCTGTTGATGGAGAAAGGTTTTTGTGGAATAGAGGTGCTTATCTTGACATGTTATGTTTCTGCCTAGGATAGGTAGGTGTTCAAGAATATCTCCCATAAAATTCATAGTTTGAAGCCCTAAGGTCTGTTACCCAGAAATATGTCCTTATTTGGAAATAGAATTGTTGCTGATGGAATTAAGATTAGGTCTTGCTTGGGTAGAGCTGAGTTCCCATCCAACATGACTGATGATCTTACAAACAGGAAAAAAATGTAGCTCCTGGCATCCACATGCACATAGAGAGAATCTGTGTGACAAAACAAAGGTCCTTCTATAAGCCAAGAGACATTAAGTGACTGTCAACAAAGTACCAGAAGCTTAAAAAATACTAACTAGTTCATAGCCTTTTGGAGAAACCAACCCCAATGACACCTTTTTTCTGATAGTTTTTTATGCTGAGACAAGGTCCTGGAACTCACTTTGTAGCCTAGGGTGGCTTTGACCTTGTAATTCTCCTTCCTCAGATGTTCAAGCGTTGGGATTAGAGGCACTTGCCACCAGAATGGGCCCTCTTAACAACTTGTTGGACTCTCAGCTTTCATAATGGAGATAAACTCTTGCTGAAGCCACTCCACTTGTGATACCCTGTTTGACCATCTCTAACCTGTCATGGCCAGCCAGAAGATATAAAACTATAACATATATTCATATATATATGTATATATATGTGTGTATATATATATATATATACATATATATATGAAAAGATATATGTGAATGAAATATAAGGTGATGTGAGCAAGAGCAATTTCATCGAAAAAAAATGTTCTAAAAGAATTGTGAATTTTAAGGACAAGGAGACCTATAAGTTTCCTATGATCCACTGACCTCAAAGCATCACTACCCAACCTAAGCAATTTCTAATACAGTTGATTAAAACCTACTGTTCGATAGAGCAAAGCATTAAAATGGGGCACAACACACATACACACACACACACACACACACACACACACACTCACATACTCTACACGTGTACACACAAAGAACAAAAAAACAAAACAAAACCAACCAGCAAAGCAACCATACAAACAAACAAACAAACAAACAGAAAAAACCATGTCTATGAACTCTAAGTTCCTGTGGACAATTCTGGATGTCTCTGGATTATGTTTTATATGATCAGCTTCTGCCAATTTAATAATTTATTAATCACAAGCAATGATAAAGATGTTCAACCAAGTAATGGTTATAGTATTATATTAGTCAGAGTTCTCTAGAGGAACAGAACTTATAGAATAAATCTGTCTCTATCTATCTATCTATCTATCTATCTATCTATCTATCTATCTATCTACATATCTATTTATCTATCTATTGAAAGGGAATTTGCTAGAATGGATCACTGCTAGTCCAACAGTGGCTGTCTACCAATGGAAAATACAAGAATCCAGTATTCAGTCCACGAGGCCAAATATCTCACTTGCTTTTCAATATACATCAGAATCTTGAAGAAGTAGACTCTAATACCAGTGAAGGAATGGACGTTGCAGAGTCAGCCAGGGGTTAGGTAAGCAGGCAGAGGGAAAGCTTCCTTTTCCATCTTCTTTATATAGGCTGTCACCAGGTATGGCCCAGATTCAAGGTGGCTTTTCTCACCTCAAAGATCTGGATTAGAGTGGTATCTTCCCACTTCAAAAGACCCAAAACATAAGTAGGTCTTCTTACTCCAAATGATTTATGTAAGAAAAGAAAATTCCTCACAGGTATACCCAACCACTTAGGTTTTAGTTAATTCCCATATGTTGTCAAGTTGACAAGCACGAGTAGCCATCCAAACTCTATAATCTCTATATAGAACATATAATCATCACCACAATGAAGATATTTTATGAAATTTTAGAATCAGGTATGGAGAGCTCAGAAATCAGATAAAAAGCTCATCATTACAGGATATTCTTATGGAAAATTCATAAATTAGTTACTTTTCTCAGAAGGAACCAAGACCCATGATATCTTTTTTTCTTTTCCATGATACTTTTTAAAAAATGAAAAACAAACAAAACAAAAAAATTGTTTTGTTACTTTGAATCAAGGTCTTTGAAGAAGTCTGGGGGTGAGTGAGGGCTCAGATTTTTGAGGAACCAGAGGTCTATTGATAAGTGATATAAACGACACAAAGGAGAATTATATATCTTGGCTCACGTTTTCAGAAGGTTCAGTCTATGATTGCTTGGCCTATACATAAAAACTGAACGTCAAGGTAAAGGAGGTATACGGGAGAGGCAGTTAAGCTCTCAGTTAGTAGGGGGAAGAGCAAGAGGGATACAGGAGGAGGTAGGGTAGATGTACTATCTTCTAGAACAAAACTCCAGTGACGTACTTCCTCCTACTAAATTCTGCCCCCAATAAATCCATCAGGAGATTGATCCATTGAGTAGCTCAGCGCCCTTGTGATCTGCCTGTCTCTGGAAGCAGCATGGCAGGCACTTGCAGAGCTATGCTTCGCTAATCTAGGCATCCTCACAGCAATCAAGTTGACAATTAGAGTGAACTCTCACAACAGACCCCTTGTTTCCTAACACCCATATGCTCCACATCTTACTACTGGTCGTCCAAAGTCTCCAATCGATTTCATAATAAAAAAAAAAAAAAAAGAAAAAAAAAGAAAAAAAGAAAACAAATGCATTTGGTCTAACTCTAAGAGCTCCTAAACCTCAACAATCGCACTAGTCAAAAAAGGTCTACATTCAAAATCTCTGAGATTCAAGGCAAACTCTTAACTCTGAGCTCTTGTAAGATCAAAGAGAAAGTTATGTACTTCTAAAACGCAATTGCGCAAAGTACACAACCCACTTGAAGAGAGAATGAGGACATAGGTAGGAGAAATGACATCAAAGTAACATCAAACCCAGAATGTAAAATAAGTCCTATAGCCCCATTCTAGCATCTGGGGCAGATAGTGGCCAAGATGCTGGGGCAGTCCTGTCTCTATGATTATAGTGTCTGCAGTCCACATGGCTTCTGCCCTAGGGTAGACACCCTAGGCACCTCAACATTCTTCACACATTACCACCTCAGGGATATCTTGAAGTTACCACACATTGACTATCCTAGTACTTCCTCTGAAATCTTGGTAAAAGCCTCCATGATTTTGTTTCTTTTGCACCTGTCCTGCTTGCAAAAACGGCCATCCTATGACCGCTACCAGTGTCTTCCAGCTGCTGGAATAGCTAGTGCCTTGCATCCTTGGATAACAGCTACACTGACCTCTGCATGCCTGGGATGCTAAGGATCACAATACATCTTGGGAATACAGCCTTCTAGGCATCCATGTTCAAGTAAGGTGTTTGAGTGCTTCTTTTATAAGAAGCTTTTCACAGCCCTTGATGTTTCCATGGTTGAAACTGACATTTTATTAAGGACACCAATCTCTTTAGCAACTGTACTCTCCTTATCCAAAGGTGCAGATACTCCCCTTACCTGGCCTGAATTGCACATTTCTCAGATCTTTCAGTTTTTGCATTTTGCTCTTGATTCTCACTACAAGCCTGACCAGAAGTATCCAGAAATGACCAAGCTATAGCCTAAATGTTACTGTGTCTCAATATTTTCTATACCAAGTGAACTGGCACATTCTTTTCCGTTTGATTTAAGTCAGGACATGGGTAGAATATAGACAAATTATTTGCCAGAACATATCAGGAATGGCCCCTAGTCCACTTCCCAGTAAAGGCCTCTCTTTCCTCTGAAACTAAACTCTAGGCTTTCATATCCACATTTCTCTCTGAATTCTGCTCTCCCAAACACTCACCAAAACTTCTCATTCATCTTTATTTAGAATATGCCACACTTTCTCTGGTCCATATATTCAAACTTTCCCGAATATCTAAACATCTAAATTTCCCAAACATCGTCAAATATCTAAGAACCACATGGTCATGTTTGGTCACAGCAACGATACCACTCCCGTGGTACCAATTTTCTCAATTACTGTCTTTTCTTCTTATGATGACTAGACATGGGCATTGTTTTAGAGGGTCAAGTCTATGGTTACTGGTCCTTTGTGCTTAGATGGAACACCACGGCAACAGCAACATATGGTGGGGAAAGGTTCTCACATCTTCCTGAACAGGAAGCAGAGAGGGGTGTTATGAGAGGAAACCAAGGCATAGCCTCAAGAACACACCCAGTTATTTACTTCCTCTGACCCTACTTTCTTCCTTTCCTAATAATTTTTCCTCCTCATAATGTTATAATATTATGACCCCATTACGAAATTAGCTCAAAGTCCTCTACAGTCTAAGTGCCTTTAGGAATACCATCTCAGACACATCCACACTTATGCTTACTAATTTCTTATCTATCTCTCAGTCTACTTGGACTGTCAATCAAGATCAACTATCGCAACAGCTAAGTGGGTAAGAGAAGAATTGAGGGTTTGATAAGCCGCACCTTTTCTTCCTTTGAGAGTCAAGTGCACAAGAGAAGAATAATTGGCAGAAAGGAAAGTTCTCCACTTTCTGGATGCCCATACTCTTGCTGCCTGCTGGGATCCCATCCTCAGCATCAGCTCTTGGACCCCAATAGAAGGTATGTATCAGTCTGTAAGAATGACAGATATGTTCTCAAAGTACAAGGTCAGCATAGCTTTCCAGCAAGATAGTCAAACGTGTCTTCCTGGGTGTAAATCAACCCTAAAGGTAATATAACCATGGAAGATCCATGAGTATCAACTTTGTGTTCATTGTAAGAGGACACTTTCTTATCCGTGGTGCTCATGTCCCAAGGCAAGCTTATCTTGCCTTGTCTTCTCTTAGATCTGCATCATCTCTTGTCCAGATTTGTTCTTATCATTTATACAATTATGGAAGCCTGGAAAGGACATTCAAGAGATTATTCCAGCTGGAACAAGTCTACCATAGAGAGGGGATTGGAGAGTGAGAGGTCAGGAGTTGGCTGCAGCAGTCCCTCTGGCTGATGGAACCTGCTTCTTCAGTCTCCATGTGAGCCATCTGGGGGCAACAACATAGCATTAATCAAGTCTGTGATTACTTCTAGAGCCTCAGGGAAGAGCTTTGACAAAGAGCAGGGGGTTACAACAGGAGGTCTTTTCTGTCTATAATCAAACACAGCTTCTCCCCCCAAGCTGTTTTATAGCTATTTTCTGGGTTCATAGAATCATAGCATTTTAAAAAATCTCCTCATTGTAACACGAACTACTGATCCTCCAGGAAGCTCTGCTCCTCTGTGCACCGGATCTCCTAGGAAGCTGCACTCACAGGGACACTATGAGCTATAGTTGTGCACAGTTGGGAGTAGAGAACAGAAGTCATCTGCTCTCGGTGCTGAAGAAAAGGATAGAGTCTTTATAAACGCTCCCATGAAGTAACTTCAACTTACTGTAAACAGAAACAGATGAGAACGCAAAGGTATTAGAGCCTCTTCCCAGTAAGCAGTCCCCAAATTTGGAAGAATCAACTGTAATTTATTCTACTTAACTCTTCCTTGTTGCTACTTGGATCAGATTCCATTATAATAAAGTCCACTTGTTTTCCAAATTCTTTTACAACAGTGGGATTTTACTAGGACAAGTATAATATCATAAATCACAATTTATGACCCTGGCCTGAGGTTAATTTTCATTTTTTTCACTTCCGTAATTCTCCAACAACGGAATTTAAGGCAAGTCATCCAACTGTCTCATCCTTTGTTTGATGTCTCATAAACTGGAGGAGTTAAGTAGAGCTGTCCTGATCCTTCACTGGTTTGTTGAACTAATGACCTCATTTTGTGATCCTCTTGGCTCCACCTCTTCAGCATGTCATGCTGGCATGCGGCACCACCACCACTGGCAAGAAGATTATTTCCTGCACGTATACAGTGAAATAACCAAACTCATCTAAATGGTGGTTTGTTGTTTGTTGACAGGAAATCAATCACAATAGTAGAAGGTGTTTTGGGCTCCCGACTTGTGTGGTGGTGGTTGTTTGAAATCCAATGAACATAGGAGAATTCATCTTCCTCTTTGTTTTCCAGTGTCAGATATGTCACACTTCTGTAACCTTGCATTTCTTTTCTTATTGGACAGGGAAACCAGAGCTGGCCCACTTTCCCCAACTCTTGAATCATTTTGCTTCTACATTTCCTCACTTGACATGTATGGCTTATGGAGGTTTGGTGGCCTTCTGATTTATTGGTGCCTGGAAGCGAGGTGGGCTCAAACAATACGCTCAGTGCCAAGTAGGAGGTTGGGAGAAGTTCATCTCTATTAGAGAGCTTCCCATTGTGCCTATGTGGGCTTGTCTAAGTGCGTCAGGAGATGCTGAGGACTCACATGGGTAGGTAGGCCTGCCAAAGTTGAATTAGAGATTCATAAACAGATTTCCTTAATGATGATATTCTGATATGATTTGAATATGCGTCCTTTGAAAATCACCAACGTGACACTATTAGGAGGGGTACTTCTGGGAGGTGATTACGTCATGGCAAAAATATGGAATTGAATATAATCTGTAGTGCAACAATTGACTTAGATTTATGCTGTCAGAATGTTGGGCAGTATTCTGGACCTTTAAGTTTAGTGTTTCACCTGTACGTATTTCTAGAGAAACACAAACTGTAGAGAAAGCTAAAAAACCATTAGGCCCAAACTTATTGAATGAAATCTACAAACCCTCTTGCCCAGTTTTTCCAATGCAATGACTACATTGCAAAAGGGTGCTATACATGTGCACCCCCAGAAGCTGAATGAAATCTGGCATGCATTCCTGGGAGAATTTAAGAACAAAATGTGGAAGGGGTATTTTATGACAGCTCCCACAACAGTTAGAAGTCACTGGTCAAACGAAAACACAACATGCTAAAGGGATGGCTCTTCAGAGCATAGCTAGTGTGTCTGCTGTAGAAGGAATAGGTGTGATCTAGAGTACAACAGTTTAAACAGTTTGAAGTGCATGCAAGTGCAGCGGTCGGTCCTTGCAACAACATACACAAGTACGCAAGTGCACCGTGAACTTTCAGAACGATGGCTTGTGCTTAAGAGTCAGGGGACAGGATACATGAAAGAGAAGATGAATAAGTTCATAAAGTAAGAGATGTACCTACTGTTAGCATTCCTTCTAGGCTCCACCCATGGTTACCTGGCAACAGCCATGTATGCCTGTCATTATAAAAGGAGCTGTTTGCCCCCTCCTCACTTTCTCACTCTCTTAGTCTTTTACTCTCTCACTTTCTTACTCTTACCCTCTGTCACTTCTCTCCCAATTTCTGTGACCCCTCTCTCTCCACGTGTTTCTGACCAGCCTCTTCCTCTCCCTCTCCCTCCCCCCTCCCAATACCTCTCCCACTCCCTCCTGCCTCCTCTCTGTCTCTCTGCCTTTCTCTGTCTCTACTCTCTCCTCAACTCCCTTCCTCATGCCCTAAATAAACTCTTTTCCATACTATATCTTGTACCTCAGCATGGGCCCACAGAGGCACCCCCCCCCTTTACCTCAACATACCATGTGTCTACCAAACATATCCTGGTTCTTTCTTTAAAAAAAAAACACAACACATACCTCATAGGGAAAAATATAAAAATAAAATTTATTTAAGGTTCAAAATAAATAAACTACAAATATGGGCTCTCCTACTGTTTTGGGTTGGTCTGAATTCTATAGTTTGTACACTCTTCAGCAATTTGGTGGCTTCTACACTAAACAAAGGTGGATTTTGGCTGAATTAAAAATAAAAAAATAGCCAACACAACCTGTTCAGCACTGATCTCTCAACTTTGTCTTTTGTGAAGCCCATGGTTCTCAGAGCTGCCCAATGCTTTTTATAGTTTTCTCTTGGATACTTATAATTATGTCCTTCTTCTGTTCTTCCATAAACAGGACTCTTAGACTCAGTTCTTTCTTCTCCCCAACTCTTATCACATAAATTCATCACCACTGCCTGGAGACCAAAATCATCTCTTTTAGATATGCTTCTTGTTTTCAAGCAGAGAAACTGACTTGGCTGTCCTCAGCAACTCAAAGCCCTTTGTAAGGATGCAGGAGCCAGAAGAACTCACAGGAGACTGTAGGAGCAAGCTTAGGGAATGAGAAGAACCCTTCCAACAAGTTATTGGAGATCAGCATTAGCATGTATCCAGCCTGCTGCTTCCATGACCCCAGCCTCTAACTACTGCAGGACACTGGTGCTGGGGAGTGGAATGGCCATGAATGAATGTGATAGCACACTTCCAAAAGTAAGTCCTGGTGTTTATTTAGCCTTGGTTCCTACACTCTTCGCTGCCGCCTGCCTATATTAGGTTGGAGATGCTTGTGACTAACAGCATATTGGGGAAGTGATAGTATATGACTTTCCAGTGTCTAAAAGACACTGTGAGTTTCTATATTTCTGTTTATATATGATTTGATTTGAGGGAACACAAGCCATGAGGTCATACTGTCACTCAAAATGTGTTCTATGTAAAGTCTTTGTGTCAAGAAACTGGGGTGTCCTGCCAACAGTGATAAAAATACAGGCTCTTGCTTCAAATCATGGGAGTACATCATGTTGGCAAGACCCTCATCTCCAGCCAAGCCCTCTGGTCACTGCAGGTCTATCTAACACCATGATCGCAGCCTTGTGAGAGGTCCTTAGCCAGAACCTCACAGCCAAGGGGCTCCCAAATGCCAGACTAACACAAACTGAGAACATAACTACTTTTGTTGTTATTTTTAAACCACTCTTTTTGGAATAATTTGTTATCCAGTAACAGAGTCTACCTTTGAAGTACATTCAGTGCAGTAAAAGGCCTGGGAGGAGCCTCAGTCTCAGTGACTGTCATGGGCTGTATGTTAGATTGTAGAAGGTTGGCAATTGGGATACAGTGAGGTGAAGCAAAGGTCATTCATCTGCTAACTCCGTGGGTGACAGGTACACACAGGGGAGTATTGCCCTCTAAGAGGAAGATTCTTGGAGTTTGGAGTCAGAATGCAACAACATTATTTCATTGAATCTGAATTCATATATCTCTATCCTTCCATTAGACTGCTGGCATCATCCCTTCCCTCCTCCCCTGAACCCCCTTCCTTCCCTGCATAGCTAACCTTGAGTTGTACTTGGCCTCTTGGCATCTTCTGCATTAGGTTCATGTCTTTCACTCAATAGACACGCCCATCACCTTTATATAGTGAGCCACTAGGAGCACAGCCTACCCAGCAGAAGGGTGTGGGGTGGAAAGTGAAATATGATTGAGTTGCCACAAAGCTAAGACTGATGTGCTGGAGGATGAGACAGTGGTTCCTGTCAGGCTGACCACAGAACTCTCACAGATGCCTTGCCCATCCCCGCCATTCTAACGCTGAACAATCAGCACTATAGCAAAGGCCTTAGAAGCATGATGGGGCTCAGGGTATGCAGCTGGTGGCTGTCTTGCTTATGTTCCCAGAAGCAGTAGCAGCATTTTTTCTTCCTGCCCCTCTTCTCCTTTTCTTCTTTCTCTCCAGACCCTTATTCTGGAACCAGAGCTTCAAGGTCAGGTCATTTATTTGAGAAACGCACAGGAGGGAAGGGGAGTAATAGAGGCTGAGTTATTAAGCCACCAGCACAGCAGTTGACCAGAGCTTAATCCCGTGAGGAAACACTGGGAAAAGGTTCAAAGCCCTATGGCTCCAAATTATCCCACCTGTGGGGCAAAAGATCTGGGATATTTATGTAGCAAGTCTGTAGAGTCGGTGGAAGGCTGCTTCTGGAAGGATGTGGAGGGGTTATTTTTCAGCATTTCCAGTCTGCTGCACATGTGGGCATAACGACCTTCTGTGGACGTAAGACGTCCAAGTAACACAGGCAGAACCTGCAGGGTTAATGAGTGTTACTTTTCTCTCTCTTCCCCTACCACTGGTTTGGAAAACCCTGAGCTTAGGATGCATTCTCTACTTCTTTCCAAATCTTACACAGTACCTACTGCAATAGTTTGCACATAGTAATGATCAATAAATATTTATGCTCTGCTTAATTAATGACACCACGAGACAGCTTTTTTTTTTTCCCCCTGATGGTCTATCTCCAATTTCCTGGGACAGAATGAATTTCATGTCATTATATTTTTATCCACTAAGTATGTGAGAGAAGATAATCTGGTGTTTATATTTTGCAATACTTCTCATTCAATTGCATTCATAAATAAATAAAAAGTCTCCATTAAACCACAGTCCCTACATTTGTATCTCTCTTTCAACTTTGTCTCCCCAAGAAGCTGGCTCCAAATTGAGGGAATTTGGAGGCTCCTGGTGTGTAGATTCTTATTAACTTCCCTGCCTGACTCAGCATAGTTCTGTGCCAGCAATAATAGCTTGTTCCCTGTGCACTCAGGTTTTTCCAGTCCTTGAACCAATGAGAATCAGGATTTGTTTTATTAGAACTTCCCATCTCTGAGGGGAGCTTGGAAGATCTGGTAGAAGTCTGTGGCCTTCATTCCACTCAGCAGGCCAGACCACCTAGGTTCAGCAAGGAATTATCAGAGCTCCAGGCGTAGAAAAGCAATCAGCTCTTGGATCTTTCTCTCCGATCATTGTTCATGAGGCCAGTTTCCTCCCAGGATCTCAGTCTTGTAGCCTTGCCCCAATCCTAGGTCAATAATCATAGGTACCATGTTTTCATATTGACTGCTGATTTCTGCTATATCCCACCATCTGTCTTAACTCCAACAGAATCCATACCATCAACCATCTTTCTGAGCCTGATCTCTGCTTGGATACCAACAGCATGGTATTTATCTGTTCCATCAGATTCAGTTCCTGAGCCAGGATGAGGGAAATTTTTATCTCTTTACAATTAGGAATTAGGTGATTCTGATCTATGCCCTTAATCCTCAGCTAAGGTTACCTTTGCCAGCCTTAGGTAATTTTACATCTAACAGCTCTATCTTCTTTGTAGTGACTTCCGTGGCTGCTATAAAAAAATTATGAAGATGTTTGCAATATTTTCAGTAGGCAAATTACATCAATTTGCTAGACCTGGATTTCCACCTTGCTGTTTTTACTCATAGGCCAGTAGACACTGATGGCATCCTAGTGTCCAGCAGAAGGCTCTGGGGAAAAACACGCATGAGTGTATCATACATCATAAGGTATCCAGATTTCTCCAATCACAGATGTTTCTGTTGTGCCCTTGATGGCTTCCTTGATAGTGGCATTACTGAAGAATGTCATTTCGATTTGAGACTATTGGTCAGTATATTGGCAAATATAGGTGGGGGCTACTTTCACATTGTCCTGGGACTCAGTATATACCTGGCAATGTTCTTCTACTACTTGTGTTAGAACTTCCAGATATTGCCCATTTTTATAACTAATCCCTCAAAATGTATTTCTTCCTCTCTCTCCTTTTATCTTAAGAGGTTGTGGTGGTTACTCTTGATGCCATTGTGATAGCATTTAGAATAAACATGGAAATGATCTTTAGGCATGTTTATAGGATGTTTCTACATAAGATTAAATGAGATAGAAATTCATACCCTAAATGTGGGCAGTACCCTTCTGTGGTCCCCAGATGACAGAAGAGGGGAGAGTGAGCTAAGTAGGAACAGTCATTGCTCTCTACTTCCTGACTGTGAATGGGTGTGACCAGCTGCCTCAACTCCTGCAAGTGTGATGTGACCTGCCACCTCATGCTACTGCTGCTGCATCTTCCCTTCCACAAAGGACTGTACCTCAAACTTAAAGCCAAAGACATCCTTCCCTTTTTCCAGTCTCTTTCATCAGGTACATTGTCACAGCAATAAGGCAAGTCACTCGTGCAGAGGCTGGCTCTTCTTCTAGTCTTTTCCTTCTATGATCGTAGTACCTGCAGCTTAATCTCCTTGCTGAATTCAGCTCTTACTATTTCCAGGAGAATTGGATTAATTTGGACCTTTCCTTTATTTCCCGAAGCTTCCATTTCTTGAAAAGCTTCCTAAGCATTGACAACTGCCACAAAAGCCCAGAAATTGTGTTTTGGATGGATTCTTTGCAAAGTCATAATTTTGGAGTCCAGAATCTTAGAAAACCCATATCTGAGGTTTCCCAGTAGACAGTTAACCTTAGATACATTGGGTTCTTAAAAAAAATCCCCCCAAGTGTCTTCCTTGGAGCTTGGAAAGGGAGCAAAGAAGAAAGGATCATTCCACTTCCTTTAAATTGAGAATCTAGTCCCTGGAAACCCAGTGGCTTCTCTGCTGGCCTCCTGCTGCTTGCTACCTTTCTTGCAGACTTTTCAGGATGACATACTTTCTCCCTAAACATATCATTGCATCTCTTGCAGCACATTCTTTCTTCTAGGAATATCACAAGTGAATTACCATGAGGTATTGGCATGGGGCCTCAGCCAGCAGGAGCCAATTATTTTTTAAAAAATTCCAAGCAAATCGGATCAGTGTTTCACAAGTTACTGGCCAAGAATCTCCAGAAAGTTGTGCGGGCCTCCTTTGCTGTGTACACATTGCTGACCCAAATACGTACGAATTATATCTTTCCTCGGTCCTTGCACCTAGCTTTGTTCTGTTAGGACAGTAGCAGCTCCCACCCATTTGCAGGAATCTAACTAGATCACTTCACTTCCTCAAACTGTAAAGGGATGTTTGATCAGCCCAGATCATTCAATTTCTTAATGAGGTAGCGCAGACTCCCCTCTTGCCAGATGGATGGAGCTGCACCTATTTGCGATACAACTTAGTCACACTTTGCTTTGCTGTCAAGGCCGTGTTTCGGGAGGAAATATGTTCTCTTGGCTAGATGTAACATACGCGGTCCAAATCTGGCATCTCCAACTGAGAGAAAAGAGGCTTTGTTGAAACGGAACATGTAAGAATATATGTGGTGGTTGAAATACATTAGCAATCTGCACGGGGGAAGATTCTGCCGGATCTGATTTGCATCCTTAACAAAATTATTTGTTTATGGAAAGCATGGACTGTGCCTTCGTTACTGTGCACATCAAATGCTATTCAGCAGCATTGTGCCTGCAGGATAAAAGAGGGAGCACAAGCATTGCTGTTTATGTTTGTTTGAACTGTCAGGTTGTGGGAGATGGCCTGCTCCTGAGGGATGGGTGGTTTTCGTCATTTAGACAACTACCCTAGGACTTAACATGTTCCTGTGAGGCCTTTCTCCTATCTCTTAGAGCAAATCTTTTTCCATAAATTCCATCTTTCTTTCTTTCTTTCTTTCTTTCTTTCTTTCTTTCTTTCTTTCTTCCTTTCTTCCTTTCTTCCTTTCTTCCTTTCTTCCTTTCTTCCTTTCTTCCTTTCTTCCTTTCTTCTCTCTCTCTCTCTCTCTCTCTCTCTCTCTCTCTCTCTCTCTCTTTCTCTCCCCCTCCATCCCTCCTTCCCTCTCTCTTTCTTTCTTTTTTTTAAGAGAGGCATAGCTCTCTTGGCCAACCCTATCCATCTGTGATAGTGGGGATTTTTTTGTTTGTTTTTTGTTATTGTTTTTTAACTACTGGCAAACATGAATTCATTGAAATATTGAGCACTCAGTAGAAAATGGTTTTGAAACTTACAGGGAAAGCGTTTGAGAAGTTTCAGGCTGTGCTCAGTCTAAATAAAGCTAGCTGGTCTCTTGGATTTTATGGATGTCACCTCAGAGCAGGATCTAGAGTTTGCTGTTTACACCAACCACTCAGAGCTCAGGAGGTCGCTGGAGCCAGATCCCCAGGCACGCTTTTCTCAATACACGTCACCATAGTGAGAGGGGTTCTGCTGATGTTGTTGCTTGCTTGCTTCTGTTTTCCTTTGAGAGGTAAAAATATTCCTTCTCATTGAGATACTAATTTTGGTTCTTTTCAGTTATTTCTAAGCCACTGAGTAGAAGGCATCACATTAACATTAAAATGTATGCGATGGTACTTCTTACATATTCACGTCTCCCTCCTGTGCATGAATAGCTTGTACTCTCCGCCTAGGTTTTGGGTTCTTCTGCCTCACAAGCACCTAGGATTGCTCATGGCTATCTCTTGGTGTCATGCCAACTTGACCAGGACTCCTGAGCTGCTGAGGACTGAAGTTCGTTTTGTGACTATGCTGGCTGTTATTTGTTAATTTGATAAAAGCTATAGTTTCTGAGAAGAGGGAGACATAGCTGAGAAAAGGCTCCCATAAGATTACACTCTAGGCAAGCCGGAGGAGCCCGTGCTTAGTCGGTGATTAATGTGGGAGTGCTTAACACTTTGTGGGTGCTACCACCCCTGGGTAGGTGGTATTGGGTGAAGTCTGGAGGAACAATAAGTAAGACTCACCCTTCCATGGCCTCTGCATCAGCTCTTTTCTCTAGGTTCCTGCCTTGAGTTTGTGCCCTGACTTGCTGAGACTGTTAGTTGTTCTAAGAAGTCCGACCCCAGCTCAGAACAGACCACTCCAGACCACACAGTTCCAAGGGGGAGGAGGTTTATTCAGGAGATAGGGCAACGGTGGAGGGAAGAAGGTGGAAGAATAAGAGAGAAGAGAAGTAGAGGTAGAGGCCGGCCATGACCATGTGGAGAGAGAGGAAGGGGGGAGGGGACAGAGAGGCAAGAGATTAAGAGAGGGTAAGAGAGTAAGAGATTAAGAGAGAGGAGGGGCAAGCAGCCCCTTTTATAGTGGGCTAGGCCTACCTGGCAGTTGCCTGGTAACTGTGGGGAGGAGCATACCTGGCTGTTGCCAGGTAACTGTAGAGGTGGAGTTTAGACAGAATACTAACAGAGACGATGAACAATAAGCAATAGTAGGAAATCAACCCTTCCTCCCCAAGTTGATTTTGGTCATGGTGTTCTATTACAGCAATAGCTACACTATGGCTCTGACTGTCCACAACCATGGCTTCCTGATGCAGAGCTCTGGGACCTCAATGCTGCAGGGATGTGAATCTGAGAAGATTCCATCTGGGACTCTCAAACAGTGATGCTTTTAGAGAAGAAAGGAGAACAGAGCAATTCTCTCTCCATTTTTCCCTAGTGAAGGCTTTGGTGGGAGGCAGAGCTGAACACTGGGTGAATTTTTGGAGCCCCTTCCTCCACCCCCACCCCCCCTTTTTTTTTTACAATTTCTTTTTAGAAACCATCGATACAGCTATCTTCTCATCCCTGAGCTCTCTCATGGCTGTGTAGAACAAGCCATTGTTGTCCATCTCAGTAAGCTGGGATGGAGTCTTTTTACCCCACCTTGGGGGTAGCTCTACAGGAGATTCACAGAAGTCAGAGGATGCCCTTGGTGCTACCAAGCCCCAGCCACTCCACAGTCTGAAATGAGGTGAACTGTTAGTCCGTGGGGAGGGTGCTTCGATTCAGATGGACATTGTGTCCCAGCTGGGTGGCTCAGATCCCAAAATCTTATGAAGATATGTGAATCAGTCCTTTCAGTCACACACTGCCCCTTTTCTCCTCGAGGACACACACAGCACCGTGGTGGCCAGCCTGGGCTGGCTTCCCACGACAGCTGCAAGTTGCATCTGGAGCCACCAAGTCCCCTCCTTCCTTCAGTTTTGAAGCTATGTCTGGTTCACAGTGACAGTGTCCTGTCTTCTGGACGACATCATCTACCCTGCTCTCACTTCTGGTGGGAGCCCCCCAGTGCTCTGGAGATCTCTGAGCCTCTCACATCTCATGTGGGAGCTGTACCAGTTGCTAGTTTCAAGAGATTCTTAGTTAGCCTTCTTATCATCCTGAGTATTGTTTCTGCTCCCTACAGCACCCTCATAAAGCAAAGTTTCCTTCTCCTACCTTATAGAGCAACTCACAGGCTACAAGGCTTAAGCTGTGTCTGTATTTCTCACAAAGGCTGTAGAGCAGTACAAATGGCATATGTTCTACATTTTCAGCATTCAAATATGTAAGTAGCTTTGGGGGTTGAATAGCAAATATATAATGACTTGCACATGTCTAATGTACATAGTTTAATAACTTTTAATGTATATTAATGTATATACATACTTGTGAAAACTATTTCCACAAACCGAGATAATGACTATATCCCCCCAATTACTTCTGTGTCTTTTATTCCTTTTTTTTTAAAATATTTTAATCTGGCTTCTCTTATTCAGCATCATTTTCTTATTTCCAAATGACACATCAGTACTTGGACAGACTTAGGGATGGAATGTTAAATTTGGCACATATACACATTGTATAAAGATTAAATGATGTGTAAATATTATATCCATCACTTTGAACATTTATTATTTCTTTGGGGGGTAGAACGCTAAAAATCGTCCCTTTCAGGTAGTTGGAAACACATTATAATAAATTTTTGTTACGTACAGTTATGCTAAGGTGATCCAGAGAACGTCTTACACCTTCTTCTAATGAGTTTGAAGCCAGTTTTCTCTGTATTTCCTTCTCCTCCATCCTTTCCTGCCTCTCATAACCACTCTCCCCACTTCTAGGAAACTAACTGTCTTGGTATCCATATATAAGTGAGAACATGCAGTTATTTCTTCTCATGCCTATACTGTTTCACTTAACATAATATCCTCCAGTTCTATCCATATTGCTACAAATACCATTCTTTCTCATTGGATAATATCACTGTGAATATTTACTCTGCATTTAAAAAATTATTGAAGAACCTTTTTGTTGATTCCAGGTTGGCTATTGTGAATAGTGATTCACTGAAAGTTGGAGTTTGGATGTCTCTTTGATCCCAGTTTCCTTGTCATTGCTATGGACCTAGGAGTGGGCTCTCTGCATCATATAATATTTCTATTTTCTGTTTTAAAGAACCTGTATGGTATTTTCCATGAAGACTTTACATTTCTATCGAGAGTGTAGAAGAGTTTTCCTTCCGATTGTTCCTGCTACACTGTCTTCTACTTTCTATTAGTTTGCATTTGTTTGTTTGTTTAGTTGTGTGTGTGTGTGTGTGTGTGTGTGTGTGTGTGTGTGTGCACGCATGTCAGAGCACATATGTGGAAGTCAGTGGATGGCTTGAGGGAGTCAATTCTCTCCTCTCTGGTGGGTTCTGGAGGTTGAACTCAGGCTACGAAGCTTAAGCAATTGAGAGCCATTCTAGCTAGGGTGAGATGATATCTCTCAAAATGTGGGTTTGTATTTCCACGATAATCTGCGTTGGATGTATTTTCTTGTGTCTCTTGTCTGTTTACAAGCTTTCTTTGAGAAGTGTCTATTCAGACTTTTTGCCTACTTAAAAAATTAGACTTTTGACAAATACACACACATACATATGTGTGTATGTATATATACATATATATACAAATATATACATATATATATGAATAATTTGAGTTCCTGATATATCTAGTATATTAATCCTATATTGGATGGATAGTTTGCAAATATTTCTCCCACCCTGTGAGTGTGCTGTCTCTTCACTCTGGTAGTTGTTTATTTTCCTTTTCAGAAGTGTGTTAATTGATTTTCTTTTTGTTTCGTTTTGATACCTTGGCTTTTAAGGTCATCCCCAAAAGCATTTCTGCCCTTACACGTCACAAAGTATTTTTCTTGTGTTTTTTTCTGGTACTTTCATAGTTGCTGTTTTTACACCTAAGTCTGGTTTATTTTGAAGTGATTTTTGTTTCACAGTCAGAGAAGGGTTTTTAGTTTCATTCCGTGGCGTATAAATATCCAGCATCCTCAGCATCTCTTACAGCAGAGCCTGTTCTTCCCCCAGTGTTTACTCTTGTCACTTTCATCAAAGTTAAATTTGTTACAAACATGCACTTTATTCTGCCCCATTGGTCTATGCCTCTGAGTCTGCAGACTGCAGGGCCCTGCGTCTTAGTCACTATCATTTTGTTCAATATTTTAAAGTTGAATGTGTGATGTGTCTAGCTTTGCCCTTTCCCTCCAGTTTTGCTTGGGCTGCTGGGGGGTATTTCACGGCTCTGTACACAGTTTAGGATTCTTTTTGTCTGTTTTATAAACACTGTCATTGTTAACTTGATTGTTATTGCCTAGGATCTATGGATGGCTTTGAGAAGAAAGAATATTTTAGCAATACTAATTTTCCTAATTTACGCACATCAAATGTATTTTAGAGTGGTCTCTAAAATTTCTCCCAGTTGTGTTTCATGTGAACCTGTCATCTCTTTAGCTAACTTTATGTGTGTGTACTTTATGTTACTTTCATCTTGGCTCCTAATGTAAACAGAATTGTTTTCTTGTTTCCTTTTTCAGCTAGTTCTGGTACATGGCAATGCTGTTGATGTTTATATGCTGGTGCTTGCATCCTGCCACTGTACTGAAAGGGTTTATTAGTCCGAAACCCACAGGGGCAAACCTTGTGTGATGCTCTTGTGGCTTCCACCATATTAGACTGCAGATGATGCCCTGTGTCAACTACTAAATACATGGGTGATGAGACCCTCTCCAGGATCCACCCAGGTAGACATCCCAATGTGTCTGCTGGACATCTTGAAGGAAAGAAAGACCAGTGTCACTGTGCTCTGTATGAGCTTCTGACTCCCAAAATCCATGAAGATAGAAAGTGTTTTATCAAAAAAGAACACTGAGCATTAAAGAAAACTCCTACACAGCAGGAAGCAGAGAAACACATAGTTATGAACTCATTGAAAAGCTTGTCACATTAAATGTCTAAAGCCCAGCAACACAGATCCAACTATAAAATCATATATACGTGAATATCATATATTCTAACTATAAAATCATATATATGTGAATACCATTTGATCCAACTATAAAATCATATATACATGAATATCATATGATTCAACTATAAAATCATATATACGTGAATACTATATGATCCAACTATAAAATCATATATACGTGTATATCATATGTATCATAGACATATCTTACATATAAGCTAGGAGAAAGAAGACAACAAAATTCTGTAAAACAGTGATAAGATGGATGTACTTATGGATATATGTTTATTAAATAAACCATACAATGTGTTGTAGGGCACATTTTTCTAGAAGTTTTCTAGAGATCCGAAGGTGTAAAGTGGCAATATGGACAGGGCTGACTGCCAAGCACCCGTCCCTCCAGCGGTCCAACTCCCGTATGCCCAGAAGCATTTCTGGTCATATTAAAAATTTGTCAGAAGAACTTCTGCTTCTGTTCAAAGTGGAGTAGGCAAAGTCAGAATTGACAAAATTATCCCTAGACTAACGGATGCTCTGATGCTATCTAAGACATTTTAAAGGCAAGATGGAAAGGAACCCAGGAGTTTTCAACTCTCTGAACTTAGTTGCAGGAAAAGAATCAAGCATATTTTTATGAAGTACTCATAAAGGTACTTCATCATGTTTGGCACCGCTTAAAAAAAAAAAAACAATATGAACTCAAAGAAGCAAAAAACAAAAGAAAACAACAACAACAAAAACCAGGACTCCTTATGAGGAGGGAAATCAATCAATTGAAAGCAATCAAGAGGAGGATCTGTCAGACGAGCAGAAATGGGGATGAAAACGGCTCAGAACCTATTTTCATATGTTGAAAATGTTAAGTAAAGACATGGAAATAATTTTACAGATGAAGACATTGAAGTCTAAAATGTAAAACAAACAAACAAAACCAATTTGCTAGATCAGTTTAGCTATGAACTAGATAAGATGAATACTATATTTGTGGAAGAAAAATCAGTAAACAACAGGGTTTTTAGAAAAAAAAAACCTGCCAGTTGCAGAATGTAATAAAACTGGAGGTAGAAGAGAAACTCTTGATGACAGATGGTAGAAACCTATAGCTAACAACAGACTTCCCAAATGAAACACATAGAGAAACACACGAGGAGACTTTCATGAGGTGTGAGAAAACACGAAATCTAATATTAATGTAACTGGAGTCCCCAAAGGAAGAAGATAAAAAAAAAACATGTAAAGAAAAAATGATCAATTTTTAATTTTTTTGATAAAAAACATAGATCCACGAATATAAGAAAATCAATAAGCCCTAAGCAGAACAAACATGAACTTTCCTTCAGAGTTCGTTGCAGTCAAGCTGCTTTAAAAACTGGTGCTAAAAGAGAAACCGTCAAAGCAAACCTGGGATGTGCAAAGTGAAATGCTGTTCATGCGTAGCAACTAAGTCACAGGTGACAGCTGCTCTCATCTCAATCAAGGCCAGCAAGAAGAGAGTGGACTGGCGTCTTTATAACAGTGAAGGGAACAAAGAGCTAAGCACAGGTCGTCTAGCAAAAAATATGGCAGGTAAACTGCATAGCACACCTCCATGGAGCATCCCTAAAGACAGAATACAAATGGTCAGCAAAAATGAATGAATGAATGAATGAATGAATGAATGAATGAATGAATGAATAATAAAATAATTAGTTTATGTAGTCATCAGGGAACTAAGTAAACACTGTGCTGAGACCTCAAATCACACCAATCAGAATGATGATTACTAAGCCAACAAACATATAGAAAATAAATGTTGATGACATCTAGTAAGAAGGAATTCATGGACAATTTTTGAAGGTGAATGCAAATTAGATCAACCATATAGAAAGCAGTGGAGAGTGTCCTTTAATACATAGTTAGACCTTCTGTTTGATTGAATTATTCTTCCATAGAATGTTTTTCCTCAAAGCAAATGAGGTCAGCACACCAAAGAGATGTCTGCACACCCACACGTATTGTGGCACTATTCACAATAATAACTAAACTTTGAAAACAACCCATTGTGCCTTTCAACAAAGTAGTGGATAAGAAAATGTGTCTATAAGAAAATATGTCTTTATTATTTAATCATAAAGAAGGACAAAACCTGTCACCTGTACAGACACAATGGAACTGGAGAAATAATTTTTAATAACAATTGTTAAAATTCTACAACTAACATTATATATAGTAAGAGGTAGAATTATTGCTGTCTTAAAGAAAGGAGAAGAACAAAAAAGATCTTTGTTATTTGTGACAGTTTTTAACCAGAAGCTCTAGCTACTGCGATAAGAGAAGAAAAAGAAAAGGCATTCATAGAGAAGAGGTAATACTGTCTTTCTTTGTAGGTGGCATGATGGTCTCCATAGAAAATATGATGCTATTTTAACTTACATAATTAATTGGGAATATTACAGTAATATTACTTGCTGTGGCAAAATAAAAGTAGAGAAATGCTCAGATATAGATGTTACTAAAGATGTCAAGACCAGTCTATGAAAAACTAGATTACTGAGTGAAATTAAAGACTAGAGTACATAGAAAGCAATGCTATGGTTTTAGGTCAAATGACTGATTATTTCCCCTATTACTGAAAATAGATTTTTTTTCACATATAATATCTTGATTATGATCCTCCTCCCTCTAATCTTTCTGGCTCCTCCCCCTTCCCTCCCATCCAGAGTCACTCCTTTTCTGTCTCTCATTAGAAAACAGATTTCTAAGGAATAATAATAAAATATAGAACAAAATAAAATATAATAACATAAAACAAAAACTATCACATTGGGGCTGGACAAGACAAACAAACAGAAGGAAAAAAAAGAAAAGCACAAGAGAAGTCACAAGAACCAGAGACCCACTCCTCCACACACTCAGAAATCCCATATAAACACTAATCTAGAAGCCATAATCTAGATGCAGAGGACCTGATGCAGAGTGTTGCATGCTGTTCCAGCCTCTGTATGATCCTGTGAGCTTTGATAAAGTTACCTTAGAGGGCCTTATTTTCTTAGTGTCCCCTATCCCCTCTGGCTCTTACATTTTTCTGCAGGTTTCTTGAGCCCTGCAGGGAGGAATTTGGTGGAAACATCCCATTTAGAGTTGAGTGTTGTGAAGTCTCTTTCTCTGCATGTACTATCTGGCTGTGGGTCTCTGTACTTGTTCCCATCTGCTGCAGGAGGCAGCTTTGCTGAGGATGGCTGAGCAAGGCACTGCTTATGAAAATAGCACAATCTGACTCAATACTTTATCGATTACCAAATTTATATGTTGATTTATGTAATCCTAATGACACCCCAACAAGTTGATGGGGGTATGTGGGGGCACATCCTCATAGAAGCAGGAGGAGGGGGGATGGAATAGGAGTTTTTGGGCCAGGGGAGGGGGAATGGGGTAAGGGGATGACATCTGAAATGTAAATTAAATATCCAATAAAAAATAAAATAAATAAAAAGTTCTCATGAAAATACCAGGGACCTAATGATGCCAGAAAAAATGTGGAAAAGAGAAATGGAGAAAAAGGACTGACATCACCAGTGGTCAAGATATTGGTGGCCAGGGAAAACCTAGAAGTTAACAGGCAGCCTAGAGACAGACAAGCTGTTATGTGAACATCTAGCTTTCCATCCAAGTTTAAAGAAGTTCAGGAAGACAGAGAATAATCTTTTCCGTAAAAGGTGCTAAAGTATTTTCAGGTTTATATGTGAGGAGAAGTAGAAAGAGGAGGAGAAGCAAGGTATAGTGGCCAGAAATCACTCCACATCTTGCCCATTAAAATAACTAATTCACAGTAGATTATATATAGATCAGAGTAGGGTTTTTTTTTTAGTTATTTATTTATTTTTATTGGATATTTTATTTACATTTCAGATGCCATCCCCTTTCCCCATTTCCTCTCCCTAGAAAACACCTATCCAACCCCCCCTTTTCCTTTTTGCTTTTATACAATTTTTAAATGTTAATCAAAAGCTTTATAAGTTTGGTAATGCTCAATAACAAGATGCCCATACAATCAGAAGTGTAACCCAATACCCAACATAGATATATCAACTATCTTTGACTGGCGAAGACACTCGAACATCCGCCTCCATGTTCTTCTCTCTCTCTCTCTCTCTCTCTCTCTCTCTCTCTCTCTCTCTCTCT
>JANHMN010000024.1:10312257-10324147 GCA_030674055.1 Rhabdomys pumilio | reverse complement strand
TCTCTCTCTCTCTCTCTCTCTCTCTCTCTCTCTCTCTCTCTCTCTCTTCTCTCATCACCTATCACTATCTCCTCCTCTCCTCCTCTCCTTACTCCTCCTCTTTCACTCCTTACTCCTCCCACCTTAGCTCCTCCTACATATTGCCCTTCCTGTTAAAATAAAACTTTTCTCTCAAAATACAATAAGAACATAACTATACCAATTTGTGTCAGTAAGGTACAAGATAGACCTAATACCCAGTCCATCATTTTGTTGACTAACCAGAACCACTGTCATCTCTCCTAACTAAAAGACTTAGTTCTGAACCTGGCTTTTATTCTTGGCTTTAGAATGAATGTCAGCTGAAAACCATCCTCTCAAATCTTTTCTCTCAAAGTAAATAGCCAGGATTGGCTATGAGACTATAAGTCTTCAACCCCATCAGAAATCCAGAATGACTGAATTAACTGAAATTATGGGAAGCACAAAGCATAGCATCTAAAACTTAGCCAATTTATAGAGACCACTGAACACCTGGGAAGTCTCTATACTACAAAACGTTAGAGCATCTGATCTTCACCCTTCTGGTCTAGGATCATCTGACAGACCTAGTGATAAAGAATTATTAAGGGCTGATTACTCTGTCTTGGCAGATGTATCAGTCAACTATTCTGCAAGTGTGTTCTTTTCTGGACAGTAATTTGTCTGTAGATGAAAAGAGGCAATTCTTGCCTAGTTGCTGTCTCACCACAACTGGAGTAACTCCAATGATGCTTAGTTTCTTCTTAGACTCCAAGACAGGAAGCTATCAGGAGCAGACAGGTCTCTAATCAAAATGAACATTAATACAGAAATGTTGTAATGTCAATTCTGTAGACTTCTGACATTTTGAAAACCAACTATCTATGTAAGGCAATCTGGACTGTTGTCTGTTAACTCCTCTCAGCTATTTCTAAATAAAATATAGAAAATACCCTAACAATAAACTCAGAGCCATGAATTTGCTATAGGCCCTTAACTCACAGGCTAACCATCTCAAATCAGTTTAAAAAGTTAAAGAAGGACTGGGTCTAAGCCTTGTATTCCTAAATGTGTTATATAGGCACAATGCCTATGAGAGTAACAATATTAATCTCACTTTTATATCAATAAGAAGCTTGTACCAATGAAAACCTTAACTTTGAAATCAAAGTAAACTTTGTACCATTTAAGAAATTATAACTTCATCTTAATAACAATTATACATATTTCTACCAATAGGTTATGGATATGCAATAAATCTTAGCTAATCCTCCCTGTTTCAACAAAACCAATACTTTTCCTTAGAAAGACAGCCTAATATATTAACCACCTCAGTCCCCAAGCCCAGGGAATAGGGGCGCCGACTCTTCATTAACTTCTTCAAGCTGATTATGGGTGTTGAGATATTAGAAGAGGGGCAGGGGGAAGAGTAAATTGATAAGCCTCTGACACTCTGTCTTCACCGCATCCAGCTGGAATTCCAGGACATCAGAAGTTTGAGCAGGTCTGCTCAGCTTGCTTGATGAATAGATACACCAAAGCTGTATATACTGCAATATATAATTCTCAAAACAAATTTTAGTATCAAGATAATTTTGTGTTTGAATTCTGAAATCTAGTCTTCTGGTGGCCTGCCTCTGTCATGTCTAGTCCATATAATTCTAGGAGTTTCTATGAGGGTGTGCTCCCACCATCCTCCCATTCCCACCTCCCAGATCTCAAATTCCCCAACACTAGGGAATCCAAACTTTCAGGCACCAAAGTCCTCCACTTTCACTGATGCCTAACCCCTTACCCCATCCCCCTCCTCCAATTACTATGAGGGTGTTCCCCCCTCCACCCTCCCATTCCTACCTCCCTGCTCTCAAAATTCCCCCAACACTAGGGAATCCAAACTGTCAGGCACCAAGGCTGTCGACTTCCACTGATGCCTGGCAAGGCCACCTTCAACTACCTAGGTAGGTGGAGCCTTTGTGTTCTTGGGCTGGAGATTTTAGAATGGCTACTCCAGCTTGTTTCTTAGGACCATTTGCTTGAAAATTGTTTTCCAGCCTTTTACTCTAAGGTAGAGTCTGTTTTTGTCACTGAGGCGGGTTTCCTGTATGCAGCAAAATGCTGGGTCCTGTTTATGTATCCAGTCCATTAGCCTATGTCTTTTAATTGGGGAATTGAGTCCATTGATGTTAAGAGATATTAAGGAACAGTGATTGCTGCTTCCTGTTATTTTTGTTATTAGAGGTAGAATTATCTTTGTGTGGCTATCTTCTTTTGGATTTGTTGGAAGAGGATTACTTTCTTGCTCTTTCTAGGGTATAATTTTCCTCCTTGTATTGGAGCTTTCCTGTTATTATCCTTTGTAATGCTAGGTTGGTGGAAAGATATTGTGTAAATTTGATTTTGTAGTGGAATATCTTGGCTTCTCCATCTATGGTAATTGAGAGTTTTGCTGGGTATACTAGCCTGGGCTCGCATTTGTGTTCTCTTGGGGTCTGTATGACATCTGTCCAGGATCTTCTTGCTTTTATAGTATCTGGTGAGAAGCCTGGTGTATTTCTGATAGGTCTGCCTTTATAAGTTACTTGGCGTTTTTCTCTTACTGCATTTAATATTCTTTCTTTGTTTTGTGCACTTGATGTTTTGGTTATTATGTGACAGGATGTATTTCTTTTCTGGTCTAGTCTATTTGGCCTTCTATAGGCTTCTTGTATGTTTATGGACATCTCGTTCTTTAGGTTAGGGAAGTTTTCTTCTATAATTTTCTTGAAGATATTTATTGGCCCTTTAAGTTGGGAATCTTCACTCTCACCTATACCTATTATCCTTAGGTTTGGCCTTCTCATTGTGTCCTGGATTTCCTGGATGTTTTGTGTTAAGAATATTTTGCATTTTGCATTTTCTTTGACAGTTGTGTCAATATTTTCTATGGTATTTTCTGCACCTGAGATTCTCTCTTCTATCGCTTGTATTCTGTTGGTGATGACTCCTGATTTCTTTCCTAGGTTTTCTATCTCCAGGGTAGTCTCCCTTTGATATTTCTTTATTGTTTCTACTTCCACTTTTATGTCCTGGATGGTTTTGTTCAATTCCTTCACCTGTTTGGTAGTGTTCTCTTGTAATTCTTTAAGGGATTTTTGTGTTTCCTCTTTAATGGCTTCTACCTGTTTACCTGTGTTCTCCTCAAATTGTTTGAGAGTGTTATTTGTGTTCTTCTTAAAGTCTTCTATTATCATCATTAGAAGTGATTTTAAATCTGAATCTTGCTTTCCTAGTGATATGGGGACTTCAGGACTTTCTTGTGTGGGAGAACTAGGTTCTAATGATGCCAAGTACCCTGGGTTACTGATGCCTATGTTCTTGCACTTGCCTTTCACCATCTGGATCTCCTTAGTGCTACCTGCCCTGTTTCTGACTGGAGCCTGTCTTTCCTATTATCTTGGTTTATCAGAACTCTGTGGGGTGGGTGTTACTACTGGGGTTAGTGCTGGGGCCCAGACTGGAAGGAACCAGTGCTCTGGGCCAGGAGTGACTTCCTGGGACTTAGTGGGTCCCAGTTACTCCCTGTTTGGGGCGGGTGTTACTATCTCCTTACCTAAGATACTGCCTAAGTTAGAGCTCCTGGGAGGCCCACTTCCTCTGAGTTCTGTGAGATTGGGGGCAGAGCTGCCACCCAGGATCTGCTCAGTCCAGAGTAGAATTTTTACATGCATTTATTTATTTGGTGTATATGTGTATATGCATGCACATGCACATGTGAATGTTTATGTGTTTACAAGACATGGTGGTGTATCTAAAGAGGTCAGAGGATAATATGTGGGCATCACTTCTCCACTTTCACCATGTGATTCTCAGGGTTCTTCAGGGTTGATGGCAAGCACCTTTACCTGCTGACCCATCTTGCTGGCCCCATAATCCTGATTATATATCCTTGGAGAAGATATCACAGGTAAAAGTTTTTGTGACCTCAGGTGGGTATCATTCTTAACATGACATGATGGGAAGTATGCTCTAAAGTAGAGGAGGATGAAAGAGAAGCTGAACTTCACTATAGTTTTGAAGCTTTTTAGAAGGTATAATGAAGAAAGCACATACCAAGACGATACAGCTCAGACAGTGCTCAGCTGCAGAGCTCACTGCGGTACAATTTAGCACTTTGGGCTGAATTTTGAAGATTATCATCCCCATTTAGTGTGTTTATTAAAATGACATATATGCACTTGAATTGATACGTGCCTCACAAAAAAATGGAATCATAAAATAGGGTGAACTGGGGACTGGAGAGATGGTTCAGTGGTTAAGAGCACTTGCTACTCTTATGGAGGACCTGAGCTTGGTTCTCAGCACGTACATGGCAGCTCACAACTATCGCTAACTCTAGTTCTAGAGCATCTGATGCTCTCTTCTGGGTTCTCTGGACACCAGGAATGTATGTGGTGTACATATATACATACAGGCAAAACACTCATATACATACTAAAAGTTAAAAATTTTTAGAGAGCCAACTAATCTAATATAGCCTATTTTTTAAGTCTTGCATGATCCAGGATTTAGAAATATCAATCTCAAAGCTAACCAGTTGAGGGATTTTCTTCGTGTGTGGCAGCACACATTCCTCATGAGTATTCTCTGAGGCCCTAATAAACTGACAACTTTGTTTTCCTCCAGACAAAGGATAAAGTGTCAATTAATTTCTCTACGGAGTTTGTAGCCCATGGGCTGATTGCTGCGGGTCTTGGTCTTTTTTAGTATTAAAAAATACAGACTTTTGTTGAGTTTCTTTCCCGAGCTATGGAAAAGGCCTTGGAGAGGAAGTTGCAATAATGGACCTTGTCTTATTTTATGCAAATTTGGACTTGGGATATGCTATTGTGCTAAAACTAGAGCATGGCAACTATTGACAAACCTTTGCTTGGTTTTCAACTCAAGAGTCTGTGATTATTTTAAAGCATTCAACATCTCTTCCTATAGAAGAGGTTAAGGTTAGTTGATGCCTGAGCCAGAGTCCCACTACAATGCCAAAACGCCTGATACAACCAACTTAAAAAGAGGAAATGTTTGGTTCATAGTTTTGGAAGGCTCAGTACCTAGTTAATTGTCTCTGTTGTTGTGACTCTCTGGCAAAGAACATATGGCAGGGATTGCATATTGTAGCAAAGCTGCTCACGTTACCATGTTCAGAAAATGAAAAGAGAATATTGGCATCCCCAAATACCCTTCAAAGGCATGTCTACTAGTGGGCTAAAACCTCCCATTGAGGTTCACCTCATAAACGTATTGCAATGCTCTCCAATGGTGAAACAGTTTTAGGGAATACACTTCAAATGTTCTTTGGGGCCACATTCAGATCCAAATATAGCAACTGAAGGCTACTGGCCTGCATTGGGATTAGAGACCAGTGCAGTGACGGTCATTCCCAACTCATTTACTGCACCACAGTGCAGGCATGATTTCAGATAATCTGTTGGAGGGAGTCTCTTCTACCCTATGGGACCCAGGGATCGAACTCAGGTTATCAAGCTTTTAACAGCACTTTTTTCCTGCTGTGCCATTTTACTGGCCCAACTTTATTCATTCTTCAGGAAAGAGATGGCCCATGATAAAAGAGGCACACACATTTAGGAGGAGTAAGAGACAGCACCAATGAGAAGAGGAGATAAGTCAGTAGAAGCCTTCAGCTAAGGATAAGAACTCTCACTGAACAAACACATATCTGTGAATTTACTGGCATCGAGGAGGAAGATGTGATGGATTTATTTAATAAAACAGAGCACATTCACGTGTCAAGGAGGGTAATCTGCTTCTCTAGCATTTAATCCAAGGAGGAGCTCAATAAATAACAAGAGAAAGAATGTCTTCAAAGAGAATCAAACAAAAAAGCAGATGTCATCGTTCTCATTCTCCTCATACTTGAACTAAATCAATAATGTTAAGTACTATTTCTGGGGAGATGATTCTACCATGAGGTTGCGTGGTATTCCCTCTGGCACATAGCCTCTCTTCAGCCTCATTCAAAGAGAGGCCCATCCGCAGCTAGAAGGCTAGAGGTGAGCCTGGTCAGCTCTAAAGACCATTCTCTTTGGGAAACAGGAACTCTGAAGGCAAGCAAGCACCACTGTTGGGCTGTGTTTTGGAAGAGGTTGAGGAAAGTCAAGAAGCAAGGTTAGGGACCCCACCAGCTGTCTGTAGCTTGTGATTTCTTCCAATTTGGTAGGAAAAAAAAAAAGAAAAAAATCATGAGAGGATTAATCTGAAAGGCAAAAGTGTAGGGGCACTGATAGAAGGAGTTTGTCAGTCAAATGTCCCTGAGGGAAGGAGATTCTGACTAAAGTGTGAGCTTGGTGAGAGGCCATGGCTTGAGAATACTGGCATAAATCCAGATACCTCTGGATTTTTATCTTCTCGGAGATCTGCCTACAGGAAACAGGGTCAGACATAATACCTCTACCAACTTCCACTGATCAATGATGGCTGCATCAACTACTGCATGTAGCTTTCGATGGCCCACCCAGGTCCAACGGAAAAGGGCATCATTATTCCCCAGCAATTTTTTTGCCATAGACATTGATCAGAGTAACTAGCATAGTTAATTCCTAAAATTAGCATTAATTAACATTAGAATAATCAGCATTCATATATTAATCGGCATGAATACACTGAATATAATTAATATTGTTTGCCATCCTTAATATTGGGTGCTAACAATTGCACACAAGCCTTCTAGCTAGTGTTGTGTCAAGCAACCAAGGCCGGTAACATCACATCAAGGAGTAGAGGAAAAGGAAGAGATGTCACTCTCCAGAACCCTCTTGTGCTTACTTCTGCTTGTGCCCCAGAGAAAAGAAACTGGATGGCCTGAAGTCTTGTTTATTAATGTAACTAGTGGCTATAATCTTGGGATGTTTCCTAACATATTTCTGGGTAAGAATTAAAATAAAACTGAAATCTTGGGGGACACTGGTAGATATTCTCAGTGGCCAGACAGGAAATGAATGAGGCTAACAGACATGGCAATAAGATTCAGTGCAGACTGTGGCATAAAGACCTCACTTAAACACTTCAGCACTGTTGAAGACTGGTTCTAATGCTTTGAATCAATCAGAAGTCTATGTGTGCAAATGTTAAGGTCCTTGTCCTCAACTGGTTTTTCATTGATCAATAAAGATGCTAGCTGCCAATGGACTAGCAAAGGGAGAGGTGCAGAACCCTTAGGGTTGCTTGGGCTAGGAAGCAGCGGGGAGAAGACTCAAAGTCACCATGACTTCAGGAAGGATGGGACACAAGAGATAAAGCCAACCAGCCATATGAGATTTCGGGTTCATGGACACTGACCACTTCCCTGATTGGGCCTTGGGTAGCAGGGGAAGATTTAGGAGTACCCAGCCTTTGAGGTAGCCAATGCATTAAAAAAATAAACTAATGTGTATGTATCTTTCATTTCCAGATCCAAAGATAGCTCCTGGGTGGGCGCACGTGTGCGATCCACCTAGAGTACAAAGCAGTGTCGCAAAAACCATTACACAACAAAACAATTTTGAAAACTAGTCTCTGTGGGGTGGGTAGTAGGCTCACTCACACATGGGTCATAGAGAAGACCCTTACACACATCTGTGACCAAATTCAGTTGGCAACCAATGTGTCATGTCTGAATGGAGGATAGAGTGTCTGGGCATGCAGTGGTCTCATTTCTTGCCAGTGGCAGCTGGATACACAAACTCTTGCCTCAACTGTCAAAAGGAGAGACAGAAAAGAGATGTTGAGTGATGAGCATGAAGGCTTGAACTGTCATTGGAGGTCAGCCTATCCTCTTAAGGAGGCAGAAGGCTCTGAGAGTTTCACATGAAGAACCATGTTGGTTCTAAAGGAATATTTTTGCCCTTGTTCTTAAGCTTGGTCAGATTTTCACCGGGAATCAAAGCATTCTAACAGTCTAACCTAACAGAGATGACAAGACCCTGACTGTAAAGGTTTGAAATTCTGTTTGGCTTTTTTGCCCCCATAGCCCTACAGCCTCTGTTTTGAGACAGGGTCTCACTCTACAGCCCAAGTTGATCTAGAACTCACTGTATATTTTAATCTTGCCTCCAACTCATGGCAATCTTCCTACAAAAGCCTCCTGAATTCCGAGAATACAGGTGTGAGACACCACACCCTTTTTTTATTTTAATATTCTTGCTGAACATACTGAAATAAGCCAGGACCAGTTCTCAGCCCAAGGATGAGCAAGCTGTACAAAGACTGTAGATAACAAAATGCATTGTCCTGTCTGATGGGGATATTCAAAGCTCATCCATCTGGATGCCAAAGAGCCTTGTGCTAGCTGAATTAGCACAATTGATATGGAGCTGTTCTTTCAGTGAGTAATTGGCCACCTGGTTCATGGCCACCCTTGTGATCTTAGTAAGATGGCATCCTCCCTACACCCAAAGCCATTTGTTCCCCAGTCTAGCAGCCTGCATTCTGAGTATGTACGAGGCCAGCTACACATAGTAGGCGTTGTATGTAGAACAATGTAGCAGTCTCCTACCCTGCGCTGGATCATCTAGGGTTAAAATTTTCTCGGGGACAGCCTCCTCTCCACCCAGAATTTCTTCACTTAGCACTGTGGCCTTTGGGAAAGTGACACCCCTCTCATTTTCCTAAGTGAATCAGAAGGGCAGAATTAGCTGTGAGAGAAATACCTCCTGCACGTATAGAATCTGCCAGAGGGAATCATGAAGCCAAATGTGCTTCCGAACTTGCATTATTTTAAAGGAGGAAGTTCAAGATTACATCAGATGAAAGTTTGTTTAATTCTCAATTAGTAATTGTTTTTATGCAATGTCGGTGGCATTGAGACTTTTATGAGCACTGCCATTGATTGAATGATGCCCTCATTGGATGTTGATTGAGTGATCTTTTGATTCCATCCCTATTAACATGCTAATGGTGAGGGATACAGCCCCTCTCAAAGGCGCCTGCTATTCCAAGGATGGATGTCTCTGACCTGTACATTTCTCCTAAGAGCCTGGAGGAGGAGGGGGTGTCTGGGACTCTTCAATGGTTTCATTAGCATATTGTAGCTCAACTCCCAAGGGTGATACATTTAAAGAACATAGAACACAATTAGGGAGATTTTTTAAAGGTTACAAATGATGGGCGTGTTCTGAGACTGTCTGGATCTACATGCCAAGGGCATCTAAGTCGGCCCCAAGAACAGCTGGAGCCCAAAGGCCAGTGCACTGAATTTACATAAGCTTTAAAGATATTTTTAGCTTCCCTTGCTCTTCTTAATATTCTCCTGCTTCTCTGCCTCACACACACACACACACAAAATGGAAGACTGCAAAGCTTAGGAGTCTGAGCCTTTGGTCTTTAGAAGTCCTGATGTTGTTTTCCTTTTTAGATCTTCTGGGGGCTGTGTGGAGGCAGAAACTGATGAAGCAGCCATTAGCCTGCAGCATTTAAAAACCTTTATATATGGGCAGCAGGGGCCTGTGGGTCCGCTCCATTCTAGAAAAGTCTGCTCATTTTGTATTGCTCGTTTTGAGATGAGATTAGCTGAGATGATATACCTCTTAAAGTCCCAATAGTGCTGTACATACCGGAAGTCACTGACTGTACTTTCTTTTCTTCCTTGCCCCTCGTTCCATGTGGAAACAAAGCAACTGAGACTTTAAATCAAGCTGTGGCTCAGACCATGGGGACCTGGAAAGGTAAAAATCCATCAACATTCACCACCTGCTTAGGTACTTATTTCTTCATTTGTTTATTTAATAGACCATCATTTATGATTTATATTTATTAATAATTTTTTTCTATTGAGCAACACAATGTGCCAAGGATCGAGTTGTTGAAGTGCTTGTAGTGCAAACACAAGGGTCTGTGTTCCATTCCCAGAACCCACTTTAGGTATAATGGCACATACATATAACCCCAGCACTGGGGAGGCAGAAACAAGCAGATTTCTTGCTGGCCAATCAGCCTAGACTACTTGGGGAGCTCCAGGCTAATGAGAGATGTCATGTCAAAAAGCAAGGTGAATGACTCATGAGGAAGGATTACCAATGCTGACTTTTGGCCTCCACGTGTGTTGATTTACACATCATCCATGCGGGTCTATATACATGTTCATCTACATGAATACTGGGTGTGGATGCGTGTGTGTGTGTGTGTGTGTGTGTGTGTGTGTGTGTTGGGGAATACATAACCTGTGCAGACTTACTTCATCCCAGTAACAAGCTGGTTCATGGATTTTACTTGTTTTCCATGCAGATATAAACAGCTAGAGAGTCTTGGTGCTCAGAGGGGATGTTTTAGGAGGCCCAGGCCAGGCACTGGTCCTGCCTCTTAGCAGCTGTGTAGACCTGGTAAGTTGCCGAATCCCAAGTGGTTGGACTCAGCAAGTTGGCAGTAAGGAGAAGTAAGAGAGAGTATGCTATACATAAATACACTCACAGTGTTCCTTTTGTGAGGTTGACAGGGAGAATTCTGCCTGAGGCTGTGAGTTGTGACCCTTAGAGAGATGGTCTCAAGTTTTTATTTTATTTTATTTTATTTTATTTTATTTATTTCACAAACATATTCAGGGAGACAATACTATCTGCTACTCAGCTCTGTGTTCTCAGTGGGTTGCTCTGCCACAGACAATAATTGCATGTATAAAATAACATGACAACATGGACATTTAGAAAAATAGGGACTTTCTTTCCTTGTGACAATGAATCATAGGCACTTTGAGAAAGTATTTGGTGGAGCATAAAGTTAAAAAGGGAGACTGAGCTACTGATTGGATCCAGCTCTGGAACTAATGTAGAACCTTCAGGGCATCCCGTAAGTAGGCGTTCCATCTCGGCAGAGTTGAGTACAGACATTCATCTGGTCCGTCGCTCTTGCTACAGCTGTGAAGCTATTGGCTGTGCAAACACTGCATCAAACCAAGGCCCTTTCAAGTGGAAGACAAATGTGGAAGTTTACACTAATCTCTTTCTAAGAACACCCCTAGTTCCCCCCCTTTTTAATTTGGGAACTCAAGACCCTCGTGATCCTTTAAATAAGGCTTTTTCCAAAAACCCTCGATTACTAAAAAAAGATGCCTGACCATATACATGCACACACACACACACACACACACAAACACACACACACAGATGCACACACATGCACACACACACATATGTAAGTGCATGTGGATTGTGAGTACATACATGCATACAATGTGTATATGCCTGTGTGTGCATGTAGAGACTAGAGTACTATTTAGAATGTCATTTGTCTGGTGCTGTCCATCTTTTGGAGACAGGACCTCTCTCTGGGCTGGAACCTCTTCAAAGTAATGTTGGCTGACTGCCCAGTGAACCCCAAGGATCAATCTGTCTCCATCTCCCAAGCACCGGGGTTACAAATGCACACTTCTAGGACTGCTTTTATTTGTCTTTTCGTGAGTTGTTCTGGGGATGATATTCATGTCTTCACACTTGCAAAGCAAACACTGAGCTATCTTCCCAGCTCCACCATCAGCTTTTTTTACACTGAGTTTCCAGAGACTTTTGTCAATACAGGCACAGTATACAATCACAGTGATTGTCAGATGGCTGAACGAACTCTGGAACTAGATGACTGAACACAAGGAGTGCTAAGGAGATGTCTGTGCTGTGATTTAGATTAAGTCACCTAGAAAGTCTCTTCTTCCATGTGGACTTTGATCTAAGCATCTCATTAGTTGATGTTCTCCACATGTCTCACAACCTTATCCCAGCACTTTGTTCCGGTTCCCTAATGATGCTTCTCAGCTACAGCTTCTTGGAGAACCTGAGCCTTGGTCTTGTCTGATAATTCTTTTTCTTTCCTTCTCCTTGTTCTTGTCCTTGTCCTCCTCCTCTTCCTCCTCCTCCTCTTCCTCCTCCTCCTCTTCCTC
>JANHMN010000024.1:10253060-10293078 GCA_030674055.1 Rhabdomys pumilio | reverse complement strand
CTTCCTTCCTTCCTTCCTTCCTTCCTTCCTTCCTTCCTTCCTTCCTTTCTTCCTTTCTTCCTTCCTTTCTTCCTTCCTTCCTTCCTTTCTTTTTTTCTTTCTTTCTTTCTTTTTTCCCATAAATATCAGAGCTTTTTGCACAGTCACAAAAAATCTTGAGTAACTTCCATTAGACTTATTTGTTGATACTTGATTTGCTCCTATTCCTTTTTTCTTTTCCTCCAGTTCCGAGAGCTCCAGACTCAATACCTCATAAAAGAGGGTATCCACTTGCCCCATAAATACATGACAAGGGAGGCAGACTCATTAGTAATTAGTGAATGCTGTCAGATAAGGACTTTACCATTGACTATATCCCAGCCCTAGATTGTTTTCATGATACTGTAAATGTGATATGCTATTTGAATTCCAGAGGGTTCTTGGTCATTCACATTGTACCTAGAACTTTGCTAAAGATTTATAGGCTTACTGAGATTTTCAAGACACATAAGAAACCTCCCCTTTTAATTCCTATGCCATCTTTTTTTCTTACCATCCTGCCCTTTCTGGTACTTCCAGCCTAGTTTTGTCCAAGAGTACTACTGACTAGATAGTTGCGTTATTAAAATCCTTCATTCTTTATTTCAAAAGGAAAACTTTCAGCATTCCACTATTAGTCTGATGTGTGTAAAGCACCTGTTGAAGTTTTTTTTTAATTGAGCTACTAAGTTCCTGCTACTTTTCTTTTGATCAGTTATTTTGTTTGTTTGTTTTTTATCATCTATCACTATGACTAGCTAATTTTTTTTATTTTGTTCCATTACTGTGAATTAGGATGATTGAATTTGGAATGTCAAGTTATGATAGTTTGAACAAGAATGGTCCCCTGGGTAGAAATGTGTGGGAAAGATTAGTAAGAATACCCTTGTCAGTGACCCGTATCATGTCCATGCCATATCTCATGGTTGTTGTCTTCACATGTAATCTCTCCACTTCTTCTCCAGTACCATGTCTACTTGCCTGTTTCCATGATCACCAGCATCCTGGCCATGGATTCTACGCATCCTCTGAAACTATAAGGAAACCCCCAATTAAACATTTTCTTTTATTAGTTTCCTTGATCATGTTGTCTCTTCACGATAATAGAAAATTAACTAAGAAACAAATTAAATGTACCTTTCTGGAGCCAATTCTATCTGAACTAGTCGGTTTTCTTTCTGTATGTTGTCGAATCCATCTGGTAAGGCTTTATATAGACGTTTACTGCTATATTCTCAGTAAGATTGCTTATGGATTTATTTTATTCCCAGTTATTTGAGTTCAAGACAAGATGTCACATAGTCCAGATTAGCCTCAAACTTACTACATGGTTGAGAATGGCCTTGAGTTTCTAACCCTTCTATTGTTACCCCATAAAGGTTTAGACTCCATGCCTGTGCCAACACACTGGCTAAGGTGTTTGTTTGTTTGCTTGTCAATTTCCTATAATGCTTTCTATTAATATTTTGTCTCCATAAAATTTACTTCTGCCTTGTCTTTGTTCTTTGGAAGAATTTGCTTAAGATTGTTTATTTGTTTCTCTTAAACTGTTAGGCAAGAAGACTCCATTATGGAAGTGACTTGAGTCTAGAAGTGTTTTCTTTGACAGATTTTGTATGTTTTTGATTTCCTTAATCATTTTATGAGAGTATTTTCATCATTTTCTTATTCCAGTTTTAAGATGTATTTCTCCTAGGAATTTTTCCATTTCATCATCTTTTCAAAAATGTTTTCATGAAAACGTTTGTGTGATGCATCAGTGTGCTCTCCTCTGTGTTTCTGACACTGTGTCTTTCTCTTGCTTTCATCAGCTTTGCCAAGACTTTTAAAAACGTGAACTCTTCAAAGAAATAACTTTTGGCTAAGTTTTTCCTCTCTATTTTGTGCTTGTGATCGTTTCACTAATGTCTGCCTTTACCTTTATTATTTCCTCACTTTTGTTCTCTTAGCTTTTAATTTACTGAGTACAAGTTGATGGCTTCCATCATTGATTTTAAGAATTCTTTGTTATTTTTGGCTGTGTGAATTTAAACTATAATTTTACCTTTAAATATTGTTTTGGCCTTATTTTTATAAGCTTTTAATATGTCACGTCTCTATAATCTTGCAGTTAAATACTTCATCATTTCATTGGGATGGATTTTGACAGTATTTCTTATAAATTATTAATTTCAAATTATATTTTGTAGTTTAAGATAATTTGTTTATAATCTATTTCCCTTATAGCTAGAATATGTATTTAAAATGACAAGCTTTAAAATCTGTTAAGACTTATTTTGTGGCTTCACACATGATCAGGTTTTTAAGTACCCCTTAAACACTAAAAATATTTTGTATTCTTCGGTTTATTTATCCATTTTACTACATCTGTACTTGAAAATAAATATAGTTAATATTTTTACTGACTTTTTGGGCTTATATTTTTACTGACTCCTCGGGGCACATTCTTATCAGTTATTAAAAGAATCGAGTCAAAAATCTTCTGCTTTAATTGTGGCTTATCTGTTTTCCTTGTTGCTCTAGCTACTGAGGCCAGGTGCATATGATTTTAGAATTGCTGGTTTTCTCCCCAGGGGACTGAAACTTGATGTGTTTTCCTTAGTAATCATTTTTTTCAATTTGAAACACACCTTATCTGATAATAATATAGACAAAATAGTTTCTCTTTTGTTCACATTTGCATATGTTACTTTCTAATTGTTTTCCCTTCAATATTTCTGCAGCTTATGTTTTAGTATGTGTCTCCTATCAACAGCAAATGGTTGGAATCTTAAGCACCCAGTCTGACATATCTTTGTCTTTTAATTGGAGCATCTGGCACATTTACATGTAATACAATGGCTGCTGCATTCGAGTTTAAATCTACTACCTCATATGCTTTCCATTGCCTTGCCTGTTCCTCTTTTCTATTTTCTTGCCTGCTTTGGGACAGATTTTTGAGGGTAGAGCTAAATTAAAAATGCATATAGTTCTATAAGTTTTGAGCTAAAATCAAGCTAGAGGGGCATCTCTGTTAACCCAGAAAGCTTCTCATAGTTGTCTCCATTCAGTCTCCCCACTTCTGCTCCAAGCTAGCTGTGGACATTATTCTACTGGCTAGTGTGATTATTCTGGAACATCACTTGAATGATACTCTTTTTGCATGACCACTTTCTCACATGACATTCTGTTTAAGTTTATTCATATATGGTGTTATATTATGGTTTTGAATGCAAAATCGTCCCCCACAGACTCATGGTTGAGTGCTCAGTTCCAAACCTGTGGGCCTCTTTTAGAAGATTCTGGAAACTTTAGTAGAAGGGAAGAAGTTGGAAGAAGTCAGTCACTGGGCTAAAGAAATGCCTTTGAAGGTTATATTGCCCGCTCCCTTTCCTCTGCTTCCTGTTTATAACAAGGCAAAGAGCCTCCTCCATAGCTATGGTAGTCTTCTACACAAGATTATGGGACCAAGCTTACAGACTGAATTGTCTGAAATTAAATCTAAGCAGTTGTGAGTGCTCAGTCATGCACACAGAGCATCTGTGTATAATTCCAAGAAGGATGGGGGAGATGCTGTGAAAAGCTGGTCCCTGCGTGTGGCATGGTTATTAGACCCTTGAACTCAGAGCATCAGTGGTTACTGGCACAAGACCTCCATAAGATCATAGGGAGTTGATGGCACTTGATAGCTGCTAAGGGAAATTCAGTTTTCTTTGGGTGTGTTGGGGAAGCATTAGTATGTTGCCAATGCCTTGGTTTATGACAACATAGGTGTGCCCTTTATATAGGGCCTGTATGCAAGTTTTGTTGTCACAGAGACATGCAGTATATTTTCTCCTACTCTGTTTCTTTATTGTATGCGGGGCTGTAGTTCGCATGTGGGCGTGGGTCCTGTATGTCTGCCGTGGCTCAGGGAGGCAGAAGCACAGGAATTTGACTGAGTTCCCTCTACTTGGCGCAGGGCAGATGCTGGGCTCTGAGAAGCTGCGGGGCTCCGCCCGGGCATGGGAAGATCTCAGTCTGAAGTCCCACAAGGGCAAAGCTCTTGAGTGGGGGTCTCCAGGCCGAAACAGTTGACAGGGAAACCGGTGATCTCTGTTCTTGGGCTCCCAGCCGAGAGTGGTGAGAGGAAGAGCTCTGGCAGCATCCCTTGGTAGGAGACTCTTGGCTACCTGCACTCGCTTGGCTGGGTTGCTGGTTTGGCTAGCTTGCTTGAATTGGTGGGGCCTCTATGGCAGGCGCATAGAGAAATCTTCTGGTGAGAGATTAAGCAGGGGCTTGGTAGTCAAGACCTTCTCCACGGTTCCCCACAGCAGGGCCCCAAAGAAATGAGGAAGTCCGTGGTTTTAAAAGGTTTATTGTCATGGCGGAAAGTGGATTAGCTATATCCCACCCCCCCACCTCAGGGCAGACCTGAGTTAAATAGGGAGGGAGGAGGGTCTGGGAAGGAATGCTTAATTAGCCACGCCCTCTGGCAGTTAGGTATCTCATTAATATGGAGATCTCTGGAGGCCCTGAGGCCTGTAGTCACGCCCTCTACCTATGCTAGATGACACAAAACTCTCTTTGGGAAGGGCTGTAGGGGCACTGCCCTACGTGACTGAAAGGCATGGATCAACGGAGGTCTTTGGCCTTGTGTCAGGAGCCTGGAGTCTGGGAGTGTGGCGAATTGTATGCCATTCCTTGCAGGGTCTCCAGCCATCTCTAGACAGTGTTCCACCAGAAACCAAGCTATCCCTTCACAGTCCCACGATTGTACATTTTCTTAGTGACATTTTTTTTTTCTCAGCAAAGGAGAAGGTGTGATATCTCAGGTTTGAGGGTATTGTTCTTGTGTGTCATCTACGATGTCTGCCTACAATAAAGTTATGAGAATTCCCTTTTAGGGCTCGTGAGATAACGCTGCAGTTGAGATCATGCATGGTTCTTCCAGAGAACACAAACTCAGTTTCTAGCATCCAGATCAGGTGGCTCAATAGCATCCTTAACTCCAGTTCCAGGACATCCTAATCCTTGGGCCTCTGTGGGCACCGTATTTACATGCATATATTCATACACATAATTAAAAAAAATACTTTTAAAACTGCTCATCTATGTTTACTTCTAAAAGTCTTAAATTTGTTCCTTTAACTCTATGATACATCTCAAATTGTTCTGTGTACCACATACACTAAGCTGTATGTTATAGATATATGTTATATATTTTTCTTTTTTGAGTAATTAATTCAGCATCGTATGTTAAAAGACTATGCTTGTAGCTTTTTCAAAGATTCATTAAATGTAAATATGTGAGTCTATTTCCAGACTCTTTCTTTTACTCCATTGATTACCTTGCATATTCTCACACCAATACCAGCCTGTTCTGATTGCTTGATTGTAGCCTTGTTTTGAAGATTGTTCACTATGCAGAATACTATACCTAAACACATAAGTCTTCTCCAATTAAGAGGTGGAGTCTATTCGTCTGGCCCTTGCATTTGTTTAAGCCCTTAATTGTTTTGACTAATAAAACATGACAAAACACCTCTGTGTGACTTGTTAGATTGGTTAAAAGACGCCTCAAAGCTTTCTATCTTGCTCGGTATTTTAAAAACATCTAGGACTAAGTATATGTTTAGGAGACAGGAATGAGAACAGTTTTGTCTCTCAGGGAATCTACAGATTACTGAACTCTGGAAAGACATGTTCACTGCAGAGACTGTTTTTAAAATGACTTTCAGTTGGTAGCAGTTAGTATATAGCAAGTCCTAAGAAACTAGCTATGTTGTTCTGAAGTCAAAAATTGTGAATGACCAAAACCCAACAGTGAATCCTGCTTCTTTTTCCCACTGGTGACCAGCAAAGTCAGAATCAAAGGTAAGTGTCAGCCACTGTCATTGCCAATGCTTGCTCACTCCACTTTCAATACAACTTCCAGATTTCTGCTTTTAATTTAAAGTGTCATATTATAATGTCTTAAATTCTCCCCAGGAATATGTTGGGTTGAAATTGTGAATAAAATATGCATTCGATCAGGGTGAAGGCATAGGCACTGGAGTGAGTACTAAGCCTTTTTTTTTGTGTCAGTCTCTGCTGAGAAGGTGACCCACCACAACCACTACTAGTGCAGCCATTGCCAGAATAACAACGACAGTTGGTTTTTATTGAACACCTATCACAGCCAGTGTATTGAGTGTTTACATGAGTCACTATCTATATTAATGTGGTATCAGTCCTATCACGGGGGCATTATTGTCATTCCACTCCTAGAGATGAGAGAGCTGGGACATGGGAGAGTCTCCCAATGCAGCTGGTAAATATAGAAAACAGTTCCATTCCACACCCAGGCACTTCCACACTGGGTACCTGGTGCTCATGGATCCAAGGAAACAGTGAGAGATAGGTTTTAATAATGACTTGGCCCAGGCCATGCTCTTTGCTAAAAGCTTTCCCTGGAGAGGAATTCCTTCAGGGAGTGAGCTAACTGGGGTTCTCTTCAAAGGTAGACCTCTCAGTGCATAGAACCCTGCTTGTATGAACAATTATACCTGTGAACTCTGAACCCACTACAGCTGGGCACACAGAAGGGTTCAGTTGTGTTTCTAGTGACCACGGGAAACTGAAGCATGGACAGGAGACAGATGGTCAACTCTAGAAGCTATTTCAAAATTCTTGAAAAAGTAGCAATGGTGTTCAAGGCATGCAACTATGGAACCACTAACACAGCACACCTTAAAACCTCAAAGGAGCATGTATCTAATAGAGAAAATAAATGCCAGTGTCTTGAGAATAAGAGGGAGCTATAGTTGTTCAGGAGCAGAAAGGGAATGAACAGGCACTCAGCATAGAATGTACCAGTCTCTTGTGCGCAACCTTCATTCAATCTTCTTGTATCAACCATATATAGCTGGCATCATGGCAAAGAAGGGCCAGAGAACCAAGAATCCAATAGTCTTCCTTGCTTAGTTGTATCAATGATGGTTGCATATTCTGTCTGGGCTTCGGTTGGATGATGATGATGATGATGATGAATTATTTTTTATAAAAGAATTGTTGTACTTGTCTCATCATGTTGTGAGGATTAAGAAGGTACAGTCATATTAAGTAGCTCTTCTTATAATTATTAGGTCACTTGCAAGGCTTCTGTAGGGAGATGTAGTGTGTTCTTGAACATAGTCTGGTGGACAGGGAGGCAGTGGCTGAAGACACGAGGGACAGGGACGAAAAGTGGATTTGGGGAAGAGAGACAGAAAGACTGAGAGAGACAGAGAGAAAGAGAGAGAGAACAATTGGCAGAATTTGGATCCTGGGTGGCTGGCATCTCAAATGTGTGGACTGGACTGTCATATTCCAAATTGAAAGAGATCTTGGTAACATGTAATAGCAGTTCTCTCTTTTTTAAAAGCCGGTGCCTGTCACATAAATTATATGTGTGTCAGTCCTGTATGAGCTTCATCTGGAATTTGTGCTGAGTTTGTCTCCGTGATTAGTGGAGATGCCATTAATTCGAATTGTGTACGGATTCCAAGTTTAGAATGTGTACAAATTTGTCACAGGCTCTTTGGTTGCTGTTGCTGCTCCAAACAGTCACCCCAAAGAGATTGAGCTAAGTCAGTATTTAGTTTGAGGTTTGGCTACTTGACCTTGTAATGGTGGAAAGGAACTGATGTGGGTGTCCAGCTCATCATTGAGCTCTGGGTCATCCTTGTTCCTTGGGGAACTTCTAGTCTTGATTAATACCCCCAAGGAAGAGATCGGCTGGGCCTTCCCTGGCCTGCATGACTGAACAGACGTGTATGAGGGGATGTGCAGGCCACCTGCAGGGCCTACCTAGCTGGCTGTTACGAGCACACTCCATTCCTTCCAAGCTTCATTTTGTTCTCCTTCTATTTACCAAGGCTAGAGCATGGATGTCATGTGTCTTCCCAGACTCTGCTACTTTCCCATCTGCAGAAGAATCTAGTCCATCGGTGACTGTCTGCTTCACTTGGGAAATCTGGGAAATTCTTCTTGAGGGAGGTAATGTGGGACCTGAATGTGACATGGAGAAATGTCCTGAGGAATGAGCAAAGCTTTGCTATTTCTGTCAGATGGCACAGGGTGGGATGAGTTGACTTGGTAGAAAAAATCAGGCTGGTGACAGAAGAGAAGAATGAAGTTTCCTGGGGCACTGAGACCCAATCCTCAATCATTCACAGGAAGAGAGGCAGCCCAACTTCTGGAGAACATGGAGAGAGGCTGGTGTGGCTGTGAATCGAACAGTGGAGATGAGAGGATTCACAGAGAACACAGGGATCATGGGCTCTGTGCCTAAGTACCCTCAGCACACACTTCTCCAGGCCTCCACTTTCTTGCCTATGTAATGAGGCAGGTGACACTCCAGCTCCCAGCTGAGGATGTGGAAGTGAGATGGTGCAGGTGGGTGAAGGGGTCTGCCTACTGTGAACCATAAAGTATGGATGGCTGCTATGTCTGTTGTTTGCCTATGAGTTAAAACTATAAGAGGAGAGAATTGCTGGGACTGGGACTGGGGCCTTAAGGGGGTTAACTAGGAGGTTCTCAGTTTGTACACTGATGGGTTTGGGGACCAAGGAGGTTCCTATGGCAAAATCTTCATCCCTGCTTTAAGATACCAAGACTATTCAGGTCAGAAACTGCTGTAACGATCAACTAAGTTTCCTGAAGCCTGCGTTTGGCAGATAGAAGAGGTGAAGTCAGATTTATTTTAACCGAAAGAGAATAAAACAGTGTGAATGTCTTGCACACCTGAATTTGCAGAGTGAGACTTATGCTTTTATAACTACTATTCCAACATATGGTGTTATTGTGTGTGGAGTGAGAAACTAAATCTAGAAATGATGAAGCTTCAGGGAAGGAATAAAACTTCAGGCTTGGTTTTATACAAGGAGAGAGATGAGGATGTCACACCCCTTATAAATACTACATGGCCCTCCCATCTCTCTCTTTCCTTTTCTTTGAAAGGCCGGGCTTTGGAGGAATAGAATTTTATATCACTAGGAGAAAAGGTTGTGCTCCAAACCATTCTCTGCTTGCAGAAGGGACACATGGGGCAACTGTATCCTCTGTGTCCTCAGGATCACCTGGGCAATATTTCCTACTCATGGGTGATGGGCACACAACATTCAGACTTCGAGGGATAAACATGCATGTGTCCTTCTGGGAAGGTTCCCAGCCCACAGCTTCAAAGAGGAAGGCTGCTTGGAGAGTGGTAGAGGCAGCTAGGCGATGAGAGAAGTGTTTGACACGGTCAGGCTCCTGCAGAGGAGAAGATATTTGCAGCTGGGAAGGGTGCAGGAAAGGAAAGGGAGAGGTCCTCTCCTATGCAGCATGGGAAGGACTGTGGGTCTATCTAAGTCTATGCTGGTACCTAAGAAGCCCCTTACAGCAAAACGTGACTTTAAGTGACAGGGACCCTTTGTTGAGCATTCTCCACAAAACAAAGAACCGGAAACAGATGCTTTTTCTAGAAAAGTCTCCTTCTGGTGATTTTTCAGAGCTCTCTTTGGGGATCTGTCCTCCAAATGTGTCTCTGTGACATTGTTAAAGGTGGAGAGGGCAAAAGTGAGCTGTTAGGGACCAGAGGAACATTGACATCAGGGCCTTCCCCTGTGTCAACAATGAGGCTGCACTCTTACCTTGTTAAAATGAGACTTTATAGACATTTCACTGGAAGGGTACTTCGTTGTTGCTTTAAGGCAGAGTTTTATGTAGTATATTATCTAGGCTAGCTTTGAATTTGAGTCTGCCTTTGAGTTCCAGATCCCTCTACCTCTGTTTCCCAGGTGCTGGGGTTAGAAATACGCTCCACCATGCCTAGCATTTTTTTTCTTATAAGAAGGAAATTTCAAAATAATACCCAGAGAAAAGACTTTCTTATGATACATTTCTGAATAGCCTGTTCTCAAATGTCTCTCTCTTTTTTCCCTTTTATTCATTCTGGTGCCCCAGTTGATAAGATGCTGCTACCCACATTTAGTGTGCATCTTGCCTCCTCAATGATACCTCTCTGGTAACTCTCTCACATCTAATACAGAGCTGTGTCTCCTAGGTGATTCTAAATTCAGTCAAGTTGACAGAGACAATTAACCATTACAGATGCCACGCCTCGGGAATCTCAAAGAAGCCAGATACTGAAGCTATTGCCTGCTAGAGAAAACTGAGCAGAAATAGACATGGGTAGCAATATGATTTATTATTCTTCTGTTTTTTACTCACTGTGATGTTTTTGTCAGCAGAAATGTATCAAGAAGCCAGCTGGCAAGGAGGTCTGGGAAATGGAGTCTTCAGGCTCCTGAATTACAGATTCCCTGGGTTCCACTAAGAGGCAGTAGGAAAATAACCCCATTAGGCATCTTCAGTTGAGGTGAGACTGCTAACTTCCTGGAGTAAAGTTGCTGGAAGTCTTATGAGAAGGCAGGGAGAGGTCATTGATTTGTTGTGCCCATAAAAGAGCAGTTTCAAGTTTCTGGCCTGTGATAAGGCTACCAGAGGCTTGGCCCTGCTCCAAGCCTCACCTGCATAAACTAAGACTCTAGTTTTTAAACCCAGGAAGCGTTTTCTGGGCCTAGATTCACACTAAGCATGTTGAATCAGGATAGCCCTGGATAATGCTACTCCATACAGCAGGGGAGCACCCAGAGACAAGAGAAGGGATTATTGTTAACCAGCTAGCAGCTCCAGAGTGTGCCCCAGCTCTCTACAAAAAGGGCAATATGGTCAGAGGACTATGGAGGGTACTATACGAGGCTACTAGTGTGCAGAACTCAGGGAAGGGCAGGCTGGGGAATCTGACGGGACCATGAGGTACCAGACCATGGACCATGAGGAGAAATGTCAGAGAAGTGCAGAGCTGGGCATCAAGAAGGAAGGGATGCTAATGGTGTAATTTAGGATTCTGGGACCATTCACCCTGGGCTTCTCAGTCAAGAAACCCACCCTTCCTGTCTTCATTCCCCTGGCTTGAGCTAGCAAGTCTCATTAAATTTATGGCAAAGTGACTATTTGATGATCCTTCCTTAGGTTCTAGGAATGATTCTTATTTGGCGTCAATACTCTCGTATGGATGAACACATACCTACTTTGGAGAAATCAATGCACATTTTTATGCTGAGGCCAAATTCTGAACTTTTCTTTTAACCTCTGATATGGATTTTGGCCATGCCAAGTGATAAAACTGAGATATAATCGCTCGTGTTTGCTTTTCTTTCGACCCAAAGTTGTTTGATGGACAGCATCTGAATAAGGCAATCTCTCTCAGACTATTTTCCTACCAATTTTAGATACTGAGACTGAACTCCCTGTGGGTTATACTGGCTGCTTGCACATTTTCTCCAGTTCAGGGGGCATCTGCCAATCACAGTGAACTAGACACAGAAGGATGGAGAACACCCTTCCTACATGTGCCCATCTAGTTAGTTTTCATGACAATGAATTCATCCATCCATTCTGTTCAATCATCTATGTATACATCAGTTGATTTTTGAGAAATGACATGGAGACAGTACTGAGTATTAGAGCCACAAATCTATCTCTTTTCCTCTCCCTCTCCCTCTCCCTCTCCCTCTCCCTCTCCCTCTCCCTCTCCCTCTCCCTCTCCCTCTCCCTCTCCTTCCTCCTCTCCCCCTCCCCCTCCCCTCTCTCTCTCACACACACACCCCTGTGAGAACCAAGCTTTTAGCCCAGTGAAGGAGGCAGACCAAGAACATTACAGTTTGTGCTTAAGAGGAAGTGCTGGATTCTAGGAATGTGATATGGCAACCAAGCTCATCTTTGTGAGGTATGCAGAGTTAAGTAAGACATGAGAGCAGGAGTTGTCAGAGAGATGTGCCACAGTGTGGAGCAGCAGAGTCAGTAAAGGAAGGGCAGGTGACAGTTGACAGTTCTTGGTAGAAAAACCATCAGTTATAAGGATTGGACACTAAAGACCTTAAAAGAATGCAGACAGTTCAGAATTGCTGAAAGCTTCAGCAGGAAGAAACAGGGATAATTCCTTCTAGGAGCCAAACATGAGATGCTCATACTTTTTCCACTGTGAGGATGCTGGGAGCCCTCCTTGTTAGCAAAGTACTACCATCTATGAAATGAGACAATTGATGCCTGCTATTCAGTTCTTTCTCATACATAAACTTAGTTCTGTCTTTCGGGTGGGCTTTGTCCTGTAACCTAGTTAAAAGGAAAACTGAAGACAAGGAAGGTTAACGGAGCTTCCAGGGAAGCTAGACAGAGCTAGGCACAATCTGGAGACAACTTCTGAAAGGAATAAGGTATCTCCTCTCTCCTCTTGGTGCAATGAAGAAAATTTGAATGTCAAGATGGCGAGCCAATGTGCCCAGTGTCAAGGTCTACTTTTTATTTAAGAATGGAGTGTTTGGGGTTAGACATTCTTGGGTTCAGGTTCAGCTTCTCTCTGATTGACTGAGTCTTATGGATGACTTTATTTATCTGAGCTTTTAGTTCACAGCGAGAGAATACTAAGCAACTGAACCATCTGCGTACCTGATGCACAGCAGGTGTTTACCAAGTGACAAGCATCATGACTTCTCTGTGTGTGATGTGGACAACATCAAATCTTTGTCCAGCGCTAGCAGGACTAAGTGATTTTTATGCACACAAAGAAGTGTGCAGGTTAGCTGTTCCCACCATTGTTATTTTTGTTACAGGGACAGCTATATACGAAGAAATGCTGAATCCTGTAATCTTGCTGTAAGAAAGAGGTGGGAATCAAACGTTGGCACACAGGGTGACAAATAGGTTCATCTCATATGCTAACTGGCCAGTTGGTGGTGGATTCCTGAAATGTTTATTATATACAATTCCAAGCTACATCAGGCTCAACAGAATAACATACTTTACGATAGACTAGAAATGGCCATTTTGGATTGCAAAAGAGTTCATCAATATGCATGCTGTATCCTTGCCTTCCTTGAACTGAAGTAATATTCTACAGATGCTAGGGCAATCTGGAACAAAACACCACGCCTGACCTTGCCTACTTGTGCGAATCCCCACTTGCTCCATGTTTTCCTCACAGCACAACGATGAGACATGGCCAGAGCCCAAACTCAGCTGCCTTTTCCTCAGGAAACTTTGGCTGGCATAAATCAAGACCTGTAAACCCACCATGTGGATGACACAGGCTGTGTGCCCAGCCCAGGCTCTGTGAGAGACAGAAGAGGAGGCAGTTGCTTAGTGACATGGTACAAAGGGTGTCTTTGATTCATCGCTCAGCTCCAGCCCTAAGCCCATGGCCAACAGCGAGTAATGGCTGCAAATGGGCAATAGAATGCCTTTTAAAATGTCACTTTGCTGTAAAATGTAAATGTTTAACATTTAGACACCAACACTAACTCCTAGAATGGCTAGCACTGAGTGGCTTTTTTTCCTCATTCTTTTAAGAAATCTTTGTCCTTCCATGGTGAGAGGTTTCACTGTGATTTACACCCTTGTGCTTGTTAAATCACTTGTATGCCTTTCCCCAGATAGGACAGTGGAGGACCAGAGATTTGCAGGGACTTTATGCCTTGCCTGTTGCTGCTGAGTATTGGACATGCAGTATAATCAGACTCCTGCCACTTCTCTGAGGGGCTCTGAATCCTGAACATTGGAACTTCCATTGTATTTCCAATTATCCTAGACCTCAAAATATAAGATGTGTCATTGAAGGTCAAGAAATACCAAAAAGAGTAATAAAGAATGTTCACTGGGAGTTCTCTTTTAGACCTGCTCACTGGCTAAGTTTGTCTCACAAGTCTGATACTAAGAGGCGTCAGGTAAGTCAAGGATGTAGGCGGCTCTCTTTTGAGGTGAATTCCTTTTTCTCTAAGATGATTCTACTTGCGGGTTATTCCTCTAGAAACTTTGTCTCTCCTTCTGTTTGTCTGTGGGGAAGGATGGACCTAAGAGTAAATGTAGACCTGCCTTAAGAGATATATGAAGGCTGACGATAACCACTGGCCATGGAAGCCACTGGGTATCAATCAAGATATGAGGGTCCTGGTGGTGGTTTCCTTCTCATCTCTCCTAACTTCTATTTCCTACGGAACATGTTATGTGTTGGATTTTTCTTCTCATTCTCTACTGGTACCTCTCTCAGCCTTGATCACGGTAGGCACTTAATATCTATTTGTTTAATTAATTAAATAAGAAATGAGTCCTGGGCAAACCTTGCATTTATGTAAGAGATTAGGTTTAATGTTCCAGTGAACGGATTGTACAGCCTCCGACAAGCCTGTTAACCACTCAGCTCATGATTTAATGTTATTCTTATCACAGTGCTTGGAAATAACCGGAGTAGACGTGATTATTCTTAATTTACCAATAAGAAACCCAGTCTCAGATAGGTTACAGAATTTTTCTGAGATCATATTGAATTGGTGACAAAGCCAGATGAAAATTCTGTTTTGGTTTTCAGTTCCAAAATAAATTTGACAGTCTTCTATGTTGAAAGTTCACACCCTGTATCCTGATAGCATCTGGAGCATCTAAAATGGGGCTAGGATGTGGTAAGAAAGGAGCTGAGGGAATTTTCGAGACTCTGAGAGGGGGCACACCTAGGTTTAGATCTCCTCATCCTTATCTCAGCCCTGGGGTCTTTCGTGTGGATATTAGAATAGAAAGTGTCAAAGATTGACAAGAGTTCATTTTCTCCCTGCTTGCCACTTAAATGACAAAGTGGATTTTTCTCACTCAGGGAAGCCTAAAGAGTAAAGAAATGTGAATGCAACCAAACACTGATCCAGGCTGACGCCAGGGTACTATCTTTGCACTGTTCCTCAACAGAGTATTCCATGACACTTGCCAGTAGCTCTTGATAAAAAACTAAACCTTTCAGGATTCATCATGCACATTTGATGTTAGAAACACAAGTCACACTGTCTTAGACACAAATGAAAATGCATCAGAAAGGGACTAGAGGATTAGAATGCTCTGTGTAATTCAAGGGATAAAAGAGTCTTAAGGATCACTGGAACTGGGACTTACATAACCCTACCAGTTTGCTTTGGTTTTATCACAAGTAGCCTCTGCTCTTCCTGGCTTCTGTAATAATAGTATTTCCTCAGCAACTGGAAAAAATGAGTCACTCACAGTTCTCAAGCCTCATGGCCTAGATCTTGCCCTTGGTGAAGAAGTGACCTTCTTCTCTTACTTTGTGTTAAAAAAAAAAATGGGGAAAGACTCTTATAGGCCCAGTGCACCCTGGGATTGATGAATAGGTTCATAGTTAGGGTCATGTAGAAGTAATAAAATCACTGGGTCATCCCTTTGTTTGTAAGCTCCAGCCAAGAGTAGAAGCATTGTGAGCCCAATAACCAACACAATAGTTTGCTATGGCCACAAAGTATAATCAACAATGGCACAAGATTGGAATACTGCCTGTGACAGCCTAGCAAGGCTGGCAGAGCTAAAGCAGGCTGAGGAGTTGCTTATAAGAAAGTCATATTCTGAACCATTTTCAGGTTTTTTTTGTACTGTTTTGTTTCTTAAGTTTATGCATGATTATCTTGTTAACCACCTGGACCTTTCAAATGTAGCTGGGCTACAGAGGCAAGCATACTATTCGGTGGCCAAACAGCCCTCCTTGTGGTCTCTAAGGATCTTTATTGGAGAAGTCACAGAAAGCTCTAACCTATTTCTAGGAGTGGTGTAATGAAATTCAACAACTGTCATGGGAGTTTCTTGGCTCTAACCCCTAGCAACTGTTACTGATATCCACGGTGCTCTGTACCCCCCACCACAGTGACTGCGCTGTCTCAGCAACAGCCCAGTCCTTTGTTCCCTGAGCTGAAGCTCTCCAAGTTGTTTTCAGGGAAACTGAAAACCTACAGCATATCAGCAGTTCTTAAAATTAATTTAAAAACATAAGGAGAACTATGCTATCCACATTGGGTTCCTAGGTTTTGGTAGCAAGATATAAACTCCCCCTTTAAGGAATCCGATCAATGAAACCAGGTGGGAAATATTAACCTTAGTTGCTCAGACTTGCTTTTAGATTAGTTAAACTCTTAAAATAGAAATGTTTGTAAGTGGTTTTAGTGACATTTTTGCTACTTCTCTACTAAAGGGCTTTGGAGCCTGTGAGAAGATTGTTTGGCCATAGCTGGGTATACAGTCCCAATGATATGTTCAAGTAATGTATAAAAAAAATCCGAGAGGTATGACAGAAGCTCACAGAAGAGATCACAGCACACAGACTTCCACTGGCCTTTTATGTATGTTATCATACATGTCAGTCATGTGGTCTATGTGAGAGTTGATGATGCAAAGTGATTCCAGTCTTATGCCAAGAGCTCCTGTTACCAAGAAAACCATTATATGAGAGTATTTAATGGAAAGCCACCCACTGATGTTGATCCTTAAGAAAGAATTATACTTCTTACAAAGAGAGTTTGGCTATTTCCTGCTTCTAGGAACATGTATGCTCACCAATGAGAGTGCAGGTGCATAAATAGTGCCTTGGGTAAAGAGAACGGAAAGAAAAATCTAAGAATTAACAAGTAAAATAGGTATCCAGTATTCCACAGACTGTTTTGTAGAGCAATCCAATCTTCTAGGCAAATTCCTAGTTCTTAATTACTTCACTTGGAAAATGGCTTAAGCAGAGACTAGAACTTTCTCTAATGAGAAACAAGGGAGTCTAGAGAGTCAGCCTTGCCACTCCGATAACGCTGGTGTCTGGAAGAGTCCTCACAGGGAAAAGAGGAAGTGACATTTAGATGAGGTCTTTCCAAAGCTCACCTTGAACTTTGAAGAGACACTGGGAACTCATAGCTTTGTTATGCTGTGTGTTCATCCGAAGTGTGCCAAATTTAGAGTTGAGCAAATCACATAGTTTTAGTACAGTCTTTTGTTAAAGAGTCATCTGACATTATGGTATGGCAAATTTAGGCAAACCTGCTTAGATCAGAAAAATAACAATCCATTCTCCACTTATAAGACAAAAACTGGATCAGGTAAACTTTCCTTAAATAATCTGGAAATCATGGTATGGTTTACCCAGCTGGACCGAGAGGACATGCAGCAAACACTTATTTTTGGAAAAGGCTTTCTGAACTCCATAAACCTTAAAAAATCTATTGTGCTAAATCACAGACACCTCAGCCATCTATGCTTCTTTGCAACACAAACATCAAACCTGGGCCCACAAGGACAAGACAGGCAGCTTAAGAGGTGATCTTCATGGTATTGTTATAAACACCGCTAGCCAAGGCAAGAAGAAACAATATACAGTCCTATACAATATACACTGCTAGTTTTGATTCCAATGGGAAAGTTGGAGCATCTGTCAGGGCTGAAATTTTCAAGATGATATCTCTGCATTCATCCACAGTAGCTGGTTCAGCTCTTTTCTGATCTATAGGCTAGCTTGGGCTTCTTTACGTCATGATACTCTCTAGATACTTAGACTTTTCATATGGTAACTGGCTTCCCAAAAGTAAGTGAGCCAAGGAGTGGAAGGAAAAATCTGAAGTGTCTTGTGATTTACCTTAAGAAGTCTCCAAATACGCTGGCTCTACACATCCTATTGTGTCACCCAAGCAAACCTCTAAAGTAATTATGAATTCAGAGGAATGTTCATAGAAAACTGTGCTTCTCGATAAAGAACTAACAAAGAATTTATGACCGTCTTTAATATACCCTAACTATACAGTCAGGGAAGGCACACAAATGAAATCTTAGGTCATGAAAAATAGTTCTCTAGACTCCTGATGTCCTCTGAAGCAAAAAACAAAACAAAACAAAAATGCAACAAAACAAAAACAAAAACAAAAACAAAACAAGGTTACTTGAGGGTTATATGAGGTTGGACCACTAACTTAAGTAGCCCGCTCGTTCTTTACTGTATAGGAGAATTAAGTGAGGGAAATGTTTGTGTGTTTTGATTTGATTTAAATATAGATGTCTGATCCTTGGACTTAGGCAATATTGCTTTCAATGTTTCTCAGTCTTGGCCCAGTGGATGGCTCCTTCCTGGGCTGGCCAGGGTGTGTAAGTGGATGTTATAGGAACTCCATGGGGTGTGGAGGAGTCACAAATAATGTGCAGAAGGTTTGGCAAAACCTTGCAGTTCTAAATTATTTAATCTGCTTAAACTATAAACCATTATAGTTTTATAATGTTCTCATTTTAGCATGTGTGGTGGGTGCTATCGTTATTGTTGAAACAAATATCCATTATCATTTAGCTCTTTTTGCTCTTTCAAACTAGGCTCTAGTGACAAATCTCCTAAGATAGACATCTGGGCTTTTAAGGTCTTGAGTCGGCTGCTCAGTCATGTGATCTTTGGCTGCCACACTGCAGTACTAGGACTCAGTACTCAGGTTCTTCCAGAGTTGTTCAGTGAGCACAGCCAAGTGGACATATCCAGTGTTCCCAGTAGCTCTCCTTCACTGAAGTCTTCCCCTGTGGAGTCCATCATGTCTCTGATGAAGTCTCTGCCACAGCACATGTCCACTGAGGGCTAAGTTACTAACCTCACACTTCTAATCCATGTTTGTCTTCACCATTTTTTTTTTCACGAAGTTGACTGTCTTCTCCGAAGAGGCTGTCTAGGGCTTTATCCAAAGCCTTTTTGTTTTGCTACCTTGAACTCCACCTCTTTTCCTTTCAAGCAGTGGTTCTCAATCTTCCTAATGCTGCCACCATTTAATACAGTTCCTCATGTTGTGGTGACAACCAACCATAAAATTATTTTCAGTGCTATTTCATAACTGTAATTTAGCTGCTGCTATGAACCATAATATAAATATCTGTGTTTTCTGGTGGCCTTTGGTGACCCCCACGAAAGGGTCACTTGACCCCCAAGGGGGTTACAATCCATAGGTTGATAACAGCTGCATCAGTAACTGATGTTCTAGGAATACTACAGGGACATCAAGTACCTAAAGCATTGTCTTTTAAACTTAGGAAACTGCCTAGAGAGTGAAGTCTGTAGTTTCTCCTACCCCTTTTTAAGCTGAGTGGATCACACTACTAGCTCCTGCCCAGGTTCCCTTGGATTCACAAATGAAATACAGACACACACACACACACACACACACACACACACACACACACACACACACAAGCTTATTTTTTAATATATCTTTAGCTCAATGGCCTGACTTTTCTAAGCCTCCCTCAGCTAGTGTGTCCTTTTTTTCACTCCCAGCTCGACACTTCTAAATCTTCCCTCATCTTGGTTCCTCAGTTACTTTTAGTCCTAGCTCAACACCTTTAATCTTCCCTCAACTTAATTGCCCAATTACCCTCTCCTTGCCCAAAACCCTAAATCTGTCCTCAGCTCAGTTGCATTTCTAATACCCTGCCTGCTGCCCCAGGCCCAGTCTGGGAAGCAGCCAATGGCCACTCCACCCAAGATCTCACATGGCTGGTGAATTTCTCTCCCTCTAAAACATGGTGGGTGCTCTTTCCTCTTCCTGTATCTCTTAGCCTGCCTGCAGGAACCTGGAAGTCCACCCGCAACCATTGGATGCTAGCACCTTTATTCATCGATCTAGAGCCAATTGGGGAAAAGGACCTTTAGCGTTCCCATACAGATTCCTGATCAAAGCATCAGAACCACTATCTACAAGAGAGATCCTTAACATGTACATTCCTAGGCCTCTACAGCAGAGTCTGATTTAACAGGTCTGAGAGTGTTACTGCCTCAAAAATTTTATCTTGATCAAACTCCTGGTTGAGGTGGTGGTGGCTGCTTCTGCTTCATGTTTAATAGAAGTTGTCTAAAACAATTTTAATCAGTAAAAAGTAACCTTTTAAATTCAGTTCCTGCTTTTTCTATTTGCTGCCAATACCCCTTTTTCAACCACTGACCTATGTATGCCACATGCCTCCAGAAAAGAAAGTAGGACCCAGCCATGTCCCTGTTCCTGAGGTCAACAGTGCCTGAGGACTCTAACAAACTCCATCTTGCACAGTGGTATCCGACCCTTTCACAGCTGATAAGGTCAAACCTGGTGAATGCATGCAACCATCTAAGTGTTAGTGCTTTGGGCTAATGACTCCTTATGGGGCATCTTTCCTGGGATTCCTGAAAGTCCTGCTGTTTGAAAGGAGCCGAAGCCCCCTCTCAGCAATTTCCAAGCATCCCTCTGGCTTTATTAAGTTAGATGTCACAAGGGAAATGGAGGCAGCAGCATGTAACTTTGAAAAATAGCCCTGGAGGAAACAAGCCAATATCTATGGTGGCACTGCATTGATCGCCTCTGTCTCTACTAGAATATTCATTTTTCTCATCTATAGCTATTTTTAAGCCTATTCCAATGATGACTAAAACAACTATTGATCCCTTTCTAGTCTGAGCCTAGGCTCTTTATTCAGGAGAAATCAGGTGTAATATCTACTATTGATTGCTTGTTGTTTTTTATATTTTCCACCTTGTATCCTTCGTCCAGTGAATTCTGACTGCAGATCACCCTGAGGACTGCTGATTTTATTCATACTTCTGATCTCTTTCATTTAGCTATTTGCTGCTTCAAGGGAGGTGGACCCTCACCTTCAGATTCCGTCCTTAATGTCCTAAGCCAATCATGCTGCACATGTCTGGATTAGGAACATGTGACTTCATTCTGACTAATGAGTCTTGAAAGGGAAGCTACTGGAAAGGTTGCATCTTATGGGGAAACATAGAAAGTTTGTTAGAAGAAGTGACTATGACCTCTGCCCAAGACTGCTGTAAGTACGGTATGAGCCCCTAATGAGGGTGTGACCTTGTGAGAGAAGAGAATCTTCAGGCACAGCTGATGAATGGAAGAGGAAGAGTATGTGAACAGAAGGGCTTAGGTTTATCAATCACTGCAATCCCTCTGCTTCAGACCTTCTTGTGGGTAAATCTATGCATTAAGTCACATATAATCATTGATTTATGTCATTTGCACCTGAAATTAAAAAAAAAAAAACTTTACTAAAACTTGGGGAAATTATATGTCCACAGGCAAGATCTAGAGACACCAGATTCCTGCTTCAAATTCTAAAGGAAAACTTATGGCATTATTCACAGAACATTAAATTTTGCTTGCTATTCCTTAGTTATCTAGACCACAGACCCAACAGATAGGTAACTTTCTGCAGCCAGTCTTTTGAAATCTGCTTTCCTCTCAGATACATCGCTCAGTGAACATATCCATCCTGGCAGTGCTTTTTTTTTTTGTCCCAAATGGTGTTCCCTCTAATATTCATGGGGCCTGTCATACACCTACACCCTCAAGGATGATGACAGGTACATTTCTGGTTCCTAAGGATTCCATGGACTGTGAAGAGATTCTCCTTTATTCCTTGGAGAGGTCTCTATGCATACTGGAAGACCTGCTGGGATCTGGTACTTCTTTTCATATTAGATTGATGATACATAAGAAAAAATGCACCCCACCCTTTCTAATGAGGGTAAACTAGATCATCCATATTAACCCCTGGCTGCTGAGGGACATCACTATCACTGTGCATCACGTCTCTGACGTGGGTCGCCAGATGTTCACTTCTCTCACAGATCTGATTGATGCTAACATGAGAGGATAAGTAGGAGGTGATAAATCTCTAATTATCAACAGACTAGAGATTAGGTCAACACTCTTCAGTAAGCTGTTCCAAAAACTCAAAGACAGGAAGGACACAGGCAAGTTCACCTCTGGAAGAGGCCTACATGCACATACCTCGTTTGTCTTCAGTGGGGTTCTACTTGTGGAATCTTTGTAGATCAATGAACTACACCTGAACCTGCTCTAAGCTATGGCATTGCATCCTAACCTTAGTATTCCTCGAGCTGAACAAAAAGTTACAGAGGATGCTTTCTCCTACTTCCAGCAGGGGACACAATATGAGTTCTTTCTCAAAATTTCCTACCAGGAAACACAGACCCAGACCATCAACAGTGAGGGAAAATAGGGTTGTTGGGGGATGGTTGTGGCACTGTGTCTTTAAATACTGATCGCTGTGCCCAGAGATCTGGATGTAGGCCTGTTGTTGCATGGTCAAGCATCTCCTGTCTCAATGTTGTGTAAAAATTGTTTTCCATTGTCTCTGATTGGTTAATAAAGAGCTGATCAGCCAATAGAGAGCTGGGCAGGCAAGAATAAGTCAACACTTACGATTCCAATATGAGAGCGAAAGAGCGAGAGAGCGAGAGAGCGAGAGAGCGAGAAAGCGAGAGAGCGAGAGATTCCCCCATGAGGTGGCCATTAGACAGTCACCATGAGGACACAGATGGAACAGGAGTAACCAGGGAAAGACCAAGAAAGCAGGTAATGACACGAGGCTGGTAAACGTCTGGGAAGTAAGCCAGGACAGCATAGTCTGATTGGAATAGCTCAGTATCTGTCCAGCTACAGTGCCCAGAAGTTTTTTAGTAAATATACCAGGTCTCCATGTTGTTGTTTAGGATGGAGCAGAGGTGGGTGGAGAAAATAGCTGAAGTCCTCAACGGGGTTTGATCTGAACTTGCAGCCTCCAAAACATCTCTCAGTTGACACTGTAGTGGGATTGGGTGTAAAATACTCTAAAGAAGTGGAGAGAAAAGAGGATGGACTGCTTGTGACTTGTGGTAACAACCCACATCTGTAAGGCAATTAAGTTTTGGAAAGGAAAAGACAAGTCTTTGTGATTTGTTTGTTCAATTAGGTTTTGCAGGGAACACACTATGAGGGCCTTAATCTTGAAGTCTAGGAAGTTTCCTGTCAGCTGGTCCCTGGGTGCCTTAAATAAAGGACTTTCTACTGTGCTTAATACTCAGTAACTTTTGAAAATTCGAAGAACTGGAAAGGAACTAGGGTCACTTGGAAGGGCAGTCTCTATGAGTGAAAGACAAGTGATTTATAACTTCCATAAATTCTTCCAAGAGACTAGATAAGTCAACTGATCTTTAAAGATGTGTATGAATCTTGGTACATGAACAAGAAAATGCCATACAGGACATGAAAATTATCAATCAATTTTATTGAAAACATGCACAATTTCTAAATAAATGTTAACAAATTGAAGTCACTGTTAAAAAAACTAAAACTACTAATTAAATACAGCCTCATTTTGAAAGTCAAAATTATGAGAATACCTATCGATAAAGTGTTCGTTAGTAGGTTGAAAGTACAAAAAAATCATTTCAACTTCTACAGAAAAAGAAACATAACTGAAATTTAACGTAAATCATTATTTTTTTTAAAAAAATAGTACCAAACTATAAATAAAATTGCAATAAAAATTCTAGTGTGTCCTCTACCCTGTCTGAGGAACTATTAGCACTTGATGGCTATTAAGTGAGGGACAATTGATCACTGTCCCCAGGAGAATGCAGCAGAGAATGGTTGCTCGTGCTTCATTGGAGAGCTGTAAGCCCCTTAGGCACAGGACTTAGGAGATGGTCATGAAATCAGTAGGGAGACAAGGTGGTAGGAACACTAGGAAGGGTTGAAGGGAGGTAGTACTGCATGGACATGATAAACATATATTGTGTAAATAAAACTTTCAAATAATAAAAAAATTAAAACACTCAGCATTTACGTTTGCAAATCCCCGACGCAGGGAATGACACCTGTCAAAATAATGCAGCTCTCCATTCTTCAGCTATGTGCTTGCATCTCAGTGAGCCTCTGCTGAGATTATCCTGGTGACCTTGATGCATAAGGTAAGAAAGTAAAACCCAATAGAAAACTTGGAATTGAAGGACATTTTATTATTTAAAGTGATATAATGAATTTTATATAATCTATCAGATTCTCCTATTATTTTAAAATGTAATTATTATATGTTTTTATGTATGTATATATGTTTGTATGTATAGGTTGTATATTTGTGTGTAAGTGTGTTCATGCTGTGTCACACATGTGGATATCACAGGACAATTTTTAGGAATACACTTCTTTTCTTCCATCGTGGGTTCCGAGGATTTCACTCAGATCATCAGGCATGTGTAATGATTGCTTTTGTCTACTGAGATATTTAATTGGTCTGAAATTCTACTTTCAAAACACATTAATATTGCCTCCAACTCAACACTAATATGTCAGAGTATCCAACTGAATGGTGGCTATATTTACATATTATTAAACTTATTTGTGTTTGTGTGTGTGCATGTGTGTGCGCACATGTATGTGTGTGTGCACATGTGCGTGTGTGTCTGTGCACATGCCCATGCCCATGTATAAGCACACATGGATGTATATGTGAAGGACAGAGAAAAATTTGCAGGCCTCAGTTCTCTCCTTCCACTGTATGGATCAAACTCAGGCAATAAGTAGAAAGTGTTCTTAGCCCCTGAACCATCACACTGGCATGTAGATACACCTCTAAAGGAAGAAACGTCCCTACGCTTATATTCTTAATTTTGAGAAAACTTCACTTTCTTAAACAAGCTGCCAATAGGAAGCAACTCATCAGCACTGATGTGTTGACAAGATTAACCGATATGATACACACAAAATTCAAACTTAAAGGAGTAGTTCTTCACAGTAAACATTCTTAGAATTAATTCACCACAATAGGCATATTTCAGCCTCAAAACAATAAGACGGAGTTCTTACAACAAACAAAACAAATATTTGAATTTCCTAGGAAAGCTTTTGTCCTTTCTAGCAAACAGGTGTAGGGGAAAATTCAATTTTATTCTGGCAAGACTCTGATTAAAAAGAGATTTAACTAAAATTTTCATGTAATCAATATGTAAATATTCACTAATCTTTTAGTTATTATCTAAGAAGATATGACAAACAGCTTGAAATCTTTAAGCCAATGTTCAACTTTGTACTTATATTATCAGCCTGTAATTCTATATTCCACTATTTCAACTTGTGGTAAAACTAAGAAATATGAAGGTTAAAATACATTTTTCCACATACCAGAAAATAAATTTTTAAGCTGTGAAGAAAACTCAGGAAGTTTTTTAAAATAAACGACAAGTATACTGAAATCAACATACCTCCTGTACTTGATAATACCTTGATTTTTAAAGGTAGCAGAGAAAACAATCTGAATATTTCCGCAGTAAAAGCAACTATGGTAGAAAGCTACCTAGAATTAAACTTAACAAAAGACAGATATGGTCTTCAAAGAGATGTTTATAATTGCTACTGAAGGATAAAAAGAAATAAGCTTTTAAAAAGGAATTATATCACAGTTATGGGGCAAATGGGAACCTTCAAAAAATATGTCTAAGTGTTAATTGCAGCACCTGGCCAGAAATGGATATTAATTGATACTGATATTATTGGAGACTTAGTAAGTTCTGCTGTGGTCACACTGGAGTAGGACAGGCCCCAAATGCAATATCACTGACGTTACTAGAAAAAAAGAGGCAAACCAGACTGGAAAGTGACTTGTCGCATGTTGGGTGGTAGTTTCCTGAACGTAGAAACAGGGACTGTGGTTGTGCTTATGTGAATCAACGAGGGCCTGAGCTACCAAGGGCTCAAGAGCCAAAGAGGTGCTTTCTACCAGAAGTCCAAGAAAAACACTCTTTCCACCACTAGCTCCAGAAAGAAGTGTTCTCCATTAGAGACTCCAGAGGAGGCAAAGATGCGATAACTCCTTGATTTTCAATGTGTAGCCTCCAGATCACGGAACAATACATTTTGGTTGTTTTGGAACTTGGTAAGGAAGTCTTAGAAAACGGAAGAGAGAATTTGATACCAGAAATACTCATTTGCTCATTCTGCAAATATCTTGAGTTTGTGCAGTGCACCAAAGGTACACACTTGGAAAGTATCTGCAGCAGATGAACAGACTAAACTCCCTACAGGGAGCTTTCATGATAAGTGGTAATTTGTTACAATTATTTTTGTGTGCACGTATTCGAGTGTGAGTTTATATGAGCATATATGCTTGTTTGTGGGTGTGCAGTGTAGGTGTGTGTGTATGATTGTTTATATATGTAGTGCATGCAAAGTCACAATAAGAGCATTCTCCCTAAAAGTCTCACTTTGCCCTGAGGTTCTCCATCATCTCATCTGATGGATTGAACCCTTCAGAAACCGTGAGCCAAAAAAAACCTCTCCTCCCATAGGGTGTTTCTTTCAAATGTCCTGGCCACACTGTCAGTAAACCAACACAGAGTTCCATTCTAATTTGACCTTGTATTTTCCCTAAGAATAAATGATGTCAAAATGTTATGGAGCCTTAGCTCATGGTCTAGTCTAGAACCTGTCTTTAGAACTGCCCACCTGTCTGAAAGTATGTGTCATCCACTACTGCCAGCTCGGTAAATATCAGCTGAGGTGCTTCATAGCAGAAACTAGTCTTTCATGTCTGTGGATTGAATTTAAAAACAAAACACCTTTACATCTGTACTAAACATGTGTGGACTTGTTAACTTGTTATTGTTCCCTAAATAATAAAGTATTGTGACTGTTTTCTAGGATTTATCATTGTATGAAGAATTATAAGTAACCTGGGACAAGTTAAAATGTACAAGAAAGTGTGTATGTATTATATGCAAATAACTCCATCTTCTGTAACGGTTTTGAGTACCTGTGGATTCAGGTATTTGTGGGGTAGGTCACGGATACACTAATCCTGATGGGTGACAGGGAACGACTGTATGGTTTCACTTTTCCATGTCTCTATAGATTTCCCATCTACTGCACCAGTTATCAAGAAGAAACTCAAGTTGGGAAAAATGGGCATTGATATTGAAAATTTGCATTATAATTAGAGATTTGATTATAATTCTCTCAGGTTATGATTCACGTACTTTAAATTTGTTATTATTAGGCGCATAAATGTTTAAGATTATGTCTTTGAAATGAACTGACCCATTTCTTCTCACAGTGACATTCTCTACCCTGTTAATATTCTCTAAGAGAAATCAACTTTGATATTAATATCGCCTTCCATCTGTCTTTGATTACTGTTCACAAAAATATCTTTCCCATCATTTTATTTTTAACCTATTTTTCTTGTAGACAGCATATTGCTGGGTTTTACTTTTTTAAAAATCTGATTTGACTATCTCTCCCTCTTAATTGGAGTGTGCCAATTACTTAATGTGATTATTGATGTGCGAAGCTTTAAATCCAACATCTTGCTGTTTGTTTTCTTTTGTCCCATGTGTTCTTTTTTCCTCTTTCTTTCTTTCTTTCTTTCTTTCTTTCTTTCTTTCTTTCTTTCTCTCACGTTCTCTCTCTGATTATTTTGTATTTTTTTCCATTGACTCTCTAGTCAATAAAACTTTATTTTCTTCATTTGTCATCATTTTAGAAGTTATAGTAAACATTTAAAGTATCTTCAATATGATAATATGATAATGTGATAATATGCCAATGTACACACACTATAAAAATCATCTAGAAGCTACCCACAGTTTCTTCTTCTTCCCCCTGAATTCTGTGCCATATTATCAAATATTTTACCTTTGTATATGTTATAATCTTTACACTACATAATGATAATTATTATAAAGTCTTCCTTTTAAAAAATATTGTTCATATATTTGTATATATGTGTGCCTATGTAAGTTTATGTGTACCTTGTGTGTGCAGGTGCCCTTGGAGGCCAGAAGAGGGCATCAGATCTCCTGGAAGTGGAGTTGGAGATGGTTGTAAACTGCTTAATGTGGGTGCTGGAAACCACACCTGGGTTTCCTGCAAGAGCAACAAGCATGTTTAAGTGCCAAGCCGTCATCCTATCCCAGCCAGTTGTCTTTTACAGACACTAACTTACTTCAGGAGTCTTACATGACCGTTCCTGGAGTTCTTCACTCCATTTGTAAATATTTTCATCTGGCATCACTGGTCTGCCTCCCAAGACCTGCCCTTTTATGTTCTTTGTACGTATCTGTTGTTGGTTGGTTTTTTTTTTTTCAGCCTTTGAATGCCTGGAGATATTATTATTTAGCCTTCATATTCAAAATGATTTCTCTGGTTCTTTAAAGGCATTCCTTCAGTGTCTTTACCTGCAGGTTTCAACTGGAGACCTAATGCCATACTTTGCTTCATTCCTCTCCACATAGGCACTGACTGCATTACAGACTTCTAAGTTTTCTCTTCAACAATTTGATCCTTGGTATAAGTGCTTTTCTGTCTGGTGCCTGAGGCTCACTGAGCTTTTTGAATACCTGGTTTACACTTCTAATCAAGTTAGGGAATTTTGTTCATTATTTCTTCGAGTAGCTCTTTGGCCTCCTGTTCTCCCTCAGTGTTCTCATTTCCATGTGAATTAGTGTTCTGTGCTGCTCAGATGCAGGCCTCAAATTCTTCCAATCTTGTCTCCTCTTTGGCTCTTATTTTAGATCCTTTCCCTCCCTCTCTACTTCTGTCTTTCCTTCCTTCCTTCCTTCCTTCCTTCCTTCCTTCCTTCCTTCCTTTCCTATCTTTCTTTTTAAGTTAGTAAATTAGTTTGTTTATTGTGTGTGTGTGTGTGTGTGTGTGTGTGTGTGTGTGTGTGTGACTGTGAGCCCGTAGGGGGTGTGCACTACAGCATGCATGTGGAAGTCAGAAGAGAACTTTCAGGAGTTAACTCTCTCCACCTTGTCAAAGCAGTGTTTCTACCATGCTGCAGCTTACTCCCAGCTATCTGGGCCACAGGCCTAGTCTCTACCTTCCATCCTGCCTTAGGAATGTTGGGATTACGGATACATGCCCCCATGTCTGGTTTTTACATAAATTCTGGGTATTCAATTCAGAATGTTAATCCTGATAGCAAGTTCTTTCTCTCTCCTCTCCCTCCCTCCCCATCTCTCTCCTTCTCTTTCCATCTTTTTCTCTCTCTCTCTTCCTTTCTCTCTCTCCCTCCCTCCCCCTCTCTCTCCTTTCTCCCTCTTTTTCTCTCTCTTCCTTTCTCTCTCCCTCTCCCTCTCCTCTCCCTCTCCTCCCTCTCCCATTTCTTTTACACTGGGGATTGAATGTATAGCCTGGTGACCACGTAAGAAAGTACTCTACACTGAACTGTTTCCTCAGCTCTCTCTTGCCTCTTTTAATTTTGAGACAGGAATTTTCTTAGTTGCTTGGGAAGAACTCAGCTGCTCAGATTATAGGTCTGCTTCAACAGGCTTAGCTTGCATAGTTTTTATTGAGAGTCTTCAAGCACGCTAATCTTTTCTTCTTTGGTGTCTAATTTTCTATTAACCCTATTCAATAAATTCTTCTCCTAAAATAATGATAATGTAGTTTTCATGAGTACATGTTTAATTTGACTCTTAAACACTGTCTTCTATGTTTTTTCTTGTTACGTTATTGATCTCTATAGCCTTGCTTCTTCATCTTTTAATAATGTGGGATATATTTATTAATACTGTTTAACTGTATTTTATTAATAAATATATAAGAATTAATAAACTACAGCTTATTAATAATGTATATGTTTACATATACATATGTTTGCATGTATAACATATTAATAATGTACATGTTTACATATCTCCTAGTTCTAACATCTATGTTCATTCTGGTCCAATTTCAACTAATGGACTTATTTTTTTCATATAGTTGAGATTTTCCTGCTTCTTGAAAGTATATAATCAAAAGCCAGATACTATAAGTTTTAACTTGCCTGGTGCTAAATATTTTTGTGTCCTGATATATATTCTCAATTTTTCTTTCTAGGATACAGTTGAGTTGTTTGGACACTGACTGATACTTTCTGGTTGTGCATTTAGGAGTCACCAGATGGGTCCAAAACAACATTTAAGTTAGAGCAAGTTATTCTTACCACTGAAACAGGCTGAATATTTGACACAATGCATCATGGGTTGTAAGGCTTCTCAATCTGACAGATCTCTGTCTTAAGTCATGGGCATCTTCCCCTAATACACAGGACAGGCCTTCAAATCCATGTATGAGTCATCAGACCTCTGCTGAATTGTCAGGTGGGACCCACTGTAGCCCTCCATCTATATAGTTCTTCACACTTCCCCTCTCTCCACTGTCTCTATCTCTCCATGTCTCTCGCTTTTCTCTTTGTTCTCTCTCCCTTCTTCCCTCCCTCCTTTTTTGCACTGTGCTAGATTAACTCTAAGATCATTTTCCCTCAGCCTCTTCGTTCCCTGCCTGGATTCCTACACTGTGGCAAGGAAGGAAACTGAAGCCATCTTTGAGTTCATCGGACTTGTCTCCCATCTCTCTAGGAAGACAACATCACATTATCTGATTCCTTATAGGTTGGAAACTACTGTCTTTTGCTATTTTTCTCCTACTGTTAGTTATTTGAGGCAAGAAAATAAATGCAGCTCATGGCATTGTAACTTGGCCAAAGAAGTCTTTTGCATTACACTTTGGAGAAATAAAATATTCAAGTCAACTGGAATGAGCCAGCACTATGAAATCAGAGAGATGAGATGTACCACGTTGGCGCAGTCTACAGCAGCAAAAAGCAATAAGGTACGCTGACTTGGATAAATCTTAATTCTGATCATACACCCAGTTTCAGCACAGCATTTGTATTTTGATCTCATATAAATAAAATCTAAAACCACGTGAAACGGTGTTATTTCTTCTTATGCATATTTGGCATGTGTGACACGTAAACAGAAAAATTACTCGCCAGATAAACTATCCTGGTTGTCTCCAGAAACTCAACTAGAATCATGTGATGGTTAACTTTCCCTGTCAACTTGACACAATAGAGAGCCACCTGGGAAAAGAGTCTCCATGAAGGGTTGTCTACATCTACATTAGCTGGCCTGTGGACATGACTGTGGGGAACTGTCTTAATTAAGCTAATTGGTGTGGGGAAGATCCTGCCCACTGTGGGTGACACCATTCCCTCAGCAGGGGGCCCTGAACAGTTCAGGAGTGGAAAGCCTGAGCTAAGCACAAGCAAGCAAGCAAGTGAGCATTTGTGCATTTGTTTCTCTCTGCTCTTGACTGTGGATGTGATGTGAATAACTTTTGAACCACCTTCCTTGGTTTTCCAACAAAGATGAACAGTAACCTGGGATTGTGAGCTAAATACACCTCTCTCACGTGAGTTTCTTTTAGGCAGGATATTTTATCAAAGCAACAGAAATGAAACTACAATGAACAGTCAACAAAAGGCTGCTTTTCTTCAGCAAGAACAAAAACACTTTAAACAAATAGAAAATAATATTCTCTTCTCCCTTGGGAAGATTTGTTACAAAGGAAAGGTGGATTTGTTACACAGGAATGGCACTTGCTTAGGGGCAAGGCATCTGGTTGGAAAAGGGTCAGAGCCTTGTTTTGAAGGAACACTTATATGGGCCCAACCTTGCCTTGTTTTATGGTGACTCTAGCAAATCAATAAAAAGACTAGCGTGTAATAGGGATACTATTTGCATCTCAACAGTAATGTGCCAATTATTCTTCTCCAATACTAGTTTCTTGTTAAAGCTTGTATTTGATTTGGGGAGGTTGTTGGAGATAGTGCCCAAAGCCTCCCCAGATAGATTTTCTTTGACATGACTATTACCTGCAAGAGGGTCAAATGTTCTGGAAGCACAGAAGACAGGAGAGACAAGAGGCAGAGGCATAGATAAGTAGGAGGTACTGTTTGGAGAAAGGGATGTTGGAGAGATGAATGATGGATGGCAATCTCGGGCCAGTTCATTCTTTCATATTTGTTTTTTTTTTTCTCTTCCACTCATGGGAAGGCACACTTAAGGGAACACATTCTGCCCAGAGTAGGCAAGAAATTTCTCTCCAAAGGAGGAAAGAATCCCAAGAAACCATGGCCGTGTTAACCTCAACACAGATCATTTGTGTCGTGGGAGTCCCAGAAGGCAGGCAGTAAAAAGGCTTCTACAAGTGAAACTAACCATTTTTTTCTTGTTCCCTGTTTTCAAGCCACAGTGTAAAATTTTACGTTGAAATGGCTGCTGTCTAATTAGACAGTGAGAGCCTGAGGCTACATTAGCAACTGAGACCCAGCAACCAGCCACTTCCTTCTTGGTGTGTGGGAACAGCTAGAGAGAAGAGCTTTGTTTTTCAAACAGTTTCCAGAACTGAGGTCAAAGAAGCTACAGTGAGTTAGCCGTATGTCATCTGTGTTGATGGCCTGTGACCTGGCCACCAATGCCTTCTGAGCAGTATTGGGACTTCATGGTAACTAAATAGCTGACTATTTTTACATCTGCACCATGACTTAACTCTTCTCTTTACCTTGCTAAGAGAGTGTCACAGAGGACCAAGGAGTTGCCGAATGTTGTGTGAAGTTTTGGGTCAAAAAAAAAAAAACCATTATTTTCCCCCTTGGAGACTTTACTTAGAGCATTCTGACAGCTTTCTTGGAAAAATTATCTTTGTACAAAAACGGTAACGAGTAGAAGTTTCAAGATTCCACAAAGCCCACTCTTCCTTCTAAACTCAGATGACTAGCTTGCCAAGCCACGGCATTGTGAGGATAAAAACAGATAGCCAGTTATCCGCCAGGCTTTCTCTGCTGCTAAGCCCTGTTATTCTGAGAATCCCACTCTTCTTCCCTTGACTCTGAAAGACATCCACAAATCCTCACAGCAAATTGTATACATGTCTCAAGGGTCTGAGAAACTGAGCCACTCTGTTCTCCTTGGCAGAGTCATTAATGTTCATGTTAGCCTCATGTGGAGGCTGTTGCATGAGCTTATCTGAGTCTGTGTCTCCCAGCCTCCTAGGCTATGATGGCAGAATCTTGCAACAAATGTCGTCAGTATCTCTTACAGTCTGGTACAGGTATTCAGGACACAGGGATTCAGGGTTACAGTGGTCAATGTTGTCATCATCATCTGAACCATCTTCAAGTTGTTTCTTTTTTAGCCTTGTGCATGCTGGGAAACTCTTTACCACTGAGGCAAATCACTAGCATTTTTCATTATTTTTACTTTTGAAAAAGGATCTTTCTAAGTTGCCCAGGCTCTTAGATTTGTTTTATAGCCCAGGTTGGCTTCCAACTTACAATCCTCCTACAACTGCCTTTTTGATAGCCTGCATTATAGGCCTGCATCACAAGGACAGGTAGAGTCTCCATTCTCAGAGGTTAGGAAAGGCTCCCACACTCGGTAGGAAGGCATCAAAGCTGAAGGAAAGAACAGGACAGGGGTGGTAAAGGAGAGAATCATTGGGTAAGGAAGCTGGCAGGGCTGGTTCAAGAGGGCTGATATAGACCATGAAAACAAGATTCAAGAGTCTTCTTCTTTTCCTTCCATTTTTCCTAGCACATTCCCACTGTGCCCATTGGTTTTGACCCTCTTTTCTACATGGCCAGTCTCTCCTTCAGACTCTCTGCCATTCAATTCCTGGTCAATCCTGGACCTTCCAGGAGCTTGACATCATGGAAGAAAATCAGTTCAATCATTCTCACCATAGATAGGACACGATTAAATAATTATGTTGTGAAATATCTCTCCCCACTCAAGAGGGAGGAGTTGGGTGGGAGTAGGTGTCAATGTGGAGGTGGGGTTGTGGAAATCAAGTTTGGGTTCATGGTGCCTCTGAGCAGATGCTTGGGTTTTCTGTCCACTTTCTCCAGCAGGATTTCCCTGCACTCTCCTGGTGGTCTGCACCCCAGGGTGGGTAACCATGCTGAGCACAGTTTGAGGAGATTATGCAAAGCTTATTGCACTTTCCAAGAAAAGTCTCTACATACTCTGTTTCACTTAAAAACAAACCAAACAAACAAAAAAAAAAACAAAACAACACTGCCTTCTACATCCTAATTGCTTTGGAGATCAACAGAAACAGCACAGCAGGTTCTAGAGGCCCCAACAACTCTTTTACATCTTAATCCCTTTTCATAATGGCTGCTCATATCAACTCCTTGAAAAAAAGACCATTGCAACCAGCTTACCAGCTTCTTTGCTGAGGTCATCGCATCACCTGCCCATGTTTAATGCTGGGTCTACTTAAGATCTATCAAAGAGCTCTTCCTGGCCCTGATTCCTGTGTCTAAAGACAAAACACTTTTTGTTCTTTAAAAGATTTCTCCTAGGCTCTGCCTGGGGAATTACAACATTATGATGCCCTTGACTACTCTCTTGGAAAGTGCGTAGCGTCTTAGTCAAAAGGACCATAGAAAATTGTAGAAGAAAGAGTATATAGGGGACTGGCTTATAGTTGCAGAGGGTGAGTTCATGACCATCTTGATGGGGAGCATGACAGCAGGTGGCCAGGCATCAATGAAGCAATGAAGAGATTAAATGTTGAGACAACAACAATGAAGCAGAGAGAGAGAGAGAGAAAGAGAGAGAGAGAGAGAGACAGAGAGAGAGAGAGAGAGAGAGAGAGAGAGAGAGAGAGAGAGGAGGAGGATTGATGGGAAACGGACTAAGGATTTTTAAACCTTAGAGCCATCCTTTAAAAAGGCCACACCCCAATCCTTCCCAAACAGTTCTACCTACTACAGACCAAGTATTAAGAAAATACATACATACATACATACATACATACATACATACATACACATGCACACACATACACACGTGCACATGAGTTTATGTAACATTTCAAGTGAGCTAAAGGATCCAGAGTCAAGATATAAAGGAAACGTGGTGTGTCCTTTCAGATACTGGAAGACAAGTACTCAGGGAGAGCATGTTTAGATGATCATTGTGGAATGTTCTAGCAATGGATTGATAACTGGTGCTCTTGCCATAGAATGAAATGTGAAATGGCCCTGGCATTGATATTGTTAGGCAGTACTGAGAGTCTTTCAGTTGGCCTGGATGAGTCTGGTAGGTCATGATAAGTTCATGGATGTGGAATAGAAAGCAGGTCAGATCTGAAGGAGAAAGAAGGGGAGAGGACAAGAAGGAAGAGGAAACCCTTTGTGTTAGTCCTTGTATCTACTCAGGCTTCACTTTAAACCTCACAGAGTGTGTGCTCACCATCAGAGTTAACTCCACTAACTTGGGCAAGGTTGTATAGCTTGGAAATAGATGAGCAGTTAAAATTCAAATCTCTCCAGTCTTGGATCCCATGCAATGACTTAGTGCATACACTGAAGGCCAAGTGAGAAGACAGTAGGTGTCAAGGTGACTAGGATTTCAGTGGGCAGTAGAGAAGGGACATTTCAGCAGGAGGCAGTACCAGAGTCAAGGCTGAAGCCAGCAAGTGCGGGTATGTTTAGTGGAAGGTCCTGTCCAGCTTGGTTGCAGAATAGTTTTGTGTCTATAACATGACCTTTGATATTTTAGGTTTCTATGAAGTGGAAATAACAGTGAAAAGGCTATTCTGAGGATTAAATGAGACGAGGCACCTGGGAGAAACCCCGGCACTCTGTAAATGGTAGTCCACTCATCTGTTCAACAGCTATTTCCAAAATGTCTGTTATATATCAGCAAGGAGGGGGAGGGATCCGCGTTACTCATGCTAACCCAGTCCCCCCTTGTGCAGCTCGTATTCTATATGAGAAAAGTGAAATCAGCTCATGTACATCCCACTTTAATAACAACAGGAAGAAGGGTTTCAAGAGCAATGTGAAGTGTGATAACCTTTACAGGAAGGAGGATGAACAATGGAGAATGATGGGAATCACTGGGCCAAGGAAAGTGAGTCTCCCCCATCCCTGCTCTTGTGTGTGTGTGTGTGTGTGTGTGTGTGTGTGTGTGTGTGTGTGCATGTGTCCATGCGAGCACCACTAAACGTCATGAAGGATTTAGCAGGGGAGTGAAATGCTTATTATCTGATATACTGTGAGATGTCTTGGATGCTAAAGTAAGAGAGATTAACTAGCTTTCAGATCAGGAATCACAGAACATCCAGCCAAACATATTTTGATGATCTTACTCGCAGTACTATGTGTGTGCGTAGTTGGGAGGGAGACAGACTAAGACTGAGAGGCTAGGTGAAGGAAGAGAAAGTGAGACACAGAGCATCAAAGGCCACTCCCACCATGGGGTAGAGGTAGAAAATTAGCCAAGCAGAGATGGGAACAAGGCAGGTATGAGCAAGGCTGGTAGAATCTTCAGAGTGTCCAGGTCTTATGGAGCCCATAAGGCAAGGGGAGATGCTGGGGTCACAGATTGAAGATGGGATCCCGGATGTCCTTGTCTTCATGGGTCCTGGCTATGCTAAGTTACCAGCCCATCAAACTATACCCTGCTGGCTGTGGAGTGAACATAAGTGAGGCTTCATACTTTTAAGATCTGATATAAAATAAAATTTCAGGCTAACAATAAAAAAATACAGGGAAAAGTACTGATTAAAAACTGTAACATGCCTCCCCTTGGTTTGTTCTCTCTGTCTCTGTCTCTGTCTCTGTCTCTCTCTCTCTCTCTCTCTCTCTCTCTCTCTCTCTCTCTCTCTCTCTCATCCTGATGCTTTTAAATCTGTTAAGATATGAGGTTCTTCAGGCAATTGCAGATGCCCATAAGAGCCCATAAGAGCCCAGGGCCTTGCTATGAGGTGACTTGGCATAGGGGAATGTGTTCTGTCCACTGGGTGTTGAATCACCATATAGAGCTCAATCAAGAGGTGGGTGAGTGACTCTAGCTCTTACAATAGGACATTCTTGGTACCTGGATCAGAGCTGGTCACACTGCACCTGCCTCAAGTGCACTGTAGTATTGCCAGCCTAGGGCAGGGCTGCTGCCTCTGCACCTAGCCTCAATGAATTTCAAGGGCTGTTCATCCAAACCTAACCTTCTTGTCCTTCAACCAGATGCCTGCCAGACCTGGAGGGTGATGGTGTTTACTAGGGATGGGGGAGCTTAGGCAGGGCCTGGGTGCCACCACGTGTTGGAGGGATGGTAGAGAAACCTTGACTGTGTACAGTGCTCCTTTAGGCTTCAGTTACAAAACAGTTATTAAAAAAATAATAAAATCTAATTTTCAGAGTGCAGTAGCACATGCTTATAACCCCAGACCTTGTTGGGTGAAAGGAAAAAAATGAGGAGTCCAAGGCCAGCCTGGGCTACATGAGACTCTGTCTCAAAAATAAGTAAATAATAAAGATATAGATAGATGAATCATTAAGTTATTCAAGACAGCAGTGGCCATACAGTAAGTCAGAAGCACGATGCCTATGTGACCATTTGATTCATTTGTCCTGAAGATGGTCCTCTTTGAAAGCTACCTCAGAGGCACAGCTGCTGAGGAAGAATTTGAGAAACACACCCTCTCTTCTGTCAGCCTCTCCAGCCGAACTCTGCAAGCCATGCCAGCTGAGGTTGTTCAAAGGAGTGGGCTAGTCACTTTTCCTCCTCCCACTCCTTCCCCTCCTCGTCCTCTCCCTCCCCCTCCCCCTTCTCCTCCTTCCTTGTTCCTTCTCCTTTCTAATGCAGCACTCAAGTGGGCTCAGGGCCCGAGCGGCTCCAGTGCTGTCTTTATTAGGTTTCAGCTTCCTGTCACAACAGCCAAGCCCCACAGGAACAAGAGGAAATCGAAATCAATTTTCTCAGGCAGAGTCCAGACGCCAGCATCACTGCTGAGGGCGGCAGTGTGGGCAGGTGTGATGTGGAGGCCTCTGAGAGCACTGCGGGGATGCTCCTGGAGCCCGTGCAGTTAGAACTCAGCAGACTGTAGCTCTGGCAGCATAGCCTTCCATGGGCATCTCGGCAGGGAAGCTGAATGGTAACCTGTACTCCTTCTCCATTCACCCTCATAGTTCTGCCCTCAATGAGCCATTCTCTTAACTTCCATACCCAGGGCTACTGCCCAGCTGTAAACTCTAGTCTAGGTGGGTGTGGGGCACTGCACAGTGTACTTTCTGCCTAGGAAAACCCTCCCCTGCATAACTAATGGCCTCCTAGAGAGAGTCCCTGTGAGGGTCTTCAAGGGTCAGGAAAGTGTTGAACATCCAGATGTCCAAATGAATTGTTATCAGAATCATCTATTTGGCCTCTCAGTTCCCAAGAAATTAGATTTAGTGTTCTGGCACAAAAGGAATCATGAGTAGCCTGTTTTATTCTAACCTTGCAAGTATCTTTGTTCCAATGAACACTTTGGTAAGTGCCTATAAAATTCTAGCTCTATCTAAACCCATCCGAGGTGTGGAGTTGAGTTTAACCTCTGAGTGAAGCAGATGAAGCCTTTATGCACAAGAGTCTTTTTTTCTATGCCTAGAAAGAAGCCATGAGGGCATTACGGAGGGAAGTGGTCAGATTGTCAGAGTCTTGTGGGACCTAATACAGATGGCCATGCAGAGCTGTGCCACTTCCTGTGAAATGTATCTGCTGCACATACACAGTGCACTATAGCTCTGCCTGAGTGTGAATCATAAGCTAAGCAAGAGCAGAGGCTGGGGATATGAGCTGCAGTCCTTTGGAAGCTGAACCAAGGCTAGACTCCACAGATTTGTCTAAATCCAGCTGGCCCAACTCTAGGACTCTCCCTCCCCTAGGCTGCCTGCAGGACACATGAGGTCAGCATCTAGAGTGACTACATAGGACAGGACTGGTGGACTGGGATAAGACATAATGCAAGGAAAAGGAATGGCAAATTGAAACCAGAACAGAGTGGAATATCACACAGAAGCCCACATGCCTGAGTTCAAGTCCCATCTCTGCCATTTCCTGGCTGTGGCTTCTGGCAAGTTCCCTTCCCTGAGCTCACGTTTCTGTCTCTTCAAAATTGGCATGTAATGATCAGATCCGCACTACTGGTTTGTGATGGAGATGAAATGAGTTACTAGTTATAAAACATGTAGGGGCTGGCGAAATATCTCAGTAGGTAATATGCTTGTCTTGCATAAGGATCAGAGTTCAGTTCCCAGAGCCCATGTAAAAGTGCTGGTGGTATACACAGGTACTTCAAATGTTGGGGAGATGGAAATGAGCAGACCAGGGGTTTGCAGTCAAGGTAGCCTGTTTGGTGAGATCCAGGCCAATGAGATTATCAGAGGTTAGCAGCATCCCTGAGGGACACTCAAGTTTCTCCTATGGTCTCCACAGGCACATATTAATCTATCCTCCAGCACTCATGAATACATACAGATGTACATGACACTTAAAACAACAGCAACAGGGGCCTGGAGAGTTGAGTCAGTAGTTAAGATCACTTGCTAGCCTTGCAGAGGAGCCCCTGGGTTCAGTTCCCAGCACCTACACGACAGACCACAACTATCTGTCACTCCACCGCCAGGCAATCCAGTCCTCTCTTCTGGTCTCCAGGGACACCAAGAACCCACATGGCATGTTTACACATATGCAGGCAAGCACTCACATACATAAAATAAAAATAAACAATAGTAAAAACATCTGGGATCATGTCTATTGCTTCAAAGGCATCATATTTTATCAAGTCATTTATCAATATCAGAACTAGTTAGAAATGAACCACATTGGAGGAAGATAGTCCATGTAGCCAAAAATAATAAGAAGGAATTCCCAGTCTACAACAAATATCTTTCGAGAAACCTTAACGACGTTATAATTCATAATGTCTAAGCACTTTTACATTCCTCTTGCTCCACCTCTACTTTGGTCTTTTATCTCACGGTGTCTTCACGCAATTCCAGCCTCCGTCCACACACACAGCTTGTTTTCTCTCCTTCTCTGGTGGCCACAACTTATGTCCCATAAAGTTTCCTGTTTGGAATTGTACCTTGGGCACTGAGAGGGCCCTGGTTGCTGGGCCTAAGAATCTGTATCACCCTCAGCATAGAACCTCTGCTTCCGCAGTCTCTTCTCTCCAGAGGGTGAGGCTAAGGGGGATGAAGACCTTTTCCCTTGTCTTTTGCCAGCTGACTGGCCCCGGGATGTGCTGAACCTCCATCGTATCGCATAACAACCTAGATTAGAACATTTCCACCCCGAGTTTCTAGTGGCCTGACTTCCTCCCTGGGTTCCCAGCCCCCACATTTCCTTTCCTGGGAATCCCCTTTGTAGCACCCACATTTGTAGTTAATCCCACCTTGCGTCTACTTTGCAGAGGACTTGGCTCAACTCCTTTTTGTTCATAATGTTGGTCACTTCTGCTTCTTTATCCAGGTCTTTCTGAGCCTTCTTCACACCAATTCAACATCACCACGGTGCAGAACTGAGGGTACACTGAGGTGGTCTCAGAGCTACAGTGGGTGAGGGCCCGAACAGTGACAGCATCACCCTCACTCAGAGAACGAGGAGGGTTTCATCAGGAATGCCCATTCATCAGTACTCCCAGCACTGTGTGTGTGCGTGAGTGTGTGTGTGTGTGTGTGTTTGTGTGTGCATCTGTGTGTGTGACTGTGTGACTGTGTG
>JANHMN010000024.1:10234597-10245279 GCA_030674055.1 Rhabdomys pumilio | reverse complement strand
GTACCAGGGTTTTTCTCTCTTGGTTCATTGAAATGGAAGCAAAAAAAAAATCAAGATTATACATGAAGAAGAATGAAATGTGGTACTGTACACTAAATGAGCTTTGAGGGTAGACATGGGTTGACTCAAAATATCCTCATAATCGCAACAGGACAGAAAGAAAATCCACACACTAAGTAGCTAGTGAAGTCTTTTGTGTCCAGGAAGAGGAGAGGCATGTGTATATGTTTGTGTATGTATGTCTATAGGTCACAGACCAATGTTGTTAGGGTTCTTTCACCGCCTTTCTTTCTTTCTCTCTCTCTCTCTCTCTTTTCTTTCTTTCTTTCTTTCTTTCTTTCTTTCTTTCTTTCTTTCCTTCCTTCCTTCCTTCCTTCTTTCTTTCTTTCTTTCTTTCTTTCTTTCCTTCTTTCTTTCTTTTTTTCTTTTTTTTAAGATAGTGTCTTTTACTGAGTACATCAATTTGGCTGGACTGATTGGCCAACAAGCCTCTGACACCCTCCAGTCCCTGCTTCTCCAGCACTGGGATAATAGGCACATGCTGCCATCCCCACCTTTTTACATGGGTGCTAGCAATCTGAACTCAGCTCCTCCTGTTTGCACTGCAAGCATTTTACAGACCAAACTGTCTCCCGAGACCTAAGCAGTAAGCAACTTCCACTGGCAGATCTGTAGGGCCTTTCCCAGAGAAGCAAGAAGATGAGGGTACCCCTGAGAGCAGGGTACCCTAGAGGGCAGGCTAACTTGGTTGGTTTATAAGGCAGCTCGAAGCCTCCCCTCCAGCTTCAAACAGAACTGTTTTTGCTCCTAGTGTTTTGTTTGAGAATTTTAGAGGCAGTATGAGGTTCCAAGATCTTCAGACCTTTAGCTGTGACACCTGGACAGGTGTTATCTCCTTCTTCCACCCCGAAGGCTCCCACAGCTGTATCTGTCATGGTGCTGGAGGACAGCCATGGAGATCTGAGTAGTCTCTTCTCAGTTGAAACACCTTCTCCTCAGCTACTCCTCATCTTGTACTCCTGCCTTTGGACCCCTTTCAGACAGTTGTCTTCAGAGATTCACAAACCAAAGGAAAAGGTGTTGGGGGGAGGGCAGATGGTGAGGACATAATTCGTCTCCATCTGCCACGGCACTCTCCACACCAAATAATGAAATATAAATAGTGTTTCTTCCCACCATCTGTGGCCACAGCAGCCAGCTCTCTAAGGAGGGGAGTTTAAGTGAAGGAGAGGCAAAAGAGGCTAAGCTAGGCTGGCTTGGGCCCACCTGACCACCTGTGAAAGCCTTCTCATTTGTCTTCCCATGATCAAAAAAGCCTTCCCTGACTGTTCCCGCCCCCTGAGGAATCACGTCTCCCTTATAAATTGGCCTTTGCTCTAAGTTTCTGTTTTGTGAGCAGGCAGCTATGTAGAAAATGGACACAGTGTGTGAGCCTCACAGACAGAGTCTAATGAGGGAGGCAAGCACATGACAGGAAAGTATGGCCATTTGCAGTGTTATGATCGTAGACGGTGGAGGAACTTAAGGTAGGGAAAGGAACATAAGGGAGGGCCTAAAGGACATGCAAACAAGCTGCCCCTTCAGAATGAGCCAGAGAGTTATGTTTGTCAAGTCCTTCCTGGTTCTGTGGTCACTCTGAGGACTCTCTATGGCTGATGACACCTGGTTTCCTCAGCAGTTAGAGGGCAGATAGTAGTCAGACATATGACAGATGAGTAGACTTGGGATTGAGAAAGCTTAAGGTGTTCTGCTTGGAAGAACACCTTAAGAGAACAGCTGGAAGAGCTAGAAGAAGGATCCAGGCAACCTGTCTAGTACCCAGAATTTCTCACTTTCTCTATGTTAGGCACAGACAAAGCAGAAGTGAGCTGTTGCAGGCAGCAGGTCTTTAGGACCCATGGCACCTGCTTACACTGCCCTGGTAACAAGTTTCTCTCTGTTCTTCAATGCTGGCCATGACTTTAAGTTCCCTCTCTGTGTTTGGATGTTGCTAGCTCATTTAGAAAAGGAATCCTGAGTTATTTTGGTGCCGTGGCCCAAGAATGAAAAAGAACCCTTGTATATTTTAAGTCGAGATCTACCTTTATTTCTATCTTGCTTAATTTCATTAGGTGTTATTTCCATGTTCTTATAAATATTGCAAACTTGTACTAAAATCACTACATCTTTCTTTTATATGCGTCAGAAGGCAATTAAATACCAAAGCACTTGATGCCTATCATTTTCTATATACAAAAAACAAAAACAAAAACAAACAAACAAACAAAAAAACAAACAAAAAAACCCACAACAACAAAAACAACCATAGGGAGAAAAACACAGCAGTGGTCCAACCTGAACAGTACAAAAAAAATTCTTTAGTACTTGGGATTTTTTTTTTTATTTATTTCTCTTTCTGTTGAGTTCCATCTGACTTCCTCCAGAAGATTATATGTATGTTAAACTAACACTTGAAAATGCTTACAACCACAAAATACCAAAGGGTAAGATATTTTTCTTCTTTGAAATACGTTCTGTGATCGATATTCTGCTAATATAACTGACTACAATAATATGCATGCAGAAATTCTTTTTATTTAAAAAAATTATTTATTTTGTGTGTATGAGTATTTTGTCAGTATGTATGCCTAATCATCAAGTGATGCCTGGTGCCAGCTGAGGCTAAAAGAAGGAATCAGGAACTGGAACTGGAGTTTCAGACAGTTTGAACTGCCAAGTGGGTGCTGAAAACTGGTCTTTTAAAAGAGGTCTTTAAAAAAACAGGTCTTTTAGAAGAGTGCTTTTAATTACTGAGTCATCTCTCCAGCCTCAAAAATATTTGTTACGAAAATATTAGATGTATATAGTAAAAAAATCTCGGAAAAGCACCTTTTCAGGAGAGGCTTGAAGCTCCCTTTCACAATTAATTGATGTGGCCATGAATGAATAGCAATGATTTCTATGACATTCATAACTAAATTGAGTCACATATTTGCTGGTGATGCTAAGAGAGTCATGGTAGGGTTGTGCTGTATTTTAATTGCACAAAGGAAAAAAATCTCACAAGCTCATGTTGGATATGAGTACAGATGTAGGCACATGCTGATAGTAGGAAGGAGTGAGAAATGAATGTGGGTACACCTCTAATTCCTTGAGCTCATGATGCTAAGCAACTGGAGTGAGGTGTGGAGATTGTACCCTCTCCTGGAACTCATGTGTGCTGTGTGTCTGCAACATTGACTGAAGTAACTGTCATGCTAACATACCCCACCTCTTTCCTTTATCTTTACTGAGGACATTAAAGATGGAGTGTTTTGTGGGAGACAGACTTTCTAGGTAATCTTTGAAGGACTTTATACATTCTACCTCTAAGGCATAGGGAGGTATGACATGCATTGATTACCTGTGTAAGTGAGGCCACCCTCAGTATTTCTTACCAATGCTCTCATTGCCATTTGCTTTTGACCTTGTCCCTCAGGGATCACAAAGAAAAACGTGGGGCTTCTACATCAACCACATCTTTCCCAAAAGCCCTGAATTCAGAACACCCAGACACACACACCAGACACACACGAGACATGGAAATACAACAGTAGCAATCGCTATGGTTACAAAGACTTACAATGGAGGGGATTCGTGCACATTCTCTGAGTTGGGCAGCTGGGGGGCTCTTCAGTCTCTACTTGATTCTTCTCTTTGGAGATGACAAAAGCTGGCAGCATATGCTTTGTGTTCCTTGCACACAGGATTAGGGGCATAATTGACACCTGCCACCCAATTAGTTGTTTGAGATCTAGAGGTTGGAACTGAGAGAGAAATGTCTTCCCCAAGGCTCCCAGTGGCCTTCCTGCAGACTCTTGTAGCAGGTTCCAGTATTTATTCTCCATCTTTCTGTGTGTCAAGAAACAGTCATGGCACCAATAGTTTCTTGATGTCATTCTCTAAGACCTGAAATGGCCCATTTCCTGCTATACAGAAGCTCTCTGAAATGATGGTGACTGCAGCTTCAGACAAGCACCTAATTAACTCTCTAGTGCTCAAGAAATCATTCCAGAGGCCATGTCTAAAACCCATGTTCACATTCTTTTTTGGACTTTGGTTAAGTATCAAGTTCCATGTGTGAAAATCCTCTGGTTTAAGAATATCTAAACGTGTCTACCTGCTTCCACCCTACATGGCACATTGATATTTGAATAGTCTCTTTTCTTGACACTCAAGAGACTTTTGACCTTTGCCAAATCACATGTCATAGAAAGGCTTAGGACAGACAAAGGAAACTTGTTTTCTTTATTAAAACAGAAAGGTTTCCAGGAAGAGGCTGGTGAGTAGGTAGCCAGAACATTTATTTGTTGTTTGCACTGTTGTTACAACAAAATACCTGACAAAAGCAACTTAAGGAAGCAAGGGTTCTTCTTCTGGGTCACAGTTCTAAGGTGCAGTCCATCGTGGCGGGCAAGATGTGATGGCGAGAGTGTAGGTCAGCTTGTCTGGAGAGACGAATGGCTGGTATTCAGCTTACTCTCATTTTTCTTCCAACCAGGACTCCAGCCCATGGTTGGTACCTATATTTAAGGTACACTTATCTGCCTCAATTAACCCAGTCTAGAAAGTCTATAACAGATATGCCCAGAAGTCCATTCTTAAAGGATTCTAGATCATGTCAAGTAGACAATATTAGCCACCAGACAGCACACCTTATTGACAGACACATGTGTGTGGTAGTCTTAAGGAAGACTGTGCCTGGGTGTTCCCAGTGTGGAAATCGATGCCATGCCCACAGTCTCTTTAGAAAACCTTCATAGGCCTCTAGCTTAGAGACTTGATACTCTTAAAACGTTTCCAGCAGCTCAGACAGGAAAGCAGAGGCATTCGGCTTTCAGACAGTGACCTTTTGTAATATGTTGGTGGTTAGTGCCGTTTCTAAAGGTCACATGACTATGATTCTGATGAGGGGGCAGAAAAGGAAAGAGAATGAGGGAGAGTTTGACCATAGAGAGGAAACATAGGGAAATGGAGAGGGACCAGCAGGAAGCTGGTAAGTTCTAGTACAGTTCTAGCCAGAAGGCACTGAACTCAATGATCCTTGATGACTCATGTCTATGCAGTGCCTATCACATAGTCGGGATCACCCAGTGGATGGATGAGACATTCTAAAAAGTTGGAAGAGGACTTAAATGCTAAGAAAGCAATTCCTCCCATGTCAAAGAAGACTTTAAGGTGTGTTGAGAGACATGCCAGTGTGTCAGAAACATAGGCTCTTGGCACCCCGTCCCAGGATGCCTTACAAACTGAAGCACTGGGGAGCCGAGCCGCTTAATCACAAAGAGCTCTGACTATGTACTCGAATCCTAGGGTAGTCATGAAGTATAAATGATCCAGAGTAAAGAGAAGAAGTGGCATTTTAGGAGGCACAGTACAATAATATTTAAAATGTGCCTTTTAGTGTGAGCATTTTATTTTTACAATATATACGCTATTCAAAGTTGGGAGAGACTCACGATGTATAACCATTTAAATGGCAATTTATTTTTATAGACAGAAAAATTGGGCAAACAAGCAGCTTTTTGTCTCTACTGAGAAGGGAGCAGGCATAAGCTAAAGCTAGAGCAAGAAGGATAGAGGTTAGACAGATAGGAACAGCCTTGGTATGAACACTACTACGCAGCATGGAGCAGGTGACAATGAATCCCGAAGCTTTCTTCCCAGGTAGGGTGTTAGGAATTAAACAACCTGGTGGCCTTTTTTTACACCAAGACTTCTTGAATGGAAAACTTAGCTATTCTTCTGACAGAGTTTGCCCTTAGCTCTTGCTACCCACTACCTTCTCTCTAACAAGTTAGACTCGCCTGCTCCCCAACACCTCGCATCACTAACCCATTTAATGTTCCAGGCAAGTGAGTGCTGAAGTTCTGCTCTCTCTTCTGAGAGTCTTAGAAATATATAATAGCTCTGAAAGTCTATGTCATGGTAGGGTCACTTTCTCTTCTTGAGCCAGGGATACGCTCTGCACAAAAGGGGTCCTAAACAGAGTCAGGGTGCCAGTCCCTAAATTTTGCACATTTCCTGATCTCCTCAGCAAGAGACAAACAGACACATCGGAGGGCAGGCACCTGTCACTTCAATATCCTTGCATCCTTAAACAAGCAACTGAGAATCACTGTTAAAATTAGACTACATTGTGGCAGTTGGAGTTGAGGAAATTAGCTGAATGCTTCCTTGGTAATGAGGGCTTGTGCTGTCGTACCTGAGAGAGGCTGATAATGAAGAACTCGGGAAGCCTGAAATAAACAGCTGGCTGTCCTCTGCCTTTTGTCCCTTGGAGATGCCTTTGATGCCTGTGGAGGTCTTTTCGTCTTTCTCCTTTCTATTCCTTTCTGTGGGTGGAAGGAAAGGTGAACACTGATGTCTGCTAACCCACAGCAGAGGGAAGTCCCCATCTGGGAAGAGATTACATGATATTTATGGATTGTCTGAGCTCTGTGGGGCTCTGAAGTCAGCAGGAGCAACCAGATGTGGGCCCTGACCCTCTGAGTGTGTAGTAAGATGACAGGAGAGGGATATAAATAACAATAATTAAGAGGCAAATCCCAAATCCTATGGTACTGAGGAGGAACCCGTCAGAAAAACGTGCTTAGTAGGGAGAGAAAGAGAAAGATGGTGATGGTGGGAGGTAGGGTAGATGGATGAAGATGGACAGAGGGAGAGAAAACTCTTCTTCAATAGCAGAATTAACAGCAGAGGCTCTGAGATGCTCAAATTATTGAACAAATCACAGTGGTTTGTTTTAGACTGATCCCAGATCCTAGATTATGAGTGAAACCGAGGTAAAAGTGAGAGAGGGCATGAGGAGGCATCTGTTAATAGACTATGAGTATGTATGACATTTAGAACTGGATTTGAGGTAAGATTCTATGGCATCAGGATGTGGATGGGTTGGGGCAGAGAAAATATGGTACAAGGAGAATAAAAGTGACACTAGGCCAGAACTGGGCAGTGGCATAGGGCCAGAGACACCCCATCTTATCTGAGGACTAAGCAGATGCTGTTTTCTTGCTATGGGTACTCTAAAATTTATGTGTTGAAAATGTGATTTCCATTTTAATAATAGCAAGAGATACAACCATTAAGGGGTGAAAGGCTATGAATAAATTACTATCATTATCAAAGAGTTGGGTAGACGAGCTCATCATGCTCACCTTCACCTTCCCCCTCGCTCTCCCTCTTCCTACCTTCCAGCATGAGATAACATAGCAAGAACAGCCTCACCAAAACCCTTGATCCTAAGCTCCCAGTGTTTAGAATCATGAGCCACACAAACATTGGTTCATTTTCCCTTGCTCCACCATAGGTACTCTGTTACAGCCACACAAAATAGAACAAGACACTATTTGCTGGTAACTAAGCCACTTATAGAGATCAGTGTCTTAACTGCTCACAGAATGAAGTGTCCGTCCGCCTCTTGACCAGCTCCTCCAGCGTTGCATGATCAGGTGCAGCCTCCCTTCTATCTCCTCCCTCTGTGTGGGCTTTAGTGGGTTTGTTCTCCCAGCACCCAGTTCTCACTGTCCATCACAACCTCATCATCATTTTTCTGCTGCTAACTGTAGCACCAGCCCTCTCTTTTGCCTTAGCCTCTACTCCTGACATCCCTCCCCCTTTCTGACTCTATTTCTAAATGCCCAATTAATTGGGCAAGGATAATTGACAATCTATGAGGGCTCTGCCTGGAACTGTGACTCTGAAATTCTCAGGTCTGGGTATCTAGGATGCTTGGATGTGTGTGGTGAGGAAGAGTATGGAGACTGAGTCAGGAACAGAATCTGTGTTCTCTTTGGCTTCTCCTTCTCCTCCGCCCTTCCCCACATAGATTGTTTATAATGTTGTACTGACAGGAACTGCTGCTCACCGCTGCTGGGTTTCAGCAGAAGATAAAGTGACAGGAAGATTGTACCACATTCTCCAAAAAGGCCCCCCGGGAGGATGCTGAGAGTAGGTGATTGATTTGGTTAGATTGTGATGTGTTATTTAGGGAGAAGGCAGGAGAGCTTGGAATGTGGGAAGAGAGAGGAAATAAAGGGAGAGAGAACAGCAGCCATGTGGCTAAGGACTCTAGTGCTTTAGATTAAGAGAGAGGGCAGAAAGCTGGTGAGACAGGGAGCCTGGACGACCTGTTCTGGGGGCTCCCCTTGACAAAACACTCTCAGCAGATGCTGCTGTTCTCATTGTTTGATCCTCTGGATTTAGATAAGGATAATCAACCACATTGGGGGACAGCCAGGTGGGACATACTCCAGGCCAGGAGTTCATGGACCAGGCAGACAGAGCTCCCACTGAGGGGCATTCATGGTGGGCAGCAGGGAGCCAATGGTCCACAGAAGCATTGGCCTGATGGCATCACCTTCCTGAAATTAGGGGGCACTCCTAAATGCTTTTTGGGAGTTCTAGAGAGAGACTCAGTGTGCTGATCAAACTGAGAGTTGGGGAAACAGACTAGCCTGTGCCAGAGAGGTGGGGAAACAGGCTAGCCTGTGCCAGAGAGGTGGAGAAACAGGCTAGCCTGTGCCAGAGAGGTGGAGAAACAGGCTAGCCTGTGCCAGTGCCCTCCCTGAACAGCATGGAGTAGGAATTTTATTGAGAAGAAAGAACTCCTTCTCCTTTTGCTCCACATTTTGGGAAAATATCGAGAGAGATGACTGATGTAGAAATATTGTCCAGATGGAAGCTGGGGACAGCTAGTGCCACACCTTTTCCCATGTGTCTCTGAATGAGGCTAGCCTTCTACCATCAGGACCAAGACTTTAGAAACAAAATTAAATCACTGAGCAGATATTATGGGGTGCAGTGGGGTTCAGGAAAACTATCCATGGAATAGTCAAGAATCATTGAGCAAGCCTGACTGAAGCATCCAGTTGAAGAGGTGATTTGAATCTCCTGTTATGCTAAAGTTTCTTCCTGTGTCTCTCCCAAGCTCTTGAGTCTCCTGAAGAATGACATTAGCATCTAGGACTCTCTGGTGAAAAATAATTTGTGTCACTTTGTGAGAAGGAGTTTTTATTTCTGCAGCAGAGCTACCCCAGGATGGTGATAGTAGCAAAGAGACACAAACATCTAAAAAACAAGAAAGAGAGAGAGAGAGAAAGAAAGAAAGAAAGAAAGAAAGAGAGAGAGAGAGAGAGAGAGAGAGAGAGAGAGAGAGAGAGAGTTAAAGTTAAACTCATGGCTTGGTAAAAACATAGACCATTGTCCAAACTAAAGATGGTGGTGAGAAGGCTGGGCAAAAGAAATAGGGTGGGAAATCTAGCAGAGGCTGGAGAGTTGGAGGGAAAGTTGGAAAACAAGGATGAGAGAAGGGACCAATAGCCAACAATATCATTATATAAGGTGGCAAAAGTTATTTCTTCTTAAAGACATTCTAGAAAGTTTCTGTAATATATATATATATATATATATATATATATATATAATGTTATACTATTTATATATGACACACACATATTTTTGTGTATGTATATTACACACACACACACACACACACACACACACACACACACACACACTGTAATGTGAATGTGGCCCCTAGACATGGGTAGTATACAACCTGCATGGTTGTATACCATAGTTCTGCTCCTGGTTGTTGCAGGACCTTGTGTAGACAGAATAGTAAACAGGGCTTGTAGAATTCTTTTCTTTGTGGGATGTAATATATTCTCTCTTTTGTCATCTTCTGGAGAACCTTCAGGGGAAACATTGCATTGCTTTTTCAAAGCTTCTGGAGTTAGATTTGTTTTCTTTTGAGAGTGTCACTGTATGCAGTGAGGCCTTAAGGCTGGAGCAGCATAGCAGAGATTTATTTGAGTGACTTTCATTTGGCTGCACAGACAAGCTTAGGGTGTGTATTCTAACTGATGACAGGTTGGCTTTCTTGTCAGTCATCAGTCTTCAAAATTCAAGATCCATCAAGGAAGCGGGGAATTCTGAGTCTATTCTGCATGATCTCCTACTAAGGTCTCAGCGTCAGAATTTTAATCACGGAGGACAAAAATCTTGATAAGATCAGGCATGGAGGCTGACTGGGAGTGCTGTTTCAAAGCCAGGATGTCATTATAAGGTGTGCCGGTTGGTTTTTCTGTCAACTTGACACAAGCTGGAGTCATCTGAGGGAAGAGAAGCAAGACAGAGAATATTCCTCCACAAGTGGTCTTTATACAAGTCTATGGGGGTATTGTCTTGATTAATGCTTGATGTGGGGGAATACAGGCCATCAGAGGGGGTGCCACCCCTGGGCAGGTGATCCTGGGTTGAATGAAAAGGCAAGCTGAGCCAGCCCATGAAGGGAAAGGCAGTAAGCAGCACTCCACCATGGTCATGGTTCCTCTTAAGTTCCTGACTTCAGGTTCCTACACTGCTTCAATTCCTGCCTTGCCTTTCCTTACTGACAGACTATGATTAGGTCACAGAAGCCAAATAAACTCTTTTTTCCCAAAGTTGCTTTTAGCAGTGATATTTTATCACAGCAATAGAAAGAAAATTAGAACATAATGGTGGAGAAACTGAATTAAAGATAAAATAATAATAATAAGTATGAACTTCACCATAGAAAAGCTGCAAACAGGAATATGCAAGCAGATGGGCAGCCAGTGGCTTATTGGAATCCTACAGCCAGCTGCTGATACCTGTGGCTGTTCTAGTACAGACCAGTGTAG
>JANHMN010000024.1:10201557-10234587 GCA_030674055.1 Rhabdomys pumilio | reverse complement strand
CTGCATTAAGTCACTGCTCCCAAGCCTGTAACCTCTCACCCTTGGCTCAGTTCTGCATGTGGCACTGTAAAGAAGGTAGCTAGAGAAGGGGTGGAGCCATACCCCTAACCAGCTGCCTAAGCAGGATTATGGCTACATAATAAATCCAAGGCCAGGCGTATTTATGAGGCTCTCAGAAGCTGCAGTAACAATATCATTTAGAAAACATTTATGCTCCCAAGATGAAGGCAATCCCTCCCCCTCCTTTATTTATAAGGCATGCTGGGTAATTAAGTGGGAGCTGGGAAGGAAGGTGTTTGGGAGAAGATGGCCTCTAAATAATCCTGCCTGGTAAAGCCACCATCTGTTGTTGTGCAGCAGGGATAGCCCACATACGGCGGCCTGGTTTATGAGCAGTGCAAGAATCAAGGGTAAAAGAGAAATTTCCCAAGGAATAACCAGCGGGTTGGCACAGATGTTGGCTGAGCGACTTAGATGATTAGGACGTGTCCTACTCCTGGAACCCAGCATTGTGCCTGGCATCTGGCAGTTGTCTGATGCATGTGGGTGCTTTAATTCACCCAACCACTGTTAGAGACGATGGTGCCTACACACCCAAGACCCTGCACTTGACATAGGCTACTTGATGATAGTGAATAAAACAGACAAAAATCACTGGAGTGTGTGTGTGTGTGTGTGTGTGTGTGTGTGTGTGTGTGTGTGTGTGTTTAGTTACAAAAAATAAAAGGCAGTGAGTGATGCTTGGAGCCTTGGTCCTATCTCTTGATTTGAAGACTGTGTGTGGCAGTTTGCCACTAATTTGGTCTCCATTGATATCGGCTTTTCTGAGTGTACATTCATATATGATGCACATATAAGATGCACTATGTCCTATGTCCTGAGACTTATTAGTCTCACTTCCATATTTAATCACTAGATTAAAGCCCACACGATCTCAGAAATTGACAAACTTAGCATTGATGCCTGGGGAGCTTCCCCTCTGCCTCTCTGCTTGCTTTTGAGTGTTTCCTCCTAAGGGACAAACTTCAAGTATTATGCTGTGAGAAGGTGCCCTTGTGAAGAGGCCCTACAGGAGGAGCCTCACTATGCAGAGACCAGGAGATGCCAGGGACTCAGAAGCACCTGATATTGGAGGATAGAGCCGTCTTATAATTTACCCATGCCCCATAAAACATTGAGGTTCTAAAATGAATGGGCAAGCTAGTTCTTCCCAAATGTTCAAACCGTGCAATCATTAAAGAAAATGATAGTATTAAGTGATCGTTTCTAGTCTCTGGCAACCTTAGGAGACTAGAAAGCCAAAGCCATTCTTCCAGTCTCCTGAATCATGTGAGGAGTTAGTAATGTCTAGGATGATACAGGTTGCTTTATGCATCTAATCTCAGAGAACATCCATCTTAGAGCCTCTGCCTTTGCTGCTGTGTCAGAAGCTCTCTGTTGAGGGGAGGATGCCACTTAAGGGTCTTGTGAGGATAGCATGTCACTGTCAGAGCTGGCTGGTGGGAGATGGCAAGAGAGTCAGAGAGCTGTGTTGGAACAATGATGGCCCATCAGGCAGGGGTCATGGAAGGAAAATGATCAAACCTCATTGGATGAGGATGCCTCGAGGAGAAAAAGAAATTTTATGCCATTAAGCCATGAAACTGGGTGTTATGGGTGAGGTAGAGTTCATCTTTAATGTTTAAAGAAGACATTTCTGCTCATTTCTGCTTATGTATTACTTATGACATTAAGACCCCGTTTCATGAGCACATGAGTTATGCAGAAGGCACAAACTTAGTTTCAGCAGACCAAGAGTAGCTGAGCTTGTACCTTTCTGTTCTGTCAAGGAGTTTCTAAAAGTCCAAGACTGGAAATAGCATGGGAGACCTGGCTGCTCATTAAGGTACCTTGTCCTCACTGACTCCTCAGCAAGGTCACAGGAAGGTACTGTTTTCAGGGTATAAAGAATGTCTCTATCTGAAAATTGGGGCTCCTTCCCTTGGAGACAGGCCCTAACCACACTCTTCAGTTTTAGCATCAGCTCCTTGGTAGCTGGCCAAGTCTTATCAGAATCTCCAGTTTCTTAAACGAAATGTTTTGAGTTATTTCTCTGCTACCCAAGGGTGCATGTTATTATTCTGTGCTACTAGGGACACTTGATGACATATACCCTCAGATAGTATTTGCCATTGTTGTCCTCAGCTCTCAGGTAGATGCAAGGTTGTCACAAAGCTCTATAACCTTTCATAACCCTTACCCAGCAATTTCCTTAGCTCTTTCTGACACTAGTCATCTTTCTGACACTGGCTCTAGTCAAAGGTAGAGCAAGTGGGAGTGATGGGATCTGGTTTTATGGCTTCTGAAGTTTCATTCTCTGGGCTTATCAGACCTTCTAAAATTTTGAGGGGCTGGAGAGATAGCTCAAGAGGTATATTGTTGACTGCACAACAATGAAGATTCCCAGAATTCATAAAGCATCTTGATGGTAGCTTAGACAAAAAACAAAAACAAAAACAAAACAAAAAAAATGGTTTTGGCTAAAGAGATCGGCAGAGCCCAGAGGCTCCCAGTGTAGCCAGAATGGTGAACTCCTGGTTCAGTGAAAGACTGTCTCAAGATGATTAAGGAAAACATTCTGACCAAAATTTGGATTCTACACATACCTGCACAGGCAAGTGGGCATACACACACACACACACACACACACACACACACACACACGCATCTTCTTCCCCCATAAAGCAATTTTAAAGTATTTTTTGAATGAAATTCTGTCACTTAAGGAACCCTCAAGGAGAAAAAAGTACTGTATTTTTAGGACTCCCGTCAAACTTTCAATGACCCTACTTGTGACAATAGGTGAATCCTTTGTAGCCATCCGTATGCAGGTTTTTCTTAATAGATGTGCCCCTCTCTTACCTGCAGCTCTATGAAAACAAGCTGCTCCATCTGGCACATGGTTTACACTGCTTTCTCAGGCATTACCATCATCACAGACTTTACTGAGTTTTCGCAACTGACCTAACACAGCCATTTTTCCTCTCTCTATGTTCTACTTCACACGTCTGAGTGACACCAAGCTTGCTCTCCCCACCATAATTCAGGATGGTCCTTCAGTTTCTCTGCTCTACACTCTCCTGGGTAGATGCCTGGTTAGTTTCTCAGGACTGGATACTCTCAATGTTCCCCAAGGGCTGAAGAGATGGCTCAGCACTTAAACTCACTTGCTGCTCTTGTAGAAGACCTGGGTTTGGTTCCCAGCACCCATATCAGCTGGCTCACTGATTGTAACTCTAGTTCTGCGTGATCCAATGGCCTCTTCTGGCCTCTGGGGCCATAGGCAAACACATGGTACACACACATATACACATATACATTATACATACACATATACATTATACCATCCACATATACATTTGAAAACATCTCTAAATGCTTCCCATAGTTTCTTGGCCTTTAAGGATGAGAACTTCTAAATCTCAGTGTTCATTAATAGATGTTCAAGGAAAGAATAAAAGGACCCAAGAGAAGGGGCACAATGAGTAGCAAACACTTCCAGCTAAGGCTTTGGGGGCTCGGTCATGGTCTGAATATAGTTTGAGTCTGTTCTCAAGGGTCCATAAGTTATAAAGCTCAAAGTTATACTTTTGGTAACAGTGTGGCAAAATGCAGACAGGGTGGGACCTTTAAGAGGGAAAGACTAGTAAAGAGTAAATAAATTTAAACAAAAACCAAAACCAAACAAACAAACAAACAAAATCTGTGTTTTTATGAGTCCTGGTATTTCTTATGTAAACCCACTAGGTCTCATGAGAAGAGTATAAAAAGGAATGAGTTGGACCTTTCCACTCACTTTTTCTGCCTCATCATCATGTGGTCTCTCCCTCGCGCACACACATCTACCATGCTAGGATGGGACCACGAGAGATCTCACTATATCCAAGATAATGTTGGTCATATCCTTGAACCTCCAGAACTGTGAACAAGACAAACTTTTTTCTTTCACTTATTATCTAGCCTTGGATGTTTTGTTGTAGTCACAAAAAATAGACCAATTCAGGCTGTTTAATAGATTTGAATATGAGGTATGAAGGGCAAGGGAAAAAACAAAGGCAGAACATCAGAGTCAATCTCTACTTCTTAGCTTTTTACAAGGTCATGCATAAGCACTCCATTTTATCATAATCCTGACTCACAGCTCTTGAGTACAATTTATTAAGGATTATTAGAATGGTCTCAATATTGCCTGATTACAGTTGGAAGGTTTTTCTCCTGAGAGGTCAAGTCCCCAAAGTCTGTGATTGGCCAAGCTAGACTGAGCCACCAGTGTCTCTCTCCTTTCCATTTGTTTTTCAGGTCACTCTCCTCTGTGACAGTGTCCTTTCCAGGGAATTGCTCATTTGTACACAGTGGCTCTGAGACTGAGCAGTGACTATAACCTAGGCCTCATGTGCAGATGAGTCCCTGGCAGCACAGACAGCAAGATTCTGCCAATGTGCATGCTTTAAGGGTGAGGAGGGGAGAAGTGTGGTTAGTCAGTTCCTCTATTCTCCGTGTGACCATTTTCATGCTTTAGAGCCCCCGATGAAGTATTTCTAGCTCAACAACCCCGGGAATGTGAGCTGGATCATGGGCATTGATCCATCTATATAATAAACAGTTTGGAGATCAACTATGTGCCCAGTTCAGTCTTATGAATAGAGGATCAAACAGTAAACAAGGCCGACAGATGCCTGCAATTAGAAGCCTTTCAGGCTAATGAGGGGTTGTACAGGTAGAAATCCTTTCCTATGCAAAGCAATGAGCTCCAATATGCGAAGTATAGAGGCCCCGATACTATGGCCATATGTGAGTTGTCTAAATCAAGATACTTAGGAAAATGAAAGGGACGTTATTAATGATTATATCAGGACAGCAGGTGTCAAATATAACCATTTTGAACAAATTGGAATACCTGGTCGCCCTAGTTGTGAAAATAAAGAGGAACTTACCAAAAGGTTTTTTGAAGAGGAGGTTGAGAGGAAGCTCCCTGGAAGAGACAAGCAACAAGCTGGCTTGCAGTGACTTTCCTACAGTGAGAATTCCCAGGATTCATACTGATAATTGTGTGAATAAAAGATTCAGAATCTAACTTTCTTCATCCACTGGGCAGGACAATCGCCAGTTAACTTTAGTCAACACGAGCCCTTTTACTGCTCGATAACCCCATGCCCATGTCAAACAATCTCTCCATTACCTTTCCCAACCTCTATACCTCAGGAAGTAAAGCCCTTTTCATAAAGTACCAGGCCTAAGCTCCTATTGCATGAGCAGAGCCCTCTCCAGGAGATTCGGGACTGCCCCATTTCTCCAGAAGCAGGAGTAGACAGAACAAGGCCTCTTTCTAGTCTTCAGACAACACCAGTTCATCTACCTGTTCTATGACAGTTTTTGCCCCTGGTTGAATCAATACTTTCCAGTAGGATTTTTTTTTTCTAAAGTCACTTCTCACATCTTTCTCTGTTTTCTTGTCTACCTCCTGTGTCCCCAAGGTATGTCACCGATGTTTTCTCACGGTTGTTATGGCCCCTGTCATTCATGTTCTGACACATTGCTACAACAGCATTCTCCAGTTCCCACATGTTATTCACAGGAAGACATCCTCAGCTGAAACAAGAAAAAGGAATCAAACAATATCTGACCAGGAGGTAGTGAGAAAGAGTCCCTTCACTGTGAGGTCCTGCCAGGCTTTAAATATTTTGATCAAGTGTTCACTCAAGAAGCCATAAGCCTATATCGTGTTCACAGTTACAACGTAAGGAAGAACTGGGATGAGCATCCTCTCAGATGGTACAGTGGGGTGGATCCAGTGGGGAAGCCATAGGTAATGGTGATGAGAAGGTGCATGCAAAAGGCAGACTCTCACTTTGACTGAAAGTTGGCCAGCAAGCCTCCTCCAATCAGATCTCTTTCACTGGGGGGAAGACTAAAAAGCCGCTGAGAACACTTGGTTAAAAGACTGAAGAGAGCAACCTCAATTGCCTTGCTCAATCCAAACAAAATCTCTACTCCACGTGTTTGCATAGTCGACCTTACTTGGGTAGTTGGTGGAAGTTCAGCGTATTTTGTGGTAACTTGCTGACGCGACTGCAGTGTAAGAACTTTAGATGAACAGACATATATTTGTGGTGTACAATTTGCTTTCTAATCCCAGCACTCCAGGCAGGGGACAGATTTATGCTGGAGTGGAGCTAGGATGGGAGGGGGATGGGTAGCTGACTCAAAGGAGGTAAAGAGAGCCGCTGTGGGGGAGAGGGCTTCTGAATAAGTCCTTGAATCAAACTCAAAAGGTAGACAGTGTTCTAACCCACACCTCAGAGCTCAGAAAATCCCCTCCCACTATCAATGAATACAGCCTGTCTGTCTGTCTGTCTGTCTGTCTGACCGTCCTTCTCTCGTGATCTCTTTCTTGACAAGATAAGGCTTAATATTGCTGTGTGATGTTTTTATTTGAAAGTTCTTTATAATAAAGATTTCATTAAAAAAAATAGAAATACCTTTGGTCTTTAGAAAATATAATGTCTTGCCCTGTAGCCCAGGATAGCCTAGAACTCACTATATAACACAAGCTGGTTTCAAAAGTCATAGCAGTGCTCTTGCCTCAGCCTCTTGAATGCTGGAATGACAGGCACAAACCACTACATCGGTCTCCAATAAAACATTCCTAAGCAACAGGAATGTCACATAGCCTTTTCCATTTGGAACTGACAATTATGAGGAGCCCCCGTGTGGTATGTCAGCTTCACGCTGACAATCAGGGAAAATGGAAGGTGGAGGAGGAGAGGGGTGGGGCAGATGAATCCTTTTTGGTATGCGCAGCTATGTCATACACCCCTAACGTGGAGCAGCTGCAGGCGACAACGGGTAAAGCTGCACTGTCTGCTCTCATTCCTGAGTCTACATTCTGCCTTCCTGGAGGAGCCAGATCAACGGTGCACCAGACCCATAATCAGAATCAGGTAAAAGAAAAGAGCTTTCGACTGAGGACCAAGCTGATCTCTTCTCCCGCCATCCCCCCCCCAACCCCAGCTCTATACGCTGCATAACTGGCTACGTTGAAGCTTGGTGTCTGTATATAACTTATCCTCAGACATGAGCTTCGTTCTTTTCAGTCAGCTCTGTTAGATGTCTGAGGAAAATGTCATTTACAAATTTAAAAGGAATAGATTCCCCAGTTTTTAAGACTGGCTCTTACTACACTCACCCAAACAGACACGATCCTCAATTTGCATGAGGAGTCGCCTGTTACAAACACACTTCCCACAGTGATGACAAATGCATGCGCGCTGCTACCTCAGGTTTTGTATCAGCTGCTCAGATGCTTTGCAAGAGGCCACCATGAAGCAGGTTTAAAATAAAGGACAACTGGCAGCCTGGTGGCGATGACCAGGGTGGGAAGATTGGCACGAGCCTCCACCAGAGGCTGGATGTCCCCAACTGGCAAAGAGATGAAGTAAGAACAGGTTGCTGGTTTCTGAACCAACATTTGTGAAAAACTCTGAGTCAAATAGGATGACTGTGCCCTGAAAAATGAAGTATTTAAAACCATCCTTACTGTTATTTTTGCTTTATTACCCACCGCTGTATTTTCTGCAGAAGGCTTGATGGCTTTAGTTTATGAGAACCAATTAATGTGTGACACATTCCAGGAATCCCATTCTTAATCTCCTTGTCTTCTTCATCCCTGTCTCAATTCCTCCTCTCCTCTTTATACACACACATGAACACACACACACACACACACACACACACACACACACACACCCCAAATATTCTTTCCATAACACTGGCACATCATAGGCAAGGCAATGGGTCTACATGAAGCAGATGTGTAGCAGATGTGTATAATGGGGTTCCCTAGGTTTCTTTAGCCATCTACAGCATGTTACAACTAAGGGAAGCTTGGAGATGGTCTATAATCTTTGACAGTAGAGGTAACTGCGACTCAAAGATGACAGTAACCCAGGTGACCCTTTGAAAACCAGAGCAAAAACAATACACCTACATCTTCCAGCTTCAGAATCAAACTGCACTCAGATGACATCCTTTGGACTCATTTCTGGGCATGCCTGAGGAAAACTACCATACCCATTGCCACAGGTATTTTAAGCCAGGGTTCTCTCATAGAACACGGGGAAGATGAGAATAGTGGCACATCAGGTCTCCTAGCCCTGTCTGTGAGTTCATGAGCCTCACATTCCTGAGAATCAAAATAAAAAATGTGGATAGGAACTCCACAACCAGCTGGGAATAGCAAGGTTGTAGCTAGGTGTCCATCTCCAGCCCTTCCTTGGTCCTGCCTGCCACTCCAGCCTTCTAGTTCCCCAGTCAACTGAGACCTTCAGCTCTGCTGAGTCTCCACTTTACCCACACTGCTCTGACCCAGAGCCATAGCTCCAGGCCACAACAGTTGTTGAGGGAGGAGGGGTGTATGAAGAACGTGACCAGACAGTTCTGAAGGCACAGGCACAGAGCTGCAGACCCAGCTCTCCCTCCCTTCTGCTTAACATAAACCCAAGCCAGTGGAGAGAGGAAAGCCACAGTGAGGTCAGTGCATTCCTGGCCGATACAGAAAGTCTTTGTCCAAGGCTGCCAGGCCACTGGCTGCAGCTGACTCAGGCTGCCAGGCTCAGGCTTCACATCCCGTCTCTGCTGAAAAGAGAGCAGGTCAGAATCTCATTCTGCCATGGAAGGGTGAGCATGGCCTAGAAGTTTGGAGATGGTCTAGATGGCTAATCTTTGATAGCAGTCAAGCATGCCCTTCTCTCCAAGAAGAGACCCACAAAAGCAGATAAAGATGGACATGCACACACAAACATATACACATAGACACACAGATACATGTACACAGAAATGTACATACGTGTTCAGATAGACATACACAAGTACATACAGAGACACATACAAATGTACACACATAGACATAATTTCACACACATACAGAAACATTTACACAAACATATGCAGACATACTACATGAGCACAGACACAGGGTCACAGATATGCACAGATATACACACAAACAGACATGCACACACAGAGATACAAAGGTGCACACACATACAGAGGAAGGGAGAAAATGAAAGAGAGAGAGACAGAGACAGATAGAGAGAGAGAGACAGAGAGACAGAGACAGAGACAGAGAGAACATGCTAGGATCAAACACTGGAGACTAAGCATGCCCGGCAATAGTCTAAGATTTCAAAGGATACTGGCATCCACTACCAGGAACAAAATCCTAGGACCTAAACAATCTCAGTTTCCCAAACTTTTCATCTCAGTAAAAGACAAATGCCAAGGCCTACCTGAAGAAACTGTTGTAGGCTAGAGTAAAATATGTTGTTATGATCTGTATCAATAAGTCACAAGGCACAGCAGTATTCTTAGTTGGGACATCTTTCCTGTATTTAACCAGCCTCCCTTTTTCTATCAATGCCATTCCTAACCAGCAAGGTGGTGTCTACCCCAGTTCCCACTGTTGAACTTACTGGGAAAAGGGACACCACCTAGAGTCATATGACTAACATTGGACATTTAGAGTCCTTTTCCACAAATTTAGAAATGCAGTGAGCCTGCCACACAGTCGGGATTGTAGTTTAGGGACTCAGAGTTATGTGGTGAGAACTGAGGAAGATGAGACTCGCCTGTAGATGTCAAAGGAAATGTCATTAGAAAGAGAGAAGTACAGGAAGATACAGGATGACATTGCTAGTATCTGCATATCTCTAGTATCTGTATCAATAAATCACAATGCAGCCACTTGATGGGGCCCAGTCCTATTCTTTCCTTTGACTAAGAAGATGAACCTGCAACTTTTCAGTGCAGCTCCCCGGTTCTGCTATACTGGCTTGAGTTGGCTTCTAATTCTGGCAACCAATTTGCCTCCCTAGAAAATGCTGCCGCTATTACAACCATGATTATATACAGACAATGGCAGTTTATGCCTTCCACATCTGTATCTCCAAGCTTCTTAAGAATGTTGCCTTGTATCTCTTTTTTTTTAAACATAATGATGTACTTGACCCCAGGGTGATTGGCAAAACTCAGCCTCAGCCACAGTCATTAGTATGAGGAATGCTGTCACACAGCAAGGATAGAAACATCCACCTAAAGCTCCTCTCTGACTGAAGTCTGCTTTGACTTGTACCTGGCTATGACAAACCCTATGCTCCTTTGGAGTTCTGTCATTTGCCTTGGACAAACGATCTTTCTGAGCTTCAGGGCTGTTTGAGCAGTGTGGCCAGTGGGTAGATCTACATGTGAAACCCTGGCCACAAAGTTCAGCGCTGGGAGGGGGTGCCTATTGGCAGTAAGTTGTCACACTCTTGTGACTGGTCCCCACCAAATTTCCCATAGGCATTGAGTTAGTTCTTCTGATACCTGCCATTCCCACACAGGAGAAGAAGAGCTCTAAAATGTAGAAGAATATGAAAATTTCTTTTTCCATAGCTGATATAAAACAGCCCCAGAACAAGAACTCCAAGAGAGACCTTGCAGCCTTCAGAAGCACCAACTAGACTCCATCTAAATTATCAACAGCCGCCATGTTCTCTCGGGCTTTGGATCGTTATGTTACTTAGTCAGCACTTTACTAAGTGCTGTAGAAAGAGATACACAGAAATCACTGTTAGAAACAACGATTCCAGCCCCCTCAAGAGCCTTGTGATGAATGGTTTTACAGAGCAACACAAGCATGGCACAGGTCAAATGTCTCCATCAAAGGAGGGTGCCGGAGAGACAGCGGTACTGATCACAAACCAAGTTCTAAGTCAAAGTTGAAGGGAACGAAAGAGTTTCTAACTATGGTTAGGAAGTGAGATGAGAAAGAAGCAGGAGTTTAGAGCATGTCGCCTTCCTGTGGGAAAGACTCAAGGCTGTGAGGACACAGACAGAGGTTCATCAGTCATCTAAGGATGGCTGGGGCCATTTGCACGGGGATTCTAATATAGGATCTTTAACTGACGCACTTAGGAAACACCAGGGAAGCTGAGAAACACTCTGGTAGATGTGTGGTCCTTTCCACAGAGTCTGGGCTCCTTGATGCATCCAAATAATAAAGATTTCTTGCAGCTGCCATGATTCTGACTCTGGGAACCACTTCCCTACTTGGTAAAGAGAATGGAATCAAAGCAGGAAGTCCACGAGCTTTTGCTCAGCCAACGTTAAAGGTCTGGGGGTGTGAAGCCAAAGGTGAAGGATGTCCCAAGTGATCCATCCTCATGATTCCCCAGTGTCTGAGTTCAACCTCACTGTGATCTCAACGTAGGCATCCTTTCAGTGCCTTTTTTTTCCTGTTGCCTTGATGCCAGCCACCTCTTGCCCCCAATACCCACGCATTCAATACCAGAAGGAAACCGTAGTGTCTTGGCCTGATAAAGCATCGATTGTGAGAAAGGGGATGTCAGGCTTTGCTGAGTGGGCGGGCCTCGCCTTTGCAGTCTAACTAGACAAAGAGTTGTTTGGGAACTGCAAAGTTCTGATTACAATTTGAGCTCATTCATGCTGTCCACATTGACAAATATCATGACATATGGCAAGGGAAGGAAGAAGGGTGCAAGAGGCAGGAAAGAGTCTTCACTTATTGCTTCCAGCTCAAGAGAACTCTGGAAACTTCTCTGATTCTAATTCATCTGCAACTTTAGTGGTCAGACCCGATGAGCTGCTATCCTAGAATTCTGTGTCTCTGTCTCAGTTCTTGTTCATTTATCCTCAGCCAGCTGTGTAAGGCTCTGTGTGCTTCTAAAACACAAGAGAAGTACTACTTTTAAATGGCTGATAGGGTCATTCTCCTCATTGACTGCCACTCACGCGCTGGACATACTTAACCCTCCAGTCATTTCCTACAGCATGATCCTGCCACACACTCATGAACAGAACTGATCGGATAACAGTTCTTGAGCCTGGCCCACTCAGAGACATTCCCCAAGAGTTAATTTTGAAGGAGTTTCACTCTTTCTACATAGCTGGATGGATAACTTAGCTACAGGAGAGGGTGTCTCCTGCTGAAAGACCATAAAAGAGAAGAAGGAGGAGTCTCATGGACTGACCAGGAACAAATCTCTCCTCTGGTACCAGCATCAGAGGTCCTGATACATCCCTGTCTGTGGGCTCTATCTTACAACTATAACTTCAGAATCAGAAATTAGCCTTTAAAAATGTGAGCTGCCTCGAGTTTATCTCTAATTTTTGGGGATCTGGCAATGACAAAAACATTTATGCAGTGTTTACTTTTATGTGATATACTTTTTCTAAGGTCTCTCTGTATATTTAATTTATTTAATTTTAGGGGAGAAGGTGATGTGGCCGAGCTTCTTGGTGTAGCACTGGCTGTTCTGGAACTCACTGTTGCAGACCATGTAAACCCTAACTTAGGTATCTGCCTGCCTCTGCCTCCTGAGTGCTGGAAATGGCACTTTTACGTGTAGGTACCATTGTGACCTCTAATTTATAGACAAAGGAGTGATAGCATAGAAGATTGAAATACCTTAAAGAATATAGGTCAAATAATATAAAACAGTACAGCCCTTTGAGCCCATAGTCAGATTCTATTTACAACTTGCTTATGGAAGCTCCATCAAGGAACACGTTGCTTAGTTTGTAGTATATAGCATATGACCTATGAAAGAGAATGTCCAAAGGACCACAGTTTGAGAAAGGGCATCAGAAGCCAGGGTGGTCACAGGGGCTTCTAGGGTACAGAAGGACAGAGCTATTCCTGAGATGCAGACCAGGATGGAAAGGCTTCATAGACGGAATACAAGTAGCTAGCAAATATGGAGACAGAAGTGATATAGGATGGGTGAGTCGGTCCCAGTGTTTCCCACAGAGGGTATGAGGTGGTGCTGAGACCCAGACAGAGGAGGTCAGGCACGGTAGGATACTGGGTAATTTGCATTGAAGAGGGCTTTGATAACCATGGCATTTAGAAACATGATGTGGGAAGGGAAGAAAGAAGGGAACCTTGTAGAAAGAGATCATGAGGTTTGAGTAGGCCAGTCGGAAATGGAATGGGCTTTGGTGCTTGTTTTGAGTTTCCTTTCAGACATACTCTGGTTTGCTATGGAAGCTCAAGGACCACATTTCTTTCTTTCACTTCAAGAAACTGCTGCCAGAGGTAGGAAAACGATAGTCAGTCTGTCAGCTATCATCAGGTGGTCTCGGAGACAGAGTTCACTGTGAGCTCAAGCCATGACTAAGGTCCTTTGAGAAGGGACTCAACCCCAGGCCAGCAAACCTGTCCATGGATTCTGAAACACAGCCCAGGTTTTACAGCTGTGTCCCCAACCTGGTTTCAGAAAAGTAACTACTCATTGTTGAGACGGACAGGCAGGAACAAAAGCCCCATGATGCGTCAAACCTTTTTTTCTGTGTCTTTTTTTTTTTTTTTTTTTTTTTTTGCATAATGTGAAAATCTTCAGAAGCTCAGAAGACAAACAGTGGGGGGGAAGGGAGTAAGATATCCTTGACTGAGCCTCCAGCATTAAAGTAAAAAATGGATTTCAATAAAATGTGATATAAAAACAAGAAATAACTGTAAATGGAACCGAGAGTAAGTGACACAAAACTCCAGCACAAGGCTTCTCATTGCGATTCTGGAAACTTTACTCCTTGCAGCTGCACGGCCATCAGTATTCAGGGTTCTTTTTTTTTCCTCTTTCCACTCCCATAGATTTGTCACTTGTGGTGACGTATGGACACTCTCTGGTTTCACATAGCTTTTGCTGTCTCTGCAGACCTCGGGCGACTGAGGCTGGGCAAGGGTCCAACCTTCCTCAGGAAGCAAGGCTTCATCAAAGGAAGGTCAGAGCTGGTGATGGAATGCACCTTCTCCTCTGGCCCGCAGCTTCCTGTAAGGAGCCGTGAGCATCTGTAAGGAGCCCAAAAACCCCCTGATGCCCCTGCCAGGGACTTTCATAATTACCCATTAGCAAAACAGAAGCCATGGTTTCCAGTGGGGAGAAGGCTCCTAAAAGAAAGGAGTAGACAAGGTTCTACAAGCATCGAGCTGTGAAGGAGTCAGAGTAGGGTGAGGACAGGTCAGAGCATTTCTATAAGTGACAGAAAACTCAACACTAACTGAAGGGGACACAAGCCTTTTCCAATCAGGATGAGTTTCTCAGTGGGAACCTAAAAATTGGAACCTCTGGTACCTGATCTAAGACAATCCTCCAGTTCAGATTGGGTGTCTTTATCTTCTGGAACATTCTATTCTTTGCTTTCTGGGAAGTCAGCCAGCCCATGCCAGCCCTGCCAGCCCATGCCAGCCCTGCCAGCTGCCCTCCATTCTATCAGACCTGGGGGAGTCCAGAGTCAGTGACCTGTAAAGTCTCCTCCTTTCAGAGTCTAGGATTCTGCACCATGGATAGCTAGTATGAAACGTTGCTTTTTGTGGTATTCACAGTAGATAAAGCCCTGTTTGTTGGAGGGTACCGATGCACCATCTTCTCATTTCTTATTTTAGGCCTGACAAGTGGACATTATCCCCCCATGTTACATCTGAGGAAACAGACTCGATTTAAGGGAGATTGTACTGAAAGCAACACAGTGGTTGGCAATCATGGCTGAGTTCAAGAAGTTCATGAGTTCATGACGCTGACATTTTATATGTAATCTCCTTTTCCAGCAGTGAAATTGTGAGCAAACAACTTACCCCTCTATGTGAGAAACAGTGAGACGGCCCCACAGGTAACACCGTATGTCATAAATACTGTGATGGTGGTGGTGGTGATGGTGATGATGGCTGTTGCTTTTGCAGAAAATGTCTTGTCCCTGATCCTACAGTGGGATGTAAAGCCGAACCATCTATTTGCAGAGTCTGCCAACTTTCTGTGATATGGGTGACGACATGATAAGAAGAGACATTTATTGAGTATGCTATGCTAGGCTTCGGGCTGGCACTTTATGAATGATGCCATTCCAACCTCCTTAACAGCCATAGAGTAGTAGCCACAACTAATATCTTTATTTCTAGACTTGGAAGGGCCATCACTCCTTGTCTCTGGGTTTCCAGCAACCAACCCACCCAAGAGTTCCCGCCCAGGAGCTCAGTTTTTTACTATGTATGGGCACAGTCTCAGCTCCTAGCTGACAACTCATCACTCCTTGCCTAAGCTCTAAAAACCCCCATTGTTTTAGCCTGAATGAGCAACTTTAATTGACCTCTACCTCTGAGATCAGTGAACCTGCCTGAGAGCTGCCTCCTAATAAACCTGCATTTATCTGCTTTTAATCTGGTCTAATATGACCTATATCTACATCTCCAAGGCAAAGAAAAAGCCCATCAGGAAGCTGAGTGGTAAGGCTTGTTATCTGGCTCCAGATAGTAAGTACAGAAGAAAACTTAGATAATTCTATTTTCTAACATCAAAATCAAACTGTGAACTTCTGTCCCAACTGCCTCTCAGCTAATTGCCTCTGTACCCAATACCGAACTGTGTTCTAGACAGGCTATGAAGTCACTGAGAGCTTCATCAGAGATGGGCTGTTCATGAGTAGCATGGATGCCAAGCCAAGTTGACTTGATACTGACGACTCTGCAGGAGCATGGCCTTTTGTCTAAGCCTACCTGCTTCTCAGTGTTTTCTAGCTAGTTGGTACTAGGATGACAGGGATTGAGAAGGCTCTGTCCTTCAAAACCTGGGATCAGGGAGACTTTTCTCTACCTAGCAGGTAAGTGTGGACCAGATTGGTATGAGACTAACCCCTGTTAGGTATTCATTTGTTAGAGATGGAAGCAAATCACAGGTCACGTGTTCAGCCTGGAGAACAAAGACAAGTGGCAGGCAGTGAAGGAAAGGAGATCCCAAAGAGTCAGTGGAGATCCACTCCATCACAGTATTTTCCAAACAAATGGCCTTGGGGGGTCTCTGTATCAGTTTTGGTATCAGAACACAAAAGGAAATGCTCAGTTACTCAACAGGACTATTCCAGACAGAAGGCTACCGTCTCCGTTGGAGGAGGTCAGAGCCTCTATCTATCAAGCACTCTGTCCTCGTAGTAATTCAGAAGTCAGTGGCTACCCCATGCCCTTAAGGTGATGGTACACATCCAGAGAGACCAAGACTCTCTGAGATAATTTCTGCCAGGGCCTTCACAGCTCCAGGTTCAGCACCAGCAGCCAGTCTTGGAAGAGAAATTCTGCTTCCTGTCAGAAGTGCTTTGAAGTCTCTGCTTTCATCTCCTGGTTGCTTCACCAACTAGAAGTGACAGGGAAGGATGAAATTCAATTTATTCACCAGTGCAAGAGGCTCATTTCCAAGCGCAATAGCTGTGTCAGACAGCAGGCCGTCTTCAGGAAAGACAAAAGGGAGAAAAACAAGATAAAAGAAACTCTGTGGAAAAGCAAGACATGGTGTGTGTGTGTGTGTGTGTGTGTGTGTGTGTGTGTGTGTGTGTGTGTAGGAAAGACTGGAGGCTGACTGGCTGGGGAGGTACTGACTACTGGACTATGGGACTATGGGAGGAGTCCAGGTTCTGAGAAAATTGTACTTAGTGATGTTTGGGAGTAGAAAATGGCCACCCCTGCAGATGGCTCTGGTGTATGAGAAACACAACTATGATTAGAAAACTATGGGTTAGAAATAAGGTCATGGTACTAGATGAAGTATTCTGACATAAGACAAAGGATGAAGGCTTTCTCAGCAACTCCATTTGCCTCAGGCAGTTCCTTGTCATAGTCTACCTCAGTAGCAGAAAAGGCTGGGATACAGGTCTGTGGGCATTTTCAAGCAATTCCCATGAGGCTGGGGTAATCTTCTGGGGCCATGCTTAGGTCATCAAAAGCCATGACTTCCCCTTCTGAGCTCCTCAGTTCCTCAGCAAAAATGAGAAAGATGTGTCTGCTAGGTTAGGATGAATGAAAATAACATATGAAAAATTCCATTATAGTGCTTAACATTCAAAAGGCACTCAAGATAGAAAAAACAAAAACAACAACACAATCACATAGACAAAACAAAACAAGCAAACAGAAAACTCTTTGCTTCTTCTATACCATGCAACTCTGGCTTGCTGTTCAAGGAAAATTTGAGTTCATTCTACTGATCTTCCTATGGGCTTCTAGAATAAGCTCTCCCTGCTCCTGCACTGTCAGGCGTGACTGCATCCACATTCCCCTCACACCCTCTGGAGCACCGATGCTCACTCAACAGGAGTATGCTAGCTGAATTCACATTTGGATCACATGGGGAAATGAACATTGATCCAGAACCAAGCCTCGCCAACATAAAATGAACATCTGGAATTCAGGAATAAATCTGCAATGTGAGTGCAATAATCAGACTTCCTTCTGCATCACTAGCAGCTTTGCTTGTTAAGTTCCAAAAGTTTGGCATTGTCATTCAGTAGCAAGGAGCTGTCTGCTGCTGTCACAGTCCCCGAGCTGCTGATGGATGCTCATTTTCAACTGATATGAAAGGGAGAGCAGAATATTTATATGAAGGGTGTGCCTCATTTGTTCCCAATGCCTCTCCCTTTCGTGTTCATACTTTTATTATGTCTTGGCAGAAAATGGTTTATCATGGATATTGTTACCCATGATATTTGAGACTTTTTTTCTTCATAATCCTGAGATTGACACATTTCTCTCAATTCAAAGTCAAAACCACAAAGAATATGTAAACTGGAAGGAAGGGCTCCTGGTCTAAATGGAATTTTAAAATGAAACACTAACCACAACCTTGAAGTCGTTTTGACTCAATTTTAAAGCTGAAAATATTTCTACCAATCTAATCTATATCTATTTCGCTTGTATTGTTATTGAAATTTTTATAAATGCTTCTTCATTCATGATGGGCAAAAATTTCTTCCTAAACTTACTTAAGCAACACACGTTTGATTTTTTTTTTTTTTTTTGCCATTTAACTCCTATAAGGCTCACAATCATGTATTTGCATATAAAAGTGACAGTCTTTACAGTGGCTGTGATTTGCTCAGTGTTTAACCTTGCAATAATATGTGTATATTCCTGGCTAAAGTGACAGAATTTCAACATAGAAAACACATGGGGAACTGATATATATCTTTCATACATGTGATTGCCTCCATATTTACATTTCAAATGGAATATTTAGATGGAAGTAAATCTTGATGCAATCCAGGTTTACATTACCAGTGGTAGAATGCTGGAGTCATACACAGTAACTCTGCAAAATCTTCAGAATGAGACTGAATGGACTTTGAACTCCATGCCTGCCCAGTGCTGGCAGATTTAAGCTAGTGTTGGAAGTCAGCGTCAGGTAATACTCAAAGTGGATATCATGCTGATATGGCATAGACTCCCATAATCCACTGTCTTCTCAGACTCTACATTCATGATGTCTTTTGGGCCAGAGTTTCTTCCAACTTCCTTCAAAAAATTTGTGGCCACCCCATCCTTCAGGTTGCCATAACATATATGATACCTTTCCTAATATGGGAGGCCTTTTATACTTTTTCATAGCCTGATTATCATTATTCATTTTAGAGAAGGTATCTTGGGCCAGTAGAGAGCATTCATTTTCCTGTTTCTTGGTAACATAGCCTCCAGCACTGAATACCTTTGCTCTCCACTAAGTATCATAGTTGTTTTCAGGGAAATAAGGGCTAGAAGGACATCAGAAGAGAATAAACAATGCCCACCAAAAGTCATGAGAGCATTTATAACCCACCTAATGGCAAAGGCACACAGAAAGGTCTACTAAGAAATTTTCTTTGACTGAGAGGCCATGGCAACTTTAAGAATATATATATTCCACTATATTCTCAGTCTCTTCCATCATAATCTCTCTTGAGTCAACGTTTTTTCTAACTTCCTTCAAACAATTTGTGGTCACTGCTATAAATATTTAGTCACAATGTATATATGTATATAATTTTCTTTTTCTTTTTCTTTTTCTTTTTCTTTTTCTTTTTTTTTTTTTTGTTTTTTTGTTTTGTTTTGTTTTTTGAGACAGGGTTTCTCTGTGTAGTCCTGGCTGTCCTGGAACTCACTCTGTAGACCAGGCTAGCCTTATAATTTTCAAGATAGTTGGCCCTAAACAAATTTACAATGATTATTTGTTTTTATGTGTTTTGTTCCCATCGGACTGAGTTAAACTGTATCTCAGTTTTTAATACTACTGGTTATTGAACCCAGAACTTTGTACATGCTAAGCAAGTATTCTATCACTGAGCTCACTGAGCTACATCTCCAGATTCTGTGTTAATTCTTAAAGTAGAACCTGTTATATTTCAGGAGGCTTATAAACATGAGAGGAATGAAAGCATGAAGGGTTATCAAAGGAACAGCTCCCATGCACACTATGCCTCCAAGTGTGGAAAGTGTCGAAAATCTAGTCCAGTACAGCCTTCTAGGCACTGAATAAAATTCTTGCTGGAACCAGCCCTTAAATTGGAGCAGGACTTCTTGTACATCTTAGTCATTGAGGTAGGATTGTGACTGTACACAGAGGGAGGACACAGTTTTACTTCATGTTGCTCAGAGAGGATGGATTGCTACATCAGTCTGTTTCTGATTGGTCCTGATTCTATTTTCAATTGCTCAGCCTTAGTCTAGTATGCTGCATGGCAAAAGGCACAATAGTCTCTCCCTGCTCACTACATAATGAGATGAACCAAGCTTAAGTTTCTAGCATCATGGCAGTGTTTCATACTTTGATTGGCATGATGAGGCCAGACAGGTCAGCTACACCTGTCCCCTTCCATGAGCTCACAGAAATGTATGAATCTCTTTTTCTTTCTTCATGCTTCCCACCCCTTCTTGCTTGTTCTGTATCTCTCACTGTTGGCTGCTCTATTGGACTATTCTATAGTTAACTCTCTAAGGCTCATTAACTACAAAATCTCCAACTTTACCTCCAGACAGATCCACAGTTCTTTTTCAGCTACAGTTACTCTTCCTTTTGAATATTAATTTCTTCTAGCACTTGGCCTATTAATCAGATTAACAATGAAATTAAGATAATTATTTTAATGAAGTATTGGGTGATAAAGAGCACACAATACACATGTATCACTCAGCAGGCCAGAAAGTCTTGATAAAAGCCAGCCTTGTCAGTAATACATTGGGTGCTCCAGGAAGGTCAGGCTGAGGGACTGCTATATTTTGCTGATTTAAATATGCCTGATCTGTCAGTGCCGCTGCATTTATACTTTCAGTCCCCACAAAGTGGAGTGTCAATCACTGAGAGTGATGGGTTGTGATTTTTCCTTACTTCCCAAGGGTAGCATTTAGTGGCTGCTTTCTTTGGTAGCAACTTTTCCCTCCCCTTTCTCTTTTCCACTGACTTCTTTTTCCACTATCTTGTTGTTCTTTATCTTCTTCTGTGTCCACACCTTCTAGCTTCCTCCCTTCCCACTGGTTCTTGTCTATTCTCTTCCTCACTAGCAAGAGAGGTCTTGTTTTTGTACAGTACTAGGGTCTCCAGGCAAAGAAAACAGGAGTCTCACACTAAATCACAGACAGTTGAAACTATAAGAGGTCAAAGAAATTAAGTTCTATTGGTTGTTTTTAAGCTTCAATCTTCAATGACCAAAGCCAAGAGCTTCTCTCACTCTTGCCTTATTTCAACCCTCTAAATCTATCCTTCTTATGAGCTGGGACCCACGTAAAAACTGTTGTGACTAGAAAGTCTTGGCTTGAGAGTAGGGGCAGTTTTTGCAATTTTCTTCTTGGACAAATGTCAAAAAGGCTGAAGTTAACAATTTAAGTAATATTTATACACCCATGTTCAAAGCAGCATTTATCATAAAATTAAAGAAGTATAAATAGCCCAATATTCATCAATGTGGAGAAACAAAATATTATACACACATACAATAGACTTTCATTCAATAAAATGAATTTCCAATACATCTACCACATAGAACTCTGAAAAGATTATTCTCAGTAGAATTATCATTGAATGGTTTTCCTTACATGAAGTGCTTAGAATAGGCCAGTTTACAGACATAGAATATGGAATAGGTAATTAGTTGTGCTTTTTATAAGAAATCCAAGAACTTTTTGTTCAGTGCTCATGAGATTTCTATGCATTTTCTAAATCCATTAGAGTTTTGCATCTTATATGTGAGTTCAGGGTCCACTTTGAGTTAACTCTTTTGGAACTTGTGAGGTTCCGTTCAAGAGTTTTATGTTCTCTGGTTGGTTGTTTTGGAGGTTTTGCCTAGAAGTGCTTATTCAGTTCCTCCAACACTCTTTGCTGAAAGGCCATCAGCTCCTACTGATACTCTTCTGCTTTCCTTGAAGCATACTTGCAGGCCATTGTGTGTTTCTGTTCCCATGGAGTACTTCTTTGTTTTTCCATTACTTTCCTAGTACCAATTGGCTTTGGTAACATTAGATGAAGGGTTAAGTCTTACAAGCTGGCAGTCCAGGACTGCAGAAATGGTTCAGTGGTTAAGAACACCACTCCTCTTGCAGAGGATTCAAGCTGGGTTCTTAGAATCCACAGTAGACAGCTCCAGTTATCTGTGACTCTAGTTCCAGAGCATCTAACAGCTTCTCTTAGATCCCCACAACACACATGATCACACACATGTGTATATATAACCATGCACAGATGCATACATGCACACACATGAATGTACACATGTATACACAAACACATGAATAAAATGAATGTATGAATCTTTGGACTCTGAAGAGATGGCTCAGCAGTTAAGAATGCTTACTGCTCTTGCAAAGGACTGGAGTTCAGTTCCTAGCAATCAAGTCAGCCAGCTCACAACTGCTTGCACTTTCAGTTCCAGGTGATACAACACTTTTTCCAGGTTTTGTGGGCAACCCACTCACACAGAAGTGCACAGACCCACATAAAGAGACTCACATTATTTAAAATAAAATCTTTTAAAATCAGAATGGTTTCTCCCTCCTACTTCATTCTTTTTTTCAAAATTATTTTTAACTGTTCCACCTTCTAGTTGTATATATGTACACACACATAGACACACAGACACACACACACAGACACACACACACAGACACACACACACATACACACAAACACACACATAATCTTTGTAAGATTTTGAAAGGAGTTACATTAAATCTGTGCATCAACTTAAAACTGATACAGTCTCTGTGATGTTTATCAATCCTTGAACACGTTCTGCTCTTTATTTATTTAGGCAGTGTGTTCTGTTAGGGTCACTCCTGCCTTTGCTTTGTTGTTGTTTTGAGTGATGGCGAATGGTATTATATTTTACATTTCTCTGTCCCTATGCTCTCTGTTGGTATCTAGAAATATAATTGATTTTTATATATTCATCTCGGACCCTGTGACTGCTGAATTGATTTATTAATTCTCAGAAAATTTTATGGGTTCCTTGAGATTTTTCTGCGTGGAGAAGCATGTTGTCTGCAAATTCAATTTTATTTCTTCCTTTCTGATCTGGATGTCTGGCATTTCCATTAAAATTTGCAAATTTGGATCATATTTACACTGTGTGAGTTGGTTTCCTCTGACCCTGTGCTAGTTGGAGAGGGTCATAGTTGCCAAGTAAATAATGAAAGCTCAGACACACTAGGACCCCTGGAGACCAGGGCTCTTCACTAGTGCTGGATAGCCAGAGGGTTCCTTCTCCCTAGCCCTTCACTCATGTCAGCTTAGCTGACATGCTATTGACGTTGCAGAGTCTGACAGAGTGACTCTCTGCTAGCCTCCTCAATATCCCACTGGAGCAAAAGAGGAAATACAAGTCTATCTTACCATTTAACCTCTGCTGATACTACAGGGATGAGGTGAGAAGAAAGATGTGTCATCAAAACCTGTGTTCCATAAGAGACTTTTTCTGGTACCACCCAGCATCCTTTGCTTCTATGGGTGAGACTGGGGCCTTGGGTACTTCACTATGGAGAACAGTTACTATCTAAAGGTATTCTGTCTTGCTAGGTTGTCCTTCCCTGCTTTGTGGCTGGCGAGAGCCGGTCTTAGTGGAAGCATTTCCTGTTGTCATGATTGTTGTTCCTTCTGAAATCACACCAACTCGCTTGGATCCAAGCCTGGGATATGTGAAGTAAGTGCAAAATCCAATAATGTTATCTCTACATTGATCCTGGTGTAGCCAAGCTTTGCTTTAGTTGTCATGATCTGGGATTCGTGGATGTCTCTTTTAGAGAACTTAGAACTGACCTCTAAGACTGTTATGGGATTGGCTGGCTGCAGAGTCTTCCTGGTTTGTTTGTTTGTTTGTTTGTTTGTTTGTGGTTATGTTCTGTGCCAGTATGTTATACTGGAGCTTCCAGAAGCACCTCAGAAAAACCAATGACATTTGATTGCTCTCTACAAACCCTTTAGGCGCTGACAGCTGAAGGTTCAGACCATTTGTCCCTAGCAGGGGATGCAAGCTCTTCTTTGAAAGGACGACACGTTGACCTAAATAATGTACACAGGTACCTTAATTATATACAAGACAACAGTACCTCACAGCAAGCTGGTCCCCACTGAAGGGCTGGGAAAAAGGTTTTAGAAGTTAAAAAGACTTTTTTTCTGAGATTTTATAGCCAAAGAAGTAGAGGGACAACTTGAGGACAGAGCCATGTAAACCACCAGGGCAGTATGACTTACATAAGCAGTGGCTGAATGGCACACTATAATCATCATCACCATCACCATCACCACCACCATCATCATCATCATCATCATCAACAACAACAACAACAACAACAACACTGTTTGTTAAATAGTTAGACTGGAGAATACTGAAATGTAACAAGCTATTCAAGGATGAAGAGCTGACTTTGTTCTCAGACAGGATACTGAAATATAAAAGTAGGTTCTAGGTATTTGGGAAATAACGCTAGCCCAAAAGGCATGCTGATACTAGCTGCGAGGAAGCACTCACTCCTCTGGCTTCTTCTCTAGGGTGAGATACTTGGGCTTAGGAGGTATCTCCAAAACAAATGCTTCATCTTTCTGTGTCCTCGACTCAGTCTCCACCATCCGTGCAGACACAATGCAGAGTTGCCTTCCTTTGATAACTGAATAAGAAACAGCCTGAGCCTTTAAAGGTATCGACCTAGACTTCCAACCCCGGACTTACAAGGACAAATGGTTTCTGATACGGTTCTTCCTAAGGCCTTTTGAAAGTGGGTCTTCTGGAACTTGAGGGAGGGTGCCAGCTGAGTCACATGTATGATGTCTTTAAGAGCAAGCACCGGGCAGTGATCCAGCACTCAGCAAACCTCCAGACAGGGTGTGTTGTCTCCAGTGGTGGGAGATCAGCCATCTTTTTGCTCCTCCCACACGCTCCTTCCTCCTCCCTCTACTTGTTTGGCCCCATGCCCACAGCTGGCCCACTTCTCCGCTGTCTCACGCACAGCAGGGATTCAGAGGCCCAGGCATTTTTCTTCTGTGAAGGAAACAGCCCCCTCCAGTCTGACGCCTCCCTGGGTCGATAAGACTCAGGCTCAGCCAGCCCTGGAGTCCCGCTTAAGAGAGGGGGTGCATCTCTCTGCAGAGCCATTAGTATGTGACCGAGCTTAGTCCTCCTCCCCATTAGGAGAGGTGATAGGCAGATGGTCTCACTGGGACCACTATGCTGTCTGACCAGGTCATCCAGTCTGTGTTCATTAGCACTAGCTGCGAGCGTTTACTGAGCCTCTCGGCTTGCCAGGTGCTAGACCAACATTGTAAGCAACGCCTTCCTTAATCTTGATGAGAACCCTCTACGGGCGATACTACCAAACCTCCACTCTATAGCTACAGCCAAGGTAATAATATCAGATGCTTAAATGATGTGCCAGGCACTGAGCTAAGCTCTCCATACCCACGGGATTTGCATATGTGGATTCAGCCATCTGGGGATTGGAAACATGAGAGGAAAATTGCATCTGCACTGAACATGCACAGATTTCTTGTTGTTGTTATTCCCCAAACAATATATCATAACAACTATGTGCATAGTGTTTATACTGTATTAGGTATTGTAGGTAATTTGGAGAGGACGTACGTGCAACTTATGTGCAAAAGCTGTTTTATATAAAGGACTTGAGCACCTAGGTATTTTGATATCCATGTGGGTCCTGGAACATAGTCCTCATGGATGTCAAAGGACAATTATAGTTAATGTACATGTATATACATAAGCTGATTTGTTCAATCCTTATAGCATATCTGTAAGATAGGAACTAATATGATTTGTGTTTCAGTAATTTGACACTCTGAGATCAATGTCATGCCCAAGGTCACGCAGCATGTGCATGCCAGGACACCAGGCTCTATGGGAACCCCTTAAGCACTCTGCTCCAGTGCCTCTCACTATTCCAGCAACTGAGATTTCCATAGTTACAGCTATTATAAATCAAATATGAACTGTGTCCCCATAGGCTCATGTGTTGGATGCTTGGTCCTCAGTTGCTGGAGCTACTTTGGAAGGTCTTGGAAACATGAAGATGTAGGACTATGTGGGTTACTGGGCCCATATCGTTGGGAACTGTATTTTGTCGTGATCACTCTGTCTCTCTGCTTCCTGTCCTCCATGAGGTAAATAGTTTCTGCCACATGATTTTATTGCTCCATTGTGGACATAGAAAACACACACCCAGCCACAATGGTTGAGTCTCCTGAAACCAGGCGCCAAAATATATCCGTCCTCCCTCAGGCTGTTGTTGTTGATAAAAATGACAATAATATTAACTCATGCATTTACCAAAGGTCTCATTCTGAGAAGTCAGTTGGCACTGGAATCCTCGTTGGCCAGTCTTCCTCCCTCCGGCGTGCTGCTGTCTCTCATTCCAGAACAGCATAGTGATCAGCTCCAGAGATTGTACTTGAGAAGAGCCACCCAACTTTGAGACCTCTCCCAGCATCCCTTGCATTCCTTCTAGGTCCTGTGCTGAGAACAGACCCGAGGAAACTTGCAAGTCAACCCAAGTTCACAAGCAAATCTAGTGACAGGCAGAAAAAACCTGAGATTAACATTTGAAATCTTTTCCATAGCACTGAAACCAACAATCTGGATTACTTCAGGGAATTGAGATTTAATTCCCTTCCAAACCCTGTCGAGCTTTACAAGGAAGCCTTTGCTGTCTTCTTTACCCTCCTCCTCCTAGCCACACCCTTATCTGCTCCCCCAGAAGACAGCACGGCTTTGAAGGCATGTCTGGAGCCGTTCATGGGCACTAAGATAAAGACAGACAGTGTCCCTGCCCAGAAAGGCTGCCTGACAGTGTTGGAAACTCTCAAATATAACTCCAATTACCAAAATAAATGATTAGGGTGCTTTCTCTCTCCTGCTCTGAGCGCTCCATTAAGCAAATGAAATAGAAGCACTCATAGACACTCCCTTTTCCCTTTCCCTCTGCTGATTAACTGCATAATAAAAATGATATTAAGTAAACATAAATTTCGAAGAGACCATCTAAGTGACATGCCATCATAAAGATCACAGTAAACAAGACTCATAGCTTTAGGTGACCTTGGCATCCTTTCTGACAGACCCCAAAAGACGCTCTGCTCTCCTGTCAGAGCTCTCTGGGGTTTCTCAGTCACCTCAACTCCATAATGCCCCAGAGCATGCCCCACGCTTCACTCAGAAGCTCACATTTCAGGAAGAACCCAGCTACCTGCAGGTGTTGATCCCTAAGTGGTACCAAGTCAGGCCCAAGGGTGACAGGAGAGTGGTGACACTGGGCTACAGCATTCAAGGGGATTAACCTGTGAGAGACTCTGGTTAGCAGAGAAAGACTTGAAACCCTACCCCACTTGGAATTCACCCTACAGTGTCTGCTCAGGCCAGTTTTCAGAGAGTAACTGGATGTCCTCCATATGACAATCAGAGCACGTGGGAGCTAATGTCAGGAAGGCAGGCACCATGTAAATTCCCTTTAAGAGTGGTGGCTTTTCCTGAAGGGTGGGGAATGGGAATGTTATGATCTCATTTATAGAGAAAATGCTTCTAGTTATCTAACATATCCATTCTTGTGTTTTTCTAAACACTTAGTAAAATAGAAATAAGTAAGTGCTTCCTCAGCCAGGAAAATATATCTCCCAAATTGTGCTTATGATGGAAGTCTAGAAGCATCTCCATTAATATGAGGAAAACGTTATATCTAAGACTGCCCGTAGTATCTAATGTTTTTCAATTGTAATTTTAAAAACAGAGGAGATGAAAAATCAAAATGATGAAGGTAGATTTTTTATAATTATTTTTGTAAAATGTCCAAACTAACGCTAGTACCATCATAAAACAGAAGAAATACACAGTGCTTTTTATGCAAATTATTATTTATTTTTGAGATTATACTTTAATTGCATTTCTTCCTACCTTCCTTTCCTCCAAACACTCCCCTATGCTTTCCCCCATTCTCCAAATTTATGGCCTCTTTTAAGTTGCTATTGCATTATATGTAAATATCAAATATATATATATTGTTTGTGTGATTTTAGGTCTGACCATTTGCATGACCAATTGATGTGCTCTCCCATGGGGAAGACCACCTCTCCCACTCTCAGCTTCCTTCAGTTGCCTGTGGTTCTTTGTGTCAGGTTGAAACCTCAGGGACTTTTACCTTTTCAGTATGACATGTCCATTGGTGTCACCCATGTTCAGTTCATGTTTGGATGGTGTGGTGGTTTGAATATGCTTGGTTCAGGGAATGGCACTATTATATTAGGAGGTATGGCCTTGTTGTAGTAGATGTGGCCAGTTTGGTGGAAGTGTGTCACTGTAAGGGTGTGTTTGGAGACCTGCCTCCTAGCTGCCTGGAAGTCAGTCGTCTTCTGTCCCTTTGGAACAAGAAGAACTCTCAGATCCTCCAGTGTCATGCCTACCTGGACAATGCCATGCTTCCTGCCTTGATGATAATGGACTGAACCTCTGAACCTGTAAGCCAGCCTCAATCAAATTTTGCCTTTTATAAGAGTTGCCTTGGTCATGATGTCTCTTCACAGCAATGGAAACCCTAACTAAGACAGAAGTTGGTACCAGGGACTGGAATAGGCCTGACCATGCTTTTGGAAGAATGTAGATTTGGGGATTTTTGGAGAGCAGTGGAATGCTTTAGTGTGGCTTAATGGGCTATCCTAGTAGAAATATAGAAGGACTGAGGGTGATTTGAACTGTGCAGACCTGGCCCAAAAGGTTTTGATGGAGAATAATTTCAGTATGTGGTTTAGAGAGTGGTTTTTGTGATATTTTGCTGAAGAATGTGGCTGTAATTTGCCCTTGTCTGTAGAGTTTACCTGAGGCTAAGGTAAAAAGATTTATGTTAATTACATTGACAAAGGAGGTTTCAAAAAAGCCTAGCATATACTTTGTTCTCTGATTTAGTTTCATGAAGAACATTTTGATCAAGCATAGTACGCTTCCAAAAGAAAAGTACAAATGTAAGATTCAAAAACTAAAGGAGCACCAAGAAGTAGAATGGAGCTGAATCCTATGTTCAAGGAGATAAACAGATTAAGAGAATGGTGACCACAGGGCAGGCAGGATCCCACCCAGCTAAGCTTATTGTTTGGGTTTGCTGCTGATTAAGAAATAGTTATATCTAGGCATTATTATTATCTGGTTATTGTTGCCATTTGGACTTTTAATCTGGAATGAGCTACAATACAGAAATGGAGGACACAGGCTTTTGATCTGGAAAAGTGGCCATGAAAAGCTTGGGCCCAGGCATGGTGGCACATGTCTTTATGTCAGGAGACAGAGACAAACAGATCTCTAAATTCAAGGCCAGCTTGATACAGAGCAAGGTACTGGTAAAGAAGTGTTTAGATACAGGAGTGATTCATGCCTTTAATCCCAGCATTCAGGAGGCAGAGCTATGTAGATCTCTGAGTTCAAAGTCAGTCTACAGAGTAAGTTCCATGACAGCCAAGCTTAGGCAGTGAAGGAGTTGGAAAACAGAAAAGTGGTGATGATGTAGTTGAACAAGGGGAGGGGAGCATGTTCCAGCCCCAGCAAGCAGCAGAACTCAGCAGGTTTGGCCACATAAATCTGGCTTTAAATTCAAGAATAGAAGGCAATACTTGGACAATTGATGCTGTTTAGCTGGAGCTAAGAAATTAGTGGTGATTAAGAAGAGACCAGCAATCACTGAGGTGAAATCTTCTGGGAAGTGTTTTTTAGAGAGTACAAAGAAGCTGTATTACAGAGATAGCCAAGGTTCTATCTCTTGCTATAGCTGGACTTGGTAATGTGTAAGAATCAGCCAGGTGGTACTGGTTTTGAAGGTATGAAGGGGTCGTGGGGAGCAGTTAAGCCTTGACACTGTAAGAGGCCAGGGAAAGCCCCTGGTAAAGGTACAGCCTTAGTTGCAGTTGATGGCCCATGACTGAAAGGGTCATCAAAGAAGTTGAGGTTTGGCACCATACCATGAAGAGAGCTTATGAGAAACTATTGATAAAAACTAGTTTCAGTGGAAGATCCCAGAATATTGGAGATTCCAGTACCATGAAATGCTCACTGAGAACAGCAGCTCAGTGGAGTGAAGTCAACCTGAGACTTGAGTGCTACAGAGAGCAGAGTTGAAGAAGTTGACCCAAGCCCTTTGGAGGAGGCCAAAAAATTATGTGTGGATCCCAAAGACTGGACCATGAAGCTGTGAAGTGGACATTGGCTAAGAGATCCCAAGATGTAGAGGATGCCAGAACCATGGGATACCTGCTGAGGAAAGCTGCTAACGGAATGGAGCCAGCCCTGATGTTGCAGTCATCAAAGCTCAAAAGAGTTGGAGATCTGATGAGCACTTTGATATCAGACATGGAGATGCAGAGTTTGGAGTTTGCCCAGCTGGTTTTTGGTCTTGCTTTTGTCCAGTTTTTCTTCACTGTGATGTTTTGGGATGGTAATACATATCTTGTGATGTTGGAGGTATGTGGTCTGCTTTTTGATTCTGACTTTATAAGGAATTAACTTTGGACTTCTAATATTATGAAGACTGTTGTAGTTCATAGGACTTTTAAAGTTGGACTAAATGTATTTTGCATCATAGTATATTTATGTATGGCCCCCATAGACTCATGTGTTTGAACAAGCCTATGAGGGCCAGTGAGCGGAATGTGGTGGTTTGAAAATGCTTGGTCCAGGGAGTGGCACTATTAGGAGGTGTGTCCTTATTGGAATAGGTGTGGCCTGGTTGGAGGAAGTGTGTCACTGTAGGGATGGGCTTGGAGACCCTCCTCTTAGCTGCCTAGAAGCCAGTCTTCTCCTGTTTGCCTTTGGAACAAGAAGTAGAACTCTCAGATCCTCCAGTGCCATGCCTGCCTGGACGATGCCATGCTTCCTGCCTTGATGATAATGGACTGAACCTCTGAACCTGTAAGCCAGCCCCAATGTTGTCATTTATAAGAGTTGCCTTGGTCATGATGTCTCTTCACAGCAATGGAAACCCTAAGACAGATGGTCATGTTGGTGTAACTTCTGACATTAATGTCTCCTAACAAATTATTTTAGAAAAGGACCTCTACCCTATATAAGATTAAATACTTTTAAAATATGAAAAAAGAAACTTTTTAAAATTCTTTCTTTTCTTCTTCCTTCCTTTTTTCCTCTCTTCCTTTCTCCTTCTCCCCCTTTTCCTTCCTTCCTCCCTCCTTTCTCATTTTTCTCCTCCCTCCCTCCTTCCCTACTTCCTTCCTGACTCACCACTTTTAAGCACAGGTTTATCCACCAACTTCCTGGCCCACTCACATTCTTGGGAATCTTCTCCTTTCTTAATAAACTTCTCTATTTTTATTTCTCACCACGAGTCCCTGGGCCAATTCATTGCCTTTGATCATAAGAACCTGGACACTTCAGCAGGTGTCCTGAGACTAAAATCAATATCTATAACACTGACTGCCACTGCTAGATGAGTCTCTTCTTGATGGTTTTGGTTTTGAAAATCACCTTGTATTCTGGGATTGGCTGGGGCAACCAGGTCCCTGTCCTCTCCATTTTTTTTTTTCATTTCTAATCCCCCAGCCACTGCCAGTAGCTCTAACCTCTGCCCTGTTCTAGCCTCTGGGTCTCATATCTTACTTATAATCTCTCTGGTTCCTCAGGTCTTCACTTACATCTGTACCCATCCAGCCACTCATATGAGCTAAATAAACATCTTTGTCCATATGAATATGCATAGGCAAACGGTTAAAAGACTGACACCAAACACACACACACACACACACACACACACACACACACACACACACACCTGCATACCCATTACTAATTAAGGTTTGCCACCTCTGTTTGTCTCCATTTGTAGCTTTAGCAATAGTAACTGGGATAATGTGAGTGTGCCTTTAGCTTTTAGTGGATAAGTAAAGGAAGCAAACGATGACCAAAGAAATTCACCTTGGACTCCAGTATGAGTCGGAATCCTTGGAGATTAAACTTCTGCCCCAAACATAGAGAGGACAAAACTCCAGATAAGTGTGACAGGGACACACGACCTTTCCCTTATTCTTAGTAAACTTCCAGCCAGGTGGAACTCAGGTGGAACGCAGGTGTCCCTGCACACCTGGTTTCTATCACAGATGTTTCTCTCCAGGCAGAATTTCCAATACTCCACCACACTCCCGCTCCCATCATATCTGCAAGTCTCTACTTCACAAGATACATTGTTTTGATATCGCCCATAACATTTCCTGTTTTTCTTTATTTCTCAAACTGTAACAGATTTTTTAGGAGCCCCATCATGCCTACCAGGCCACCCCCCATCCTCTACAGTTTGTCAGGAACTAGGGAGTCAGCCCCTTCCTTCCCACCAAGATGGGCTGTCTCCCAACCTCAGTAGTCACCAGCAGTGAGTCATGAGGAGGGAAGGAGTCCTGCTGCTTCTCAACATTGCCTGGAGCTGGAACACATGGCTCAGGTTGTCCCTGCCCCCGCCTCTGGCTTGAGGCCAGTGGCCAACTAACATCTGCTGGGGGTGGGGGGAGGGGGAGCATGTCCAACAGAGCAGCTTCACATCCAATCTCTCTCTCTCATTTAACCCTTACAGCAGCCCTGTGTACATAAATTTCTATCCTCCTTTTATAGCTGATAAAATAAGGCTCCCGAAAGCCCAAGTTCACATTGCTAGTAGGAGAGAGCACTGGAACACATCTGTTTGGCCCCTTTGCCTTCTGCTAGGCTGGTCCGTGGTCTATCTCCCAAGACCATGGTTGGGGGAGGTATTGATAGTGATTCCAGACTTATACCAAACTGGATCCTATTCCTTCCCTGGTGAGGTCAGAGTCTTTTGTTCCTGGCTGACCTCACGATGTCTTCTAAGTAGGCCTGCCTCATGTGGTTATATACTTTGCTGCCTGTATGGATGGACCCGGGTGACCTCCAAAGTGGACTGAACTCCAGCCAAGATTCCTTGGGCAAACTCTGCATTGGCCCAATGGGGGTGTCTTGTTCTTTCTAATGCACAAAGGTCTCAGTGAAGGCTTGGAAAGGCTGAGTTTTAAGAAACCAAGAATATTTAAATATCTTGGATAGCTTTCAAGAGGAACACTTTACTGTAGTCAAGGCTGCTGGCCAGAAACTGGGAGGTTTTCTTTGACCCCCAAGCCTATCCAGGTGCCCGGATTCAGGTGCACACACCCAGGAGGAGCTAACCAGGTGTGCTTACTTGAACAGAGCCAAGGGTGACAAAGGGGGAGGCAGCAGAGGCTGCAGACAGCAAGGAAGAAAGAACACGCAGCTGTATTATTGGAAGACTGTAGTTTAAGAATTATTATTATTATTATTCCTACAAATGGTATTTGTAAGTGGTATAGCTCTGAGGGGAAGGTATCCTAGCAGTCAAGAGCCAAGGAATACCACAAAGTCACACCACACAACAAACCTCATACAAGACATTTATTGGGAAAGACATAAGAGGGTGGTTACCTCTGCTCAGGAGAGAAACAGCAAAGAACTGAGCAGGAGGCAGGCTTTATGTAGGGTTCTTGGTGGGGGTGTGGGGTGGTCAGCTTTCCAGGATGTCCTGGGATTGGTAGAATTCTGTCGGCTGACCTTGGGATAAGCTTAGGGATTGGTGGGATTCTTTGGCCAGATCTTGGGCTTTTGTGTGTGTGTGTGTGTGTGTGTGTGTGTGTGTGTGTGTGTGTGTGT
>JANHMN010000024.1:10173260-10201547 GCA_030674055.1 Rhabdomys pumilio | reverse complement strand
TGTGTGTGTGTGTGTGTGTGTGTGTGTGTGTGTGTGTGTGTGTGTGTGTATGTGTATGTAGGTCACAGTTTGAGTGGCTGCATCTCAAGGGGTTGTAAAGGGTTGTTACAACCCTTAGAACAGTTTGGGAGTAGGGTCTGGCCACGGATACCTCAAGGGGCTTATGGTAGTAGTATTGAAACTCTTTCCTACCAGGAAATGACAAAGGAAATTTCTTGAGCTTCCTCCAGCCATAGGAAGTAGGACCAGGGATGAGGGCTGTATGTAACAGGTAGATAAATTTTATCTCAGCACTTGGCATGATTCCCTACAGGACTTTCTAGGATCTGATGATCTGTCTGAGGAGGAAGTGGTACCCCACATCTTCTCCAGCTCCATCCTCATCCCCAGGACTCCTCACTCTCAGTGGTCCAGCCAAATTGTTCTCTTAGATACTCTAGCTTCCTTCGTCCCCTCTTCTAGCTTCTTACCCCAATTGGCTTAACATTAAATTAATGTAGGCATCCCACCATATTGTATGTATTTGTAAAACTTGTCATTTTGTATTGTGTGACTAGAACTAAAGACATATTGATACTTGATGGCATTAAGTTGTTAGGTGTAAACTACTTAAGAATAGCTCATGACACTAAGTAGGAAGGCACACTCCTGTAATCCAACTATTTGGGAGAGAGATATGAGTGATCGGGAGTTCAAAACCAGCTTGGACCACAGAACAAGTTCAAGGCCAGCCAAGACTATGTAAGACCCTTTCTTACAAATAAGGAAGAGGAGAGTAAGGGTAAGGAAGAAGAATGGGAAGAAGATTTTTTAAAAGGAAGGGAAAAAGAAGGAAGAGAGAAAGTTAAAAAGAGGAGAAAAGATAAAGGTAAAAATAAAGCGACTAACGGGTGGTACTTCATCTTTAAGTAATAGATGGCAGTCTGAGGGGTGAGGTGTATGTGGGAAAATTAGTAGCAAAACTCTTTTTTTTTTTTTTTTTTTTGAGAAGTTGAGGGATATTTATATTTCTCCAGGACAGAGTCTTGGGAGGAGGCAGGTAATGAAGAGTGAGGTTTTGGGGTGTGGCAGTTTATTGGAGCATCTGGGGACTATTTTTAAGAAAAGGAAAGTTTTAGTATACAATCTGAAGCTGTAGGGATTGCTACAAGTAAACCCTACCTTGATGATCTCCTCACATGTAGATCTAATAATCCATACATTGTTTTATATAAGCGAAGTGGAAATCGAAGCTGGCCTGTGGTACTTGCCCAGTTGTTTATGTGGAGACCAGAAATAGCATACATAAAGGAATTGAGTGACACATGGACTGAACAATCAGGAGTGTGGTTGGGAAGACCATGAAAATGTAAAAGAGAACGTGTACACACACACACACACACACACACACACACACACACACGCACGCACGCACGCACGCACGCACGCACATGCGCTCGCGCTTTTCTGTCACTGCAATAATGCACTCTGAACCAAAAACAACTTCAGAGAAGAAAGGAATTTTAGACACAACCTATCATTGAGAGAAGTCAGAACAGAAACTCAAGGAAGGAGCTTGAAGCGGAAAGGATGGTAGAACACTCCTTAGTAGCTCATTAGTTCATGATCAGCTAGCTTTCTCACACAGCCCAGACCTACCTAGTAATAGTGCTGCCCACAGTGGGCTGAGCCCGCCAACACCAATAATCAACAAAGATAATCTTTCATGGCCACAGACTAATATGATTAAGATAGTTCTTCAACTGAGGTTACCCCTTCCTAGGGGACTCTAGGTTGTGTCAAGTTGACAATAAGAACTAACTGTGGAAGGATATAGGGTTCATCATAGATTGCAGGTGTTCCCAGTTATTACTCAGTGGTAATTAAATATTTGCATTATCACATATCAATATTTGCCTCTCCTCATGTAGACTCACAAAGATGAACACAGTACACTTTCTGTCCTCACTGGTGTGTCTTAAGCACTTGATCATACTGTGGACAAGATTGGTAATCAATATTGATTCATTGAGTGGAGAGTGAGGGCATGAATGGATGGATGATGCTATATCTTCCTGGAGTTGATAAATACTGGGAGAAGTGATACAGAAAACATCACAGAAATACCTAATAACTATCTGGGAGGATAGGAGAGAGAAGGTTAAGGGATGAGTCTAGACACAAGGATTCCTGATGTCTGGAATAATGCAATATTCTAGCACATTCTAGTAGACACAGCAAGGAGAGTAGGGCTACATCCTTCGGGCAGTCTTCCTGTACTCTCCATCAGGAAGAGAAACTTTCCTAGATAAAAGTAGGAATTATATCCTCTACAATAAAATTGTTGAGCACTTAAAGTTTAGTGTTAAAAGGCAAGGTCTTATTAAGAGTAATTAATACTAAGTGTGTTTCGGGGTAAGTGTGTGGGGTCAAATTCTGAGTTGGGCATTGTGAAGAATTGTTCGTGGAGCACCTCACTTAATCCTCACAACAGAAGTACTAAGGGATGGCAATATTGCTGTTTGCAATGAGGAAGCTGGACTTCTGGTTCAGAATATAGATGTGATACGTCAAATTTTAGTGGGATGCGGTAAGGGAGGGAGGAAAGAAGGGAGAGAGAGAGTCAGAGAGAGTCAGAGAGAGAGGGAGAGAAAGAGAGAACTGTGAGTACACACATGTATATTGGAGGTCAGAGATCAACTTTGGGCGTTTTTCAGACCACTTTCTACCGTGTTTGAAACATGACCTGACACTAGCCTGGAACTGGTCAATGCAGCTAGTGTGGTTGGCCAGCCTTTTTCTGCCATCCCAGCCCTAAAGTTACAAGTGCACATTATGGGGATGAAACTAAGGTCTTTATGGGCAAGCACTTTATCCACTAAGTCATCCCACTGGTCCATATCTTGCTTTCAATGATCATCGCCGCATTAGGACACCCAGGACATTTCCCAGCATCCTTTCACTTCACCTATTCACTTAGACTGTGTGTGTAATCCCCTACTACAAGGTCTGGGGGCAACCTCTGAGTATGTTTGATGCTTTTAAAGAAGGATCCAACCGTTTGCAGGATCTTTGGAGCTGAGGGGTATCCTTTCAGATAGGGTACTGATTCTTCTGGAGTCTCATGTTCTAAACAACAGGCTGCCATTCTGCTCTGAGTAGGTCGTCTCCAACTGGCAGAGGGCCAGGACGTTGGGGTCAGTCTCTCTGTCTGGCTATTCCTGGAAACCTTCTAAGTTTCGGTTGCAGACAGAGGCTAAGCACGTCTCTTTCCTGGCCTTTCCACATGACTGTGCCTCCGCGCAACTCCTTCATTTCTCTGCTCGCTTTGATCAGAGCTCTCTGGGGTACAGTAGAGGAAGGGGAGGAGAAGAGCCTGAATTCCAGGCCTAAGACTCCCTGGAAGGTGGCCAGGTCAGTCTGCTGAATGTGGAAAGCAGCAGGCACACTCAGTTTCAGCGCTCCTGGGAGGGAGGCTGTGGCTGGTGCCAAGTGCAACTCAGTATATGCTGTCCCTGCAGCTCAGGGTACATCCCTGCCCCAGATCTATGGAGTACAAACCTGGATCTAACACCATTAAATTGGTGCCTGTTGGGACGGGTCAGTAAGTGTCAGACTGCAGGGAGAGTACACAGAAGATTCTGCTCCACCCACCTACTCACCTCAACTGGACTTATTTTGGAGGTCAGCTGGCAGGCATCTCTTGCCCTTCTAGAGTTTTCTTAAGCAGCTAAGGGACAGAATGACTGGAAGATGGTTCCCTTAGGACACAGAAAGCCTCCTTCAGCAGTTGGACTATACACAGGTAGAGGAGATAGAAAATGAGGAGGGAGGTGACTCGTGATTCCTCAGCAGGATGAGATTTCATTTATTCCCCTGTTTCTGAATGGAGCCTGTGTCCTTCTTCCTATAGCAGCTGCCATCCTTCCAGCATGGGCTCTGTGCTTATGTGCATGTGGGTATATGTGTCACGGTGCACATATGTGGGTATGGCCAGAGGACAACCTCAGTTGTTATTCCTCAGATACCACCCATTTTATTTTATTAGTTTATATTATTTTATTATTTTATTTTATTTTTGAGACAGGGTCTCTTACTGAACTGGAGCATAACCAGTAAGCTGGGCTGTGTAGTCAGAAAAATGTTGCAGATTGGTCTATTGCTATTATTGTAATGCTAAATTCTATACCCACAGGTCTAGGCCTACCATTGACTTCCCATGTTTACAAGTTTTTGTTGTACAAACCTTGTTTCTTGATTTAAAACTATTGGTTAAATCAAATTGGCTACGGCCAATTACTGGATTAGAGGTAGGTGGTGAGTTTGGAATGACCCAGTTGGAGGAGAGACCAAGGAAGAAGGAGGAAGAAGGCAGAGCAGAGAGGAAGCCACCACGAGGGAAGATGGACAATGAGCAAAGGGCCAGAAGAAACAGCAAGTATCTGGGGTACACCGCTGGGGTGGTAGCCAGGCCATCAGTTAGAAGAGTAGCTTATGGGTTACCTCCCAGTAATTGTCAAAGCCAAAAAAAACAAAAACAAAAACAAAATCAAAAACAAACAAACAAACAAAAAACAAAAAAACAACAATAGCCTGAGTCTCACTTATTTGCAAGCTAGTTGGGGATACATTTAAATTGCTTGTACTACACAAAAAGGCCTGGGATTCACCCATCTCTGCCTCTCCTGGGCTGGGAGTACAAATGTGTAACATGGTTATTTGTTGTTGTTTAATCTGTCTTTATCAGGTGTTCTGTGGATGACAATCAGGCCCTCATGCTTCTAAGGCAAGTGCTATAGCAACAGCTCTCTTCTCAGCCTCACCTGACTCTGCTTCTTCTTCCCAATCCCTCCGCAAGCTGGAGTGTTTGTTTTAGTGAAAAGCTGCTGCCCCTGGGAAGCTGAACATTGGGGTCCTGGAGCAAGCAATCCTGGCACCTGTTGTCTTTGGTTTAGCTACAAACCCCTGTCTCATCAGCCATAGCTTCTTCTCACCATTTAAGCAAGGGCCCTAGAACCATGGAGAAATTCCCTGGGCCTCTTCACAGCAGGTTGTAGAGGTTCCTGAAGGTCGCACCTCTAGCATGACCCCACTGCGGATGAGGGTCCGACTCCTTCCTAGTTGTCAGTGCTCAGAGTTTTGACTGACTCTCCAGGAAAAAAGCAAAGCATTGCCATCTTCATGATACCAGGCTACTTCCAGCCGGCTCCAAGACAAAAGACCCAAAGACAATTTTCTGTTTCTCCCTGCTACCTAATAAGTACACGGGAGCACATTCCAGGTAAGGACTTCCTCGGAGCCTGAGTCTGACCCTTGTCTCATCTGCACAAATTTAGGATTTGAAAAGGTCGATCTTTTTTAAGAAAAACCCTTCCTGGCACAGTGAAAAACATCTTTAAAGACTGGCTAGCTTAGTGAGACGCTGGGCTGCCTGGTAGGTAACAGTGGTTTCTAGCTCTGGATTCACCAACACCCTCTGTAATCTCTATGCTCAACCCACACTTGTGACTACAACCCGGCAAGCCCTCTGTCCAGGTTAGAAGCTCTGCAGCACTCTGTGTACTCATGTTTCTTCTTGTGCCAAATTAATGGCACTCTTCTGAAGCGGAGACATGACGCAAGCCCAGGAAGGCAGCCAGAGGTCTTCAGAGCTACAAGGACTATATTTCACTGGTCTTCTTCTCCAGCTGTGGCCTGGGGTCAGGAGTGAAGGCAGTAATGCTTTCTGTATTCAGTTCCTTAAGAGAAGGGAGATTTGGTAGGGAGACTCTCTTTCCCTCCTCAAAGCCCTTTGGAGATGTCAGGTACAAATGGAGCCTTGAGATGGAACCTACAGGCAGCATTCCTTATCCTAGCCACACTGGTGTATGTTACACACACATCTGTCTGCTTTGGATACATGGTTCCTAAAGAAAGATAGGCTAACAACGTATAAAAGAGAAAGACGGGAATGGTGATGTCAGGGTTAATTATAGAGTAGCCAGGTCAAATGTTCCATTCTGTGAGAACTTCAGCTCCCTAATTACCATGCAGGGGCTGTCACCTATACCTCACAGGGCTTCTGTATAGATTAGAGTAGGGTCTCACTGATTCTCTGTGGCACATCTGTCATAGGTCAGGGTAGAGGTGGCTCTTCAGGAGGCCCCACCTCCACAGATATATGTGGGCATGCCTGACTAAAAGTCAGTAGGCAGGGATAGATTCGTGTTGTTCCAAAACATAGATCATATCATTTTTGTCCCACACACGTTTTAACTTCTTTTTGATCATAAGTTTAGTTATCATTGGTAAACCATGACAGAACAGAGGTTTTATTATTTTTTTTTACAATAATTTTCCCTCATCAATCCTATAACCCACTTTTTAAAGAATCCAGAGGCATATGTTGCCAAAGCATATCAGCCCATTCTCAGGCTGGTAGCTCTAGTGATTTCAAGGGCACTAAACAAACAAACAAACAAACAAACAAACAAAAATCTCCAGGCCAGGCTGGGCAGATTGTCATGGCCCGAGTAGTGTATTATTAACTCTTAATAATCAGAGTGTTAATTGTCATTAGGCCCAAGACAAAAATCTTCAGGCCAAAGCTGCTGCAGTTATTATTCAAGTTCTGCCATGATATAAGGTTTATGTCTTTGTAGGATTTATTTTTATGTCTAACCTTGGTATTCTTTTGTTCCTTGGTCCTACAACACCACAGTGTCCCTGTCCGATCTAACTTTTCTAAGAAGTGAAGGGGGACTCTTAACACTTCATTCTTTATCATTTACCCACACCATTCTTTGTCAGTATAAGCCCCAGTGTAGGGCAGAGATAGCTTCAGCCAATCTAACTTTGTCACTGTATCTTTTTCTGAAGGGGCATACCATGTGTGACCCCCCAATCTTTTATGCCATGTAATTGCCTGAGTGTAAAGTAAGAAGAAGCTCCTAACCTGTTCTGCTGCCAACTTCTCTAGCCTGCTGGATCTTGCTTTCCTTTGTAAGTTCACCTTTGTTCTGATTATCTTGCTCCTGAGGAAGTACAGAAGCAGATGTTCCAAGAGCATCTTGAAGTCAGAGCCTCATAAAGAGATCTCTTGCATCTTTGAGTCATAACCTCCAGGGCATAAGGAAGACCTTCAGGTTGGCCAGATGAAGATATCTCCCTAAAACTTGGAGAGGTAGCAACTCAGGACTTTCCTGGGGAAGCTTAGAAGCAGTACTCTTGGGAGACTCATAAGAAACCTACCATCAATCCAATATCCCCAAGTTGTACAAGTATTGAAAGCCCCCAAGCATGCAGCATGTGGAGGTCCTGACGGAAAAGTGAAAGACCTCAGGACAGGGATTGTGTCACTCGGCTCAACTTTGCTGGACCTTTGTGTCAAGCAGCTGTGCTCGCTTTATGACTTTTGCTCTTCCTGCTAGATATGGCTGTGCTGGAACTGGGTGCAAGACAATGTTTTAAACAAAAAAGAAAGACGGGGAAGATGAGGAGAAAAGGGAAAGAGAAAGCAAGTGAGCAAGCAGGGCTAGTTAGCATGGGGTCTGTGTTCTTGGCTTGTTCAACTTCATGTATTCGATACCAGGGTATTGGAAACTTTTTTTCACACAAAGTGGTCCCCCCCCCCTTTTTTTTTTTGGTGGTGTGGAATTGTATGAAAGCCAGCAGGAGAAGGGGACAAAATGACATCTGTGTTTTGGGAGGAGGAAGGTCATATATATTGCTCTAGAAGCTTTGGCTTTGGGGGACAAGAAGGAGAGTTGTCCTTGACTGAGTCTGGAATCAGGGAGCAGGACCAGAGACCTTGGGTGTCTCAAAAGGCCAAATGATGCAATACGACTTCTATTGCCTCAAAAGACATGAGGTTCCCAGGACTCAAAGCTGAGCTAGGAGTCAGCAGACCAAGGCTGATGACCACAGAATCAATCCAAAGTAGATGTTGTTCCCAAAGAGTGGTTTACACAAGTAGGGGACACTGTAAGGATATTAGGGCCCACCCTGTCATGCCTTGTAAGCTGAGGTTCTCATGTTCCTTCCAGTCATCTCAACACCTGCTTGCAAGTTGTTGCATCTCAGCACTAGGGAATAGAGATATTACTTGATAAAATATCAGGGCTTCCAAAGACAGGGGATTTCTCCCAAATCCTGTGGTTTCCTTCCCCTGCAGGAGGCAGTGCAACCTCCCTGCTCTGGGTTTCAAACTATCAGGTAATTCTGGGAGCATTTATGTGTTACACTCTGAAAGTCTGCCCCTTGGCCTGCCAAGTAGATTTAGTTTAAAAATAACTCCTCACAGCTCCGGTTGACAGTAATTTGTGGAATTAAGATGGTGTCAGAGACAATTTTATGAAAGTGAGTGTTGTCCCGGGTGGTTGTGCTTCCTGAAAGATGAGCAGATAACTCACCACAGGACATTCCATTAGCCTGCTTTTCCCTCCCCCAAGCCAAAGAAATAGACCCCTGTTTCTCTCCAAGATGGGCCTCATTTTCAGAGCAGACCAAACTGTCCTTGCTGGGTCCAAAAATCAAAATGTGTGCTCGACAGGGGACATGGATGAAGAATGCTAACACTAACATGGACAGGGTATTTTAAAAAAAACTATGCTGTTCTGCTCTTAGGAAGCAAAGCAAGCCTCAGCTCATTAGCCACTAGGCATTTTCTAAGAGCTGCTGCCCAGCCCTGAGTCAGCATCCACCCTCAGTCTCTGAGTTAATAAAGGCATCTTGTGGGCTAGGAATTCCTCATGGGCGCAACAGAGGAAGAAAGGTATTGTTTATAGAATTGGGAAGTCCAAAGTTAGTTCTGGCTTCAGCCATTGTGTGATGCAGGGGTACAAACTACATCATGTATATCCAGTCTCACCATCAGCTGGGATTCCCATTTTCATATATCAGCTTCCCTCTCAAAAGGTCTTTACTCTTTATTACTACACGGCTGACACAATTCCAGAAACCGTCTACTATAGTAATTCCGTATTTACAAAGAAAGACATCTATTTAAAAATCCTGATTTTATTTACAGATTACTATAGCTTAAATCTGGGTGGGCACCTCCCACGTTCATTCCTTTCTTCCTTTCTTCTTTCCTTTCTTTCCTTATTTTTAAAGGCTGGTTTTATTTTTAATTGTGTGTGTGTGTGTGATGAATGACCACACACATAAATTCAGGTACCTGCAGAGACCAGAAGAGGGCATCCGACCTCCTGGAGCCAGAGTTAAAAGAATATGAGCCACCTGGAAACTGAACTCCAGTCCTCCATGAGAGCAGCACTCACAACCACTGAGCCTTCCCCAGCCGAGTTTTGAACTGTTGGGAATGCTTGTGATTACTTACCACCAAATTCACATGTTACAAGCCATCCCCAAAGATGATGGGATTAAGAAACCAGTCTTATTGAATGAAGGCTTGAACTTGCCCTTTGTCCCTTATACTATATTGGAATTCAAAGTAGCTGTCGCCTAGAAGGCCTCTTCTGTCGCCTTGATCTGGGACATCTCAGCCTCCAAAACTATACGTAATAAAATTCTTTATTTTATAAATCACCATAGGCTAAGGGATTCTATTATAACAACTGGACCTGGACCAAGACAATTGGAAGACATCATGCCCAGATAATATAATGGCAAATGAACAGGGAGGTAGTCATGACCATGGAATCAAGGATATGAAAAACCACAGGGACTAAGGGTGTGGATCACAGCATTGGAGTCTCCATTGAGGATTACACAGAGGAACATGGATGAAGACCTCTGCCACAAAGAGTTACTTTTGCTCATACCATGTCCAGGAGGCAACCAAGAGCCCTTCCAGAGCCTGGCCCTACCTACTTCTTATGTCGTCTCATCTTCAGGGCTTCAAGGTTAGCTTCTTTGACATTCAAGCATGACAGAGACATTCCAAGCACAAAACAGTCAGGGCAAAGGCCAGGCCAGCTGGATCTCTTTTTTAATCAGGAAAACATCTTTCCCTAAAACGTCTCTTTATCTTTTCTACATGAACTGGTTTATTCTATTACTTCTAGCTTTGAGACATTTGTGGAATGAGAGTATTTTAAACCAAGGACATTGAAATCTCAAACACAATAGATACAATTACTGATGAGGAGGGCAATGGGTATTAGGCGGGCATCTAGCAATGTCAGCAGTACTTCTCTGATACAGAAGCACATGCTTGACGATGAGTTGCCACTTACAGTCACTTCTATCCCCACTGAAAGATACCTCTCAAGAAGGAGCATCCGTGCTTTTGCTAGTGGCATGGAACTAAGCTTCCCTAGAGTTATCTCTAGAAAAAAACTACAATCTACCTTCCCATGCAAAAGATGCCGTGGCCTTCAGGAGAGATATAGATCTTTAACTTGGAACTGGTGAGAGTGTCTAGTTTTATGTCAACTTGACATAGGCTAAAGTCAGTTGGGAATGGGGGAACATTAACTGAGAAAATGACCATACCAAATTAGCCTGTGAGCAAGTCTATGAAGTATTTCTTGATTGATGATTGATGTGAGGGCTCAAATCCCCCCTGGGGTAGTGGTCCCCAGTACTATAGGTCCTGGACAAGCCACAGGGAGCAAGCCAATAAGCAGCTTTTCCATGGTCTCTGCATGGCCTCAGCTCCTCGCTCCAGGTTCCTGCACTGTTTGAGTTTCTGTCCTGCCTTCCTTTGATAATGTATTGTAATATAGAGGCGTGTAATAAAATAAAATAAACACTTTCCTCCCCAAGTTGCCTTTGGTTATGGTGTTTTATCTCAACAATAGAATCCCTAACTAAGACAGTCATTGAATATTTTTAACTTAATGATTGGATATATTTCTCCTTCTCCTTCCTTCTTCCTTCTCCTTCCTTCTCCTCCTTCCTTCTCCTTCCTTCTCCTTCCTTCTCCTTCCTTCTCCTTCCTTCTCCTTCCTTCTTCTCCTTCTCCTTCTCCTCCTCCTCCTCCTCCTCCTCCTCCTCCTTCTCCTTCTCCTCCTCCTCCTCCTCCTCCTCCTCCTCCTCCTCCTCCTCCTCCTTCTCTTCCTCCTCCTCTTCCTCCTCCTTCTTTTTTCCTCTTCTTTCTCTTCCCTTCCTCTTCCCCTTCCTCTCCTCTTCTTATTCTCCCTCCTCCTCCTCTTAGAATTATAGTTCTGTAGATTGATGCTAGAAAAAACTAGTGTTAACTCTTTAGGCATAATGAAGAGTTCTGAACAACAACAGTGCAAGACTTTTGCATCTTTTAAAAATGATTCCCCCCTTTTAAAATGTGTGTCTCTGTGTGTGTCTCTGTCTCTCTCTCCTCCTTTCTCTCTTCATATGTGTCTGTGTGTGGTTATATGCACACGAATGCTGGTAACTGCTAAGATTAAAGCTAGAGTTACTGGCAGCTCACAACTGATGTGAGTTGTGGGAACCAAACTCAGATCCTTTGCAAGAGCTATCCACACTCTTAATCACTGCACGGAGCTCCTGTGTTCTAATTGTGTATGCATACACTTTTAGTCCAGGGGAACCCCGCACTCATCCTACTAGGTCGGGAAAACTGAGTAGATTGTACTGAGACGAATCTCGGTCCGTGACTGCCTTAGACTTCTAAAGCAAATGGAATCCACCTCATGGTGCAGGTGGAACAGCCACGCACCTTGTCACGTGTGGTCTCAAGAAACAGCAGCAAAGCAGGCAGGAGTTTTGTTTCGAGTGTTTTTAAAGGCTACAAACTACCGTGGTGTTTTATTTTCTACTTCATGGGATAGAGGGGTCACAGAATATTGGGTTGGAATGGAGCCTGGTGATCATCAGACCAAATCCTTCCGTTTTCCTCTGGTTCTCTGTACAAATCTCGTGTAATCTTATCATGTAAGAAACTTCATCGTATGCAGAGCTGTGCTGGTGGCCCCCTTCCTGCGGATTTGAAGGTTTAAATCAAATCACAGACGCAGATATAATTCGGATACAGAGGCTCGCCTTTTGCCATGTGGGGAGGAAAGGGGAGGAGCCTGAAACCTACTACTTTCTGCTAGAATCTCTTTACCGACTGACTGTTTTTCTTCCAGCTTTTGACTTTGTCATTATTTGAGTCTTACAGAAAAGATGCATAGAAAACATACCATTTACCCAATGCCCACACTAGAGAGGTCCCTGCACTTGCTTTCAATGGACAGCAATAGGAGAGGGGAAGAGAGAAAGAAAGAGGAGAGGTGAAGGAACAAGACTTTTTTCTGAATAATTTGGTGGTAAATGCCATCAATTTCAAAGTATACTTCCCCCAAATAAAAAAATTTCTTACATTAACATAAAATAAAAATAAAAATAAGAAATTCACATTGTGGTGGCACTGCTGACATATACATGGACTTTCTTCAAATTCCTTCATTATTCGAGCAGTGCTACCTGTGGAAAAAGAAACCTGTGCATTGTAAGATACAAACACATTCAGTTGTTCTGACATCTCATTTCCTCGGAACAGTTCTGAAGTCTTCCCTTATCTTTCTTGACCACGATGGCTTGGCAAATACAGCCCAGCTATTTTGTATGATTTCGGCTTGGGTTTTTGGACCATTAATATTCTATCCACAGTCGGAGAGAAAGGATTGATATGACTTTCACCTTGTGATTAATGCCTGTGGGTTCAGTCACCTCGGGATTACACCCTGCTGCAAAGAGCAGAAGGGCACGGCACGCAAGAGCTGCTAAATCTAGGCTTCATTTTGGAGGAGAAAAGTCTCTACCCACCAGCAGCAGAGTAGACTGTCCCATGTTCTCCTGAACTGTGATTCAGAAGTGAGCAGCCATTTTGGCTTTTCTCACAACATAGGAGGATGCTCTTTGTATCAACCAACCAAATATGTGAGGCTTCGGTCACTGTGGATGGTTGTCACAGATGAAGAACTGTTTTGTTTGTTAGTCACTAAAGCCTAATTAAAACCAAGGTTAGCAGGGCATCTGCCAGCATCGGACATCGTCCCTCTTACCTTTCCCAACCCCATCATCAGTCTACAAGATTCATTGGCTTTTAGTGCATTACGCAAATTTACTATAATTACAGAGAGGAGAAGGAGCAAGGGGTCCGTGGCACCACTGGGACACTACACTACCCCTTTCTTCTAAGTCACACAGACTCTAAGAAAGGGCTCTAAATTGCCTTTATTGATTTGCAAACCTTTAATAGATCCTATTTCACTGAGCAAAGGACAGGACCCTCAGAGAGAGCCCTTTTTCCTCCTGCAACCTCTGTCAGGGGTCTTGTCTTGGATGAATGCATAGCTGTGGGGGTTAATCACAACTTAGAGAGAATTAAAATGAAGACATTTATTTCTTCAAAGGTGGCTCTGAGAGGGACCCTGTATAGCCCATTTTCACCTCTGACTGGTCCAATCTGAACTTCCCACCCTGGATGTTATATACAGAGAAGTAAACCTCAGGATTCAGGTCTTTTTCCATAGTATTTCCTAAGCTGAGCTGGCTATTCAGTTCTCTGCAGCACTGGCCTTCCCTGTGGGCCTAGGAAGAATAAATTAGTGAATGGCTGTGGTATACATACAGGAGGGCAGCCAGATAGTAATTGTCTGGTATCGGTCCTTAGCCGGTATCTTCCATTCAATAGCAGTGTAAATGTTCAGACTAGATTAGGAGACACCACTAAACATATCAATGAGGATGTTTCCAAAGAAATGGAACCGAGGTAGAAAGACCCAGTGAATGTGGTTGGCACCATCTAATGGCTGGAGTCCCAGGCTAAATGAAAATGGGGAAGTGGGTGGAGCTTCTGCATTATTAGTCTCTTTGTTTCCTGGCTGCAGATGCAATGTGACCAGCTGCTTCACCCTCTGGTTACGCTGACTTTTCCACCACGATGAACCCTTCAAACCATGAACCAAGCTTACCTTAAGTTGCTTTCATTTGTTATTTTTGTCAGAACAAGAAAAGTGGCTAATACCATACCAGACGTCTAAAGTTCAAAACATTTACTACAAAAACAAATACAACAAAATATATAAGAATATGTATTGCTTAATTTACTGTTTTCTCTAATAGGATGGAACCTGGAGGTAAAACAAATACAAAACTCCCTGATCAAAGAAAAAAATGAGAAGAAGGGAGAAGATGGAAGGGGGAAAAACAGAAAGAAAGGAGAGAGGGACCTATGCAAGGTGTGTTTTGTGAACTATGACCTTAAGGTGAAGCACATAAAAGAAGGAGATAGTTGAAAGAGAGACAGCCATCTGTTTCTCTTGGAAAACTAGTGTGTTTTACAGACACAAGAAACTGTGGAACTTGAAGCTGGCCCCTAATGGAAACACGCAAAAGGCCTCACCTCACACCTACCAAAGAGTGGTCCTAGGGACAAAACTCTGCCAGACCCAGAATGAGTGCAGATTTTACATTCCACTAAAACACAAAATAAACAAAATCCAGTTTTCTTCCTCTTTCAAAATTAGGAGAGGGGCTAAAGAAATGGACTCAGTTAGTGCTTTCTGCTCTCACAGAAGACCCAAGTTGGGTTCCCAAGCACCTCATCAGGAAGCTCACAGCCACCTGTAATTCCAGCTCCAGGATGGAAAAACAATGCTCTCGTCTGTCCTCCATGGGTATTTGCACTCCTGCAGACACACATACATATACACATAATTTTAAACAATAGAGAAATCTTTAAGCCAAATTTCCCTCCCTGAGATTTGAATATAGACAACAGTAAAACAAAACAAAGAAAAACTGTCTTTGTAAAGACCATAGAAACCAGAAGCAGCCTGGGGCCCTGATTTCCCTTACCCTCAGAAGACGACCAGCTAATGCAAGTAAGCTCAAATATGCTATAAAGTTTGTCTCATGACTTCCTATGAATTGTAGCAAGGCCATGAACACACAAGGAGGGAAACACACACACACACACACCTGCAGAAGAACACACAAATACTGACCCATGCTTGACTGTGTTGAGCAAGGATGTGTAGTTGGGCGTTGGTGAGCAAGGATGTGTAGAGACAGCTGGGCACACATTCACAGCCACAGCAAATTCTTTATGAATTCCAACTGTCTTCTTACCAACATGTAGAAAGAACACCAGATGAAGACGGTACAAAATAGTCTCCCTAAAACCTGTTTGGCTCAAGAAATCCTGAGAATACGAAATTCATTTAGGGGATTGTGATGGTCATTCTTGTTGTCAACTTGGCTACATCTGTATGATGTATATGAGTCATCAGAACCCCAAGGGGCTGGACACACCTGTGAGGAATTTTTTCTTTATAACTAAATCATTTGAAGTTTGAAGATTCACTTTGATTCTGGATCTTAGGGAGTGGAAAGGCCCACCTTCAATCTGGATCTTTTTGAGGTGAGAAGACCCACCTTTAACTGGGCCACCCTTGCTGGCAGCCTGTATAAAGGGCATGGAAGAAGGAAGCTTGCTTTCTTTGCCTGTTTTCTCTCACTGGCAAGGCCATTTCTTCATTGGCATTAGAATCTATTTCTTTGAGATACTGAAGACCAGCTGAGACATTCAGTTTTATGCACTGAACGGCTACCAGATTTCTGGAGTTTGTGTTGGTAGACAGCCATTATTGGACTGTCAGGACCACAGTCTGTAAGCCACTCCAATAAAGCCTCTTTATCTATCTTCATTCTATAAATCTGTTCCTCTGTAGAAACCTGACCAATACAGTGATAAAGACAGGAGAGTCAGTGCTAGGAATAAAAAACAGCTTTTCAGAATAAAAGTCCTCTCCATCTCATTGCTTGACAATTGCTTTCCCAATGCTCCTCCAACACAAATTTCCTTGAGACTCAGATAGTGATACAACACAAAGAAGCCAGAGGTTTTTAAAGGGGGGTAAGTCAGTCTCCTGGGGTGCTTGTGGGATGCATAGACGGGAGAGAAGAGCCCTACATGGTGCCACCTAGAAGTGGAAGGAAGTAAACATGAGGTCAAAGACTGTCACATAGTAGACACTGTTCTCATCTTTAACTCAGGGCCGCACCTTTCTGCTGTGCCAGCCCTGAAGGTTTGTTAAGCAGCCTAAAGCAGAAATTGCCTCTGAAACTGTCATGAACTATTAAGTTCCATCCACATATAATTGCTGGTGCTAAGGGCCTGACTGAAGCCTTCCTCTATGGCAAGGAAGCTGTCAGTGACAAGTCCTCCTTCAGCGGAACATCTGGGGTGAAAGGGAAAGATTCCAGACACTCTGAGCTTGTAGGGTACAAATTTGGTGTCATCCAAATGAAGTATGAAATTAGAACTCTTTAGGAGCCTCTGTCCTCATAGATGCCACCAGGCTGCCTTTTCCTCCTCCAAACTCATTCACAAAGGCTGAGGCTGTAAGAGGGATAGACCCATTTTACAGAGAGGCAAAGTAAGGCACAAGTTCCTGGAAAAAGCATTTTCTTGTGGTCACATTTGTGATCATGGACTAGAACAGTCCCAGACTCCTTCAGACCAACAGGACATTCTTCTTCCTCAGGAAGGATTTCCTTGACAACAGCTGCTCAGCTCAGATTTGAGGCCAGTCAACCTCAGCCTCAGAGCAGAGGGCAGAGGACTCAAGTCAGGTAACTGCTCTGGGGCAACTATTCTAACAGGACAGAGAGATGACCTTAAGTCCCTAGCCTCCTGGCTCCAGAGACAGCAGCTCATGTCTTTAAAGAGACTGTTGGGAGATGGTGGAGCAGGATAGGTCTCACCCGTCTCTACTGACTGGCTGTTTGGAGCCAGTGGGCAGAGTTAAAAGCAGACTTCAAAATCTGTAGCATTTGTAGCTTGGAGAGTCTCAGTGCCCAGGCTGGTGTATTCAGAGTGGATTAGGTATTCACAAACCCTCCCCTCTTCCCCAGCAAACCTCTTAGAGAGGGAGCCCCAGATGAAGGGAGAGAACAACTAAATCCCAGCTCAGTCTGCCATATGGCCCGTTGTACATGTCAGCCTTCTCTGGAGACATGAGTGGTGGCCACGGAGCCTGTCAGAGCCAAGACTATGCGGCCAGCCCTTGCCTCTCATCCATTGCTGCTATGTCTCCATGTGACTGCCCTTGTCCTGTGGTGGCCATCATCTAGGCACATAGTGCCTTTCTAGAGCTCATGCATGTTCATTCCTGGCAACCCAACAAAGGCAACCGACAAGCCAGCAAGCTGTGGTGCTGTGGGACTCTGCTGCATTCTGCTCTCAGGCTGTAAGGGCAGAGCTGAGCAGCTGCAATCGAGTCCATATGGCCCTGGGGAGATTTACTGCCTGGCCCCTCGCAGAGAAGGCTTGCCACTCTTGCACTAGGGAATTGCTGTGTTTAATTCTGAACGTTGCACTGTGAATGGGTACTGCTAACCTGGGTGGAGAGATGGAATCTGAAGATGAGTGTTTTAGTCATTTACCCCAAATCACACAACGATAAGCGGCAGGGAAAGCCTAAAACCAAGTTTGCTCTCTTCAAAGTCCAAAGGCACAGTTTTGCCCATCTGTGACGTTTTTGACGGACTGACAGGAAGTTGGGTAGCAATACAGTGAAAATTCTTTCTCCAAACAAGTGAGTCAGGTTTAAGTAAGGTCTAGTTTAGGCTTACATGGTCACCCTCGGCCTTTTCCACACAGGCCTCACATGATAGAGCTTCTCTTAATTTTTACCAGGAGGCAACTCACAGCTTGTAAATAAACCTGAGACCCAGAAAGGCCAGTCAGCCAAGAGAAGCTCCTGCCCTGGCCAGTCAGTTACCATGGCGACGGAGTCATTTCCATTACAAACCCTGCAACAGGCTTCTTGGAGGTGATTAATGGTTGATCCCTGGGGGCTGGGAACCTGACGGAGTATTTGGTGACGTGGGGGTGGTTAGGCTGATGTAAGGATGAGGCCATCTACTTCTTCCTGGTTATGGAGGTTGAAGTAAAGATTCTACATAGGAATTGAAGGTGAAACTGTTCGTTCTCTGGTCCCTCAGATCCTAAAGGCTGGTCAGAAAGTATTTATAGTGTGGGAAATCCTCTCCACCCTTGAACTGGTCTGCCAACCCCCCAAAAAAACAAAACCAAGAGAAGCCATAGGAACAAACATCAGGTTGTGAATTGACTTATTCTTACTAGATACAGGGTACCCACTCAGCAAAGGAAAAGGTACTACAGAAGAGAAAGTGTTAGTATTCTGTCTAAACTCCACCCCCACGGTTACCTAGCAACAGTCAGGTATGCTCCTCCCCACAGTTACCTGGCAACAGCCAGGTAGGTCTGGCCCACTATAAAGGGTGCTGCTTGCCCCTCCTCTCTCTCTTACCCTTTTACTCTCTCTTACTCTCTTGCTCTTTTGCCTGTAGTTTCTCTTTCCCCTCCCCATCCCCCTTTTCTTCCTCTCTCTCCACATGTCATGGCCAGCCTCTACTTCTCTTTTTCCTTTCTCTTCTTCCATCTTCTTCTATCTTCTTCTCCCTATCTTTGCCCTATCTTCTGAATAAACTCCACCCCACCCCACCCCCGAACCGTGTGTGGTCTGGAGTGATCTGTTCTGGGCTGCGTGCGGACATCTAACTCGAATGTCTAACAGAAAGAACCTGGGGAGGCAGCAGCAGGTAGTAAGAAGTGGAGGCATCCCATCCCCTTGGAGGACAGACAAAAGCATTTCAATATACTCCAGAAAAGCAGGGTCAGAAGGACCTGCCAGCTACCAGTCAAGGTTGGAACCCATTTTGAGAACTTCCAAGGGCAGATGGCTTGAGAAGGCTCAGATGTGTCTTCCCCACCACAGAGTATGGGGTAACTGACTGCCAAGTGGCATGACCTGAGTTCTGTACCCTGACCTCCAGTGTCTGTTGTAAAGCCATGTTCTCCTCCACTGACATTTTTTTCTCTCTGCTAACAACTGGATGGTTCAGACTGCCTGATCATTGTTTTGGTTTGGTCATTGTCATACTGTTGGTGAGTTATTCTCTGCCCAGAGCTTGGCTGAGGGTGGTCGTGCCTTTTCTATGATGCCATAAGAATCCCAGGATTCTGCTTCATCTTTTTCTCTGAGATGGAATAGCTCTGGGGCTCAAATGATAGGACTGAGAGAAGGAGAGATACGTTCTCAGTGTTCTGGAATCTGAGTTCACTATTCAGAAGGGAGTAAATTTAGAACCCAGAAGTCAGGAATCTTATCTTCTATGGACTGGTTAGAGTAACACCAATAAAAGTCCATTAAGGGAAAAACATTTAAGAGAATAGGATTTCTAGCCTGAGTAGGGACCTAACATTCCAGTTGAGCTAGGCATACTATCTGGCCAAAGTATGATGCCTAGGAAGTCAGACTAATGTTCGGCCTTCTAAGGCCACCGATGGGTAGACGTCTTAGTCCTTTAATGAGATAATGTACTTTCCCATCCCCCAAGTAGAATGAGCTCCCAAACATAAGCAGTGAGCACACGCTCTGATTCCAATGTATTTCATGCTGACTCGTGTGTGAACTTGGCAGCAGTGATGGAAAAGTTAGCATGCACACGTACAGGCGCATGCACACAAGTACACACATGTGCACACACACACATACACACACATGCATTCACCTAAGTACACACATGCATGCACCCGTGTATACACACACACACACACACACTAAACAAAGTGATCTAAAATGCGTATTAGCTCCCTAATAAAGACATCTTCTGGCCTCTTCCAGAAATGGCACCGGGCAGCTGTGCTTTGCTTCATACAGTGGCTTCCGCCCCTGGCTAGAACTCTTCACCCCACCTCCTCCTTCTCACTCTCCCATACCTTCAGGATCATTATCAAGGACTCTAAACTCTTCTCTTACAGGTGTCCTGCCCCCAAATCAGCCCTCGGTGCACCTTTCTATATCACCACCCTATCCTGACTGCCATATGGGCCTTGCACGATCAGGGTTTGCTTTTCTTGGAAACTGTGGTTGTAGAAAGAGTCATTTCTCTTCTTTGCAAAATAAGCACAAAATTCCTATTTGACATGGCCATGAGAAGCAAGACAGGAGAGTATGTGCTGTGCTTCCCCTACTGGAGACCTGCAGCCTGGGGCTGCCCCCTCTATGTTATCTATGTGTGAGTTCCACTCTTTGTGGATTACATGCAGCCTGGTTTTCATCTCAGTTTGACTCTCCCTTGCCACTTAGTGTGTGCCTGGCCTTCCTCCCTGTCAGGCAGCATGCCTTCAGGGAATATAAATTAATATTAATATTAACTGAAGTAACAAATGGTTGGGAAGGTAACGGTGTAGAACAAAACTGAGCAGAATGATTTTTCAAACCACCCACAGGAAAAGACCTCTCTTCCATCTATCCTGGAGAGGGGACTGGACTGTCTTTAGCTAAGGATGCCCCTCTCTAAAATGACCATGGTGAGTATCAAGACCTGGGGAAACAGTCTGGGATAGCCCAACGGACAGTTTGAGTTCTCGACCCCTCCTTTCTCTCTTCTTCAGTCTCTTTCCCAGGATCCTCTAGTAGCTTTTCCCCTGCCCCCCACCCGTCCCACACTGTGTCAGCCCCTACCTGTTCAGCATCTCTCTCCCCAGGGCCCTGTTCTCAGCCAGGAAGCTGATAAACTGCACTCCGGTGATAATGGATGGTAATAAGTTAATGTGCTACCCCTCCTGGTAGCATTTGCATTCTGACAGGGTCTTTCTGAAGAAAAATCGTTCTTAACAACAAAATGACTGGGATTGGGAGCATTCCGGCACCTGCGTCTAGCATGTCTAAAGAAATATATTTGTGACAAGAGGCATTTCGATTCCTCATTTCGTACTGTGCCTTCTTTCCAAACAGAGACAATTAAGAACAGGTTTCCTTGGGGGCTGCTGAACTAAGGTCCTGGTCTAGGCCAGGAAAGTGAATTCACCTCAGATGCAAGGAAAAGACACCCCCAGAGACCAAAGTCTCTGAAATAGAAGGAGATGGAGTAAAGAAACCCCCAGTAGACCAGAGCTGATGTATCTGGGCTATACAAGCATCCACCTCTGCCTTAGGAGGCTGGCAAAAATTTTGCAGCCAATACCGCTTCTGAGTAAAGTCATATAAGAAAGGCTGTTTCCATGAGGCTGACTGACAACCATGGGTTGGGGGGTGGTAAGAAGTGTGTAAGGCACAGTGATCCAGAATGGCTGGGTTGCCAGGGCATGACAGCTGGGCACCTCTCTGATCTATACCAGCCCACTGGTGGTCAGAGGTGCCCTATAGAGTTGACAGGTGTGGCCAAGCCACAATATAGGATCACCAGCAGCAGCTGTCCATAGCTCTCTCAAGCAGGCTACCCTGCATTCTATTTGAAAGCTAAAGAAACAGGGCCTTCATGTAGAGATACTACGTCTGAGCTTAGACCCACTAGTATCTTCTTCATGCTCTCTGTAGGACAGAGGGTCTTGTTCTTCATCAACACAACCTATTACAGAGGAACCTGCCTCGTTTCCCTTTATCATTCTGCCTTTCACTCTCAGATACAATTCTTTATCCCAGAGTCCAGAGATGACAGTACCTAAGGCCAGTCTCCTTGTCTCTCATCTTACACGTCCCTTTTTAGAGGATTCAGAGTGAGCCACTGCCTATTGAAAAGTGGACCCTGCAGCCACAAAGTTGGCTGGTGCACAGGCCCAGTTGGGTCTCAAAATTAACATTGCTTCTGTGAGTGCTGCCAGTTGGTCACATGGGCAGGGACTACAAGGTACCACTTAGGAGGCAGGACTTGAGAGATGTGGGTCAAAAGATGCAAGCTTTACGTTAGGTAAGAAGTGTAAGTTCAAGAGATCCACCACGCAGCACAGTAGGTAGCTATTGTTAGTAAGGGTGAATTGCAACTTGAAATAAATAATATTTAAGATTTCTGAAAAAGCTAATAGACTGTGCTATGTGTCCCCATGCTGCTATGGTTTGAATATTGTCTGATGTGGTGATGTTGGGAGAAGCTATGAGTCTTTAAGAGGTGGGACCTATGGGAAATCCTTAAGTAATTGACAAGGGTGCTGCTTTTTGAAGAGATTAACTGTAGTTCTTATGGGACTCCGAATTCTCCCTAAAAAAGTTGTAAGATAAAGCTTGATCCAAATTGGCTCTCTTTTCTGGCATACAGATCTTCTACAATGCTGTTTGCCATTAGACCCTCACCAGAGTCTGAACCAATGGATCCCCAACATTGAACTTTTATTCTTCAAAATCAGAAAGCTTAATAAACCTATTTTCTTTCTATCTATCTATCTATCTATCTATCTATCTATCTATCTATCTCTATCATCTATCTATATACCTATATATAACTAGCTTCTGACATTCTAATATATTCATGGAAAATAGTCTAAGAACATTACAAAAGTGATAACTATGAAGTAATATATATTCTGATCCTTTGACTTTGCCACCCCGCAGTGTACGAATATAGGAAAATATCGTGTTGTATGACATAAATGCTCTGATGGTTTAGATATAAAGTACCCTCCACCAAAGGCTCGTGTGTCACAAGATTGATTCCCAGCTGTTACTGCTCATGAGAGGTGATTGGATAATCATCAATAGATCAATCCATTACTGAGCTCAAGACTGCTTGGGCTATAAATGTTGGTGTTAGATGAAGGAGGTGGGTCACTGAGGGGCTTCACTTTAAAGGATATACCTTATCCTCAGACCCTTTTTAATTCATTATCCTGACGATCGTGAAATGAGCTGCTCTCTCTCAGCATCGGCTCAGAAGCAACAGACTCAAATGACCATAAGTTAAAACCTCCAAACCCATGAGCCAACCAACCAATCAACCAATCAATCGATAGAAACACCCAAACCACTCTTTCCATCCTGAGGTCATGTGTCTTGGATATTTTGTCACTGTGACAAAAAAGTCCGTTAGCATAAATATATACAATTTTGTCAATTGAAAAGTGAAACAAAATAATAGTGGATTCAGGTGGTGTAGAATTGACACCAATGATGATTATAGGCAAGTGAGCTGCGGCTCAGTCCAGAGAAGATGCAAAGAGGCAGTGCTCTCTAAAAATAACAGGCTATCTTGGGAGCTCATGAGATCATGATCCCCGGGGTGTTCAAGCAAAGGTTCAAAGATGTCTATAAGAAAGAGACACCGGCAATCAAGCACTCAAAGATGGCTGGCTGGGTCGAAATCTAATGGTTGTTTAAAGAATTGTGTTTGTAAAAGGCTTCTGATTGGGTAGAAAAATATTGATTGAGCATTGTTACCTCACTTAGAATCACCACATCAGGTTGGGAGGGACGGAAAGGTAAATTAACATTTATTGAAAATCCATTATACAGTGGACACATTATCTTTAATCTTCACAGAGTATAAGGAAGGGTTTTTTTTTTTTAAACTCCTGTTTTACAGTGAGAAAAAACAATTTCGGAGATGCTAAGAACCTTGCCCAAAGTCACATTGAGTTACCAGGTGGTACTGCTATCATGGAGTGCAGAACTGTTGATGTCTGCGAGCACCATGCCCTGCTTCTCTCAAATGTCCTACCCAACTCCATCTCTCCTCTAGCTGCAATTCTCTTTGCCTCCATGGAGAATGACTTCTGCACTAGCCTGATGGACCACCCCAAATCTGTCACTAAGGCAGACTCAGGAGACAGAAAGACACCCATGTGATAGTGAAAGACACACATACCAGCTGGGGTGGCTCTCACAAGCAATCAAGAGAGCAGTGAGAGTGTTAGTCCAGACAAGTGATGTATGGGTCCGTGATTCACCAAAGCATGATACCCTGGACTCAAATAGTATGCTGCCACTCCGGCAGTTTACAGGCAAATTGCAGAATTGTTTACAATAGCCCCAGCATCCCCCAAGGAAATCAGAGACCCAGCCATGGAACAGCTTCTCTGGGAGAGAAGCACCCTGGGCTGTGATGTGGGGTTCTGGCTGGTTCTTGGATTATAACTAGTTCAGTCATTGATATGTGAGGAGCAAGGTGCCAACAGGTATGCCACCAGCAGGTCCCTAGTGCCTCAGGCTATTGCTGGAAGAACAATAACGCCGTGTCAGCAATAGTGCTCCTTCCTATAAGCTAAGCATCACCTTTAGTGTGGCATTACTCTCTGTACCTACTTTAGCCCCATGAGGAGACTGAAAACAACTAGAGCTTGAAAAAACTCCAGAGTTAGCCCTGAACTGGAGTATTGATTCCAAGTCCAGGGGATACTTAGAGATCTCTTTGCACCCTGTTCCACAGAGTGGAAACTCAAGTAGACAATCTAAGAAGACAGCCATTCCTAGATGACTAGAGAAGCAGACAAAGGTAGCAAAGGTGGAACAGGGCGGTGATAGAACAGTCTTCAGACCCCCTCTGCCCTGAGCCCTGCCCAGCAGATTTGTCTTTTCTGGCCCCACTTCCTTTTGCTTATATGTCAAGGTCCAACAAGACCTTCACCGAGACTGTAGAAGTTACTCAGAGACTGTGCCGCCTTCCCCACCCCCCTGCACACACAGATGAACCTCCCAAGGTTAGCCCTTCTCTGCAGGATCTTCAGAATGAGCCTGTATGCTTCTCCTGTGGTCCACCTGATCTTGCCTCCCTATGATCTGTCTTGGTGAAGTGAAGCCTCAGATATCCCAAAGCAGTAAGGGCTGAACCTGAATGCTGAATGAGAGATTCATTTTAGCAAGAGCTCAGAAATCAAAAGAAACTCTTCAAACCTAGTGTCAGTCAGCAGCGTGGGGCCCTACAGAGACAAAGGACAATAGCCAGACAGAAAAGGCAATGACTTAAGCAGCTGGAGAGAGGCACTGACAGCAGGTAGTACCTCGGCTGCATTACAGCAGTCCCTCCTCCTCCCCCTTCAGGGGTCCTGGCATGGGCCTCTTACCTGATTTACAGACCAAGGCTAGAGATAATTTCTAAGGGAAATTCTCTCCTATGGGCGGGAAGTGTGCTCATTCGTTTGCCCAACTAGTCAGACCAAGTTTCTGTGTGTACTTCCATTCACCCAGGGAGAGACAGGAGGGGTGAGCAGGCAGGTTAGAAGTAAGGGCATGAACTCATAATCAGGATTTAGCAGATCCTCTTAGAGGGAGTCCATGTTTGTGGGGCAATGAGATTATTTACAGAGCTACGAGCAACAGCCATGGCTGGTGACAAATAGAAGTACCAGAAGAGAGCTGGGGCTGGAGACAGCCCCTAGAGACTTAGCTGTTCTTGAAGCCTTCACAAAAATACTTTTTAGATCACAGTAGATCTCACAACATACCCTTTATGAATGAGAACACATGGTAGATCTGAATATTAAATATTAAAGCTTGGGCCAATGGTTTAAAGATTTTATAATGATAGGATTTGGTTGCTTTTTGTTTGTTTGTTTGTTTGTTTGTTTGTTTTACCTACAGGTAAATATTCCTGTTCCTTCTTTTACCATGTAAAAATCAAGTAATTGTACAAAATTTAAAGCCCCTCACAAAAATGAAAAGAAATGTGATGAAATACACCTTTACTCTTGGCTCTCAGGAAGCTGAAACAGGAGGAAACTAGTCTCAGGCTAGTTCAGACTACATAGCAAGAACTTGTCCAGACAACTAACCAAAGGACAGAAGAGCAGACTTTGTAGAGCAGACACCTTAATCCTGAAGGTGGAAGGGTACATCAGAGTTCACTTTCAGGATGTCTTCAAGAGTTATGTCAATCCCAAATGGCTCCATTGGGCCATGGAGCTTGTCAACTCTGTACCTGATCCCTTTCTCCCTTGTCCAGATGACTGGCCATGGATCACACCTGATTGTAGAACAAACCCTCCACAAGCTTCAAACTGGGGAAGGTGAGGCAGGGGTGGGGCTAGGGGTCCATGCTGCTGTTTCCAGCTAAGGGCTGGAGTCTGGGAGCCAGAGGCACCCATAATTCATATATTCATATGTTATACAGTATTTCCCCTCTTGTCACAATTCTGGCCAATTGATTTCCCCTGGCCACAAACTTACTGCTTTTAGAACAACATTGATAACAAATTGACTCTGTTAAAATCTGCCCTGGGGAAAAAGGATAATGGCTGGGAGAGATTCCTGACATTGTTTCCCCTGAGAAAGGGAGCTCTGAAAAAGTAGGAAAACGTTATACAGAAGGGCTAGGAACCTCTAATCCTGGACTTTGATAATAGAATGATTTGAGAACTAAAGGAAGAGAGGCCACTCTGGGCCTTCTAAGTCCACCATTAGTGTGTTGTGTTTATAAAAAGATAAAGAGAGAAGGAATATGTTTTGTAGATGTGTGATAAGTTGTGAGGTAGGGGGGGTGCCCTCTTTGAGGCATCCCTTTCCCCTGAGAGATGAGCCAGACTACAGTATAGTATAGAGTTTATTTAGGGCATAAGGAAAGGAGTTAAGAGGGTAGTAGAGACAGAGAAAAGCGGGGAGAGAGAGAGAGAGAGAGGAGAGGAGAAGAGAGGAGAGGAGAGAGAGAGAGACAGAGACAGAGAGAGAGAGAGAGAGAGAGAGAGACAGAGAGACAGAGAGAAACAGAGAGAGAGACAGAGGGAGAGACAAAGACAGAAACAGAGAAAGAGAGAGAGAGAGAGAGAGGCATAAAGGAGTAGAGGCCTGCCATGAGCTGGTGGAGAGAGAGGGGGGAAGGAAATGGGGAGGGAGGGAAAGGGGAGAGAGGACAGGGCAGGAGAAAGAAGGCAAGAACAAGAGAGAGCAGAGTGGGGCGAGCAGCCCCTTTTATAGTGAGTCAGGCCTACCTGCCCATTGCCAGGTAACTGTGGGGCGGAGCTTAGACAAAATGCCAGAGTTCTTTGACAGTTTCTGGGGAAGAGAGAGGGGACACGGCGGAAGATGGCTTGATGTGTAAGAATAAGAATACAGTTGAACTGCTTTATGGCATCCTCCATCTTCCCCAAGCCCAGTTCTGTGTCACCCTCCTTTAAGTCCTATCTCTGGAGACTTCAATGTCTGAGACCCAAATCCACGGAACATCACCCCAGGATTCATTAAAGAGCTAGGAGCTCCCAGTGTAACTTGGAACTTCTGCTCGAGGCTCTGTATACCTCAGGAAAGCAAGGAGGTCCTCCGGGTCCAGCTACTCATAGCAGTGAACAAGACTCAAGCGTCCTTGGTACTGGCCTCATTCCCTGACTCTCTCACATGGCATTCCACCCTGTCTACAGTCACATGGGACACAACTATCTCTCATCGTCTCTTCTTCTACAAATCCCAGCCACTATCCTTAGGAGGTGCTCGCCAGAGAGCTGTTGTGTGAGTAAACAAATAAAGAAACAACCTGGCAAATCATACATGGTGAGGAAAGTTTCTGTCTCAGAACTTCAGGTACATAAGAGGCTCAAGAAGTGAGGATCCGTCATGGTGGGGCTTTGGAGAACAGACAAATAAGCTCAGTGGACTCAGAAGTCCAATGATAAAACCTACTCTACCTGCACAAGGCTGCTTTTGGTGAAAATCCCTGTTACTGTGCCTGGAAGGACATGTCTGTACCTCTGTGACCCTCTGAAGACACATCTGTCCCTATTGTTCGTAGAGAGCAGTTAGAAACGCATGCCCCACACAGGACTCCTGTCAGAGGAAAGCAAGCCTGGCTCTGAGAGCGCTGATGAGAATTGGAGGCCCAAAGGCTTCTCTTCAGCAAGCCTCCAACCCCCTCCTGTGAGATGCTTCGCTGAGCATACTGGATGCAGGGAGGCTGTGATCCTACCCATGGGGTGAATGGCATATTTCCACTTTTATTACCAGCATGGTGAGCCCTAATGCCAGCCAGGATCAGGGCTTCTCATAGAGCTATGTTTGGCAGATCTTACCATCAAGGCCTTCCTGCTCCTTCTCAGTGGTTTATATCCCTAGAAATCTCCTGTTGGCCTGATATTGATTTGGCTTTGAGGAAAACAGAAAAGTCAGTAAGAAAAATACACACCACAGGCCAGAAATAGAATGTGTCCTTCTCAGTCGTAGCTAATACTCTCCCATAGCCAGGTCCATTTTGAACATGTTTCCTCTGAGTGGAGCCCAGAGCCCAGAGTTTCCCGCTGTAGCTAGCCTGAGCCTTACAAGACCACAGGGGCCTAACTACATGGGGTAGCTTGTCACAGCATTTTATGGGCAGGGTAAATATTTGTTACATTTGCAAGCACAGCTTGGAGTCTAAGCCCACTTTATGGCCAGACCTGGGGAAATTGGAGAGTCATGCTGCGTGAACTAAAAGAAATTGTACTTTGCTGGTGACACTGGCAAGCAGAGGTTTGTGCTTGAGGGCAAAGACACTTTCTGGGCCTGGACTGAGGACCCTGAAGCTGTGGGTTCTTCCAGTTCAGACCTTCTTCCGAAATGGGTTCACCGTACAGGCATAAGGGGTCATCTCCATGCCTTCAGAGAATTTTCTAATCTTCTTTAAAAGAGAGAGAGAGAGAGAGAGAGAGAGAGAGAGAGAGAGAGAGAGAGA
>JANHMN010000024.1:10088700-10173250 GCA_030674055.1 Rhabdomys pumilio | reverse complement strand
AGAGAGAGAGAGAGAGAGAGAGAGAGAGAGAGAGAGAGAGAGAGAGAGAATATGGATGGATGTCCTGCCTTGAACAGAGTGAAGACCGATAGCTTTTTATCTGCCTCCTGCCATCCATCCATGTTAGCAGTGACTCACATCCGTTTTCATCATTTCTACTCACTCCTCTGAAAAACATTGAGTGCTGCTTTTTCCTTTAAGGATCTGTCTGTCTGTCTGTCAACTATCATCTATCTATCTATCTATCTATCTATCTATCTATCTATCTATCTATCATCTATCTACCTACCTATTCTCTATCTGTCTGTTTGTCTGTCTGTCTGTCTGTCTGTCTGTCTGTCTATCTATCTATCTATCTATCTATCTATCTATCTACCTACCTACCTACCTATCAGTGCTTGCATACGTGTGGGTGTCTGCTGAGGCCAGAAGGTAGTGTTGTCTGTGAGCTGCTGGATATTGATACTGGACCTGAACTCTGGTCCTCTGGAAGAGCAGCGAGCACTCTTAACCACTGAGTCATCTTTTCAGACCCTGACATTGACTTTAATTAAACACCTAACATCTGCCAAGATGTTTTCAATTTATAGCAACTCTGCGAAGCAAGGATTATTATTCTCATTGCAAGGGTAACCAGTATGTTGAGTCAATAGGACCCATGAGATCAATTCAGAAGGAAAATGTGCTTTTGTTTGCCACTGTCCTTTTAAAGGCGTTCAGAGGTTTGTTTTTTTCCCTCGACACTGGGTGAAGTGTAACTTCTCTGTTCACTTTTAGAGGATATAAGCCATTGGAAATCACCAACATGGTTTCTCAAATTAGTATTATAAGTGTCTGGCTTGGCATAGTAATCAACATATCGATCTTTATACAATGATATGCTAATTAAGCTCTTGTGGCTTTGTGCTGTGCAGAGAGAAAACACCGAGAGTTTGGTGATTAATTTTTTACTGTTCAGGGTCTATTGAAGGTCAGGAGAGGCTTCTGGGCAGCTGTCTTTTATATGGTGACTCAGCTACCCGGGCACTTTGATCTGTGGTTCCATTACTAACACATGACTTCTCCCTGGACAACTGCTAAAGAGAGACTAGAACATAGCCAGCCACAAAGAGACTGCCCAGTGCTGAAGTCTGGATACAGTGAACACTTTCAATCACCTCCTTCCCTGAAACTAGCCACAGTGACCTGCCTCCAGGAGCTGGGAAGTAAGTATACCTCAGAAGAAAGAGACTGAGGAGAATTTGATGAGATTGTTACATTGCCTCAGCCACCATGGTAACCTTTGCCTAGCCTAGTTGGTGTAGATTTGCCCCATCACAGAGCTAGAGGGATGTGGCCAGCATCCATAGCTTCATCTCCCCCCCCCTTTTTTTCAAATCCCTTCTCTCAGATTGGTCAGCTCCATGAAAAGAAGAAGAGTGAGGACAAAAGGAATGGTTTTTGTCCTGACAGCCCAGTCTTCAATGGATGGAAGGGAGTTAGGCCTGGAGATGGTTAAGGCTGTCTTAGTTTACATGGGTGATATCATATCTTGTCAGAATCCTGGAAAAACTGACAGAATTCCTGATGGTTTAAATTCTGCACCATCTTCCTATTGGTAACCCTCTCCTCAGTTTTCTATTTTCTTTTCCGTATTGTTAATTACATATATTTTAATTTTTATGAGTATTTCTATTTATTCTTTTATTGTTTCTTGCATATATTAAAGTGTACTTTTGTAATATTCACAAAAAATATTTTTGTAAATATTTGGGACCTATGATAAATTGGTTCACCATGGAAGAAGCAGGTGACAGAGGAGATCTGTTCCCCCAGAAGACACCAAGAAGTGAAAGGTGGGGTGAAAGAGAGTTAGAGATTGGCAGAACAAGACTAGGGTCCCAGTATTCCCTTAAAGGGCACACTTCCAAAGACCTACCTTTCTGTACTAGGCTCTAACATTTAAAGTGCCTAGTGCCTAACCTAATGCCGTTGGTTGGCAACTAAGTTTTAGTATTTGAGTTTGGGGGACATTTGAGACCCAACTTATAATACCAGAACACTAATATTGATATGAGAAATAGTTCTCACTTCAAAGAGGATAAAAGATAATAGTTCTGGAGCCATGAATGAACATGGCTCAGGAATGGAGATTCCAGATACTGCAAATGCCGTGTTCCAGTGGTGGCATCTGCTTCGTGAAATTTTACAGTAACAGAATGAAGAAAGTCATAAAGCGACATGCTTTTCAAGACCATCCATGGGTGCTGTTGGGAGAGGAATCACAGTAAAGTGGAGAAATCTCCGCTAGAGGTCTCAGATGCTGTCTGACGGCATTCTGAGTCTTTGGGTTGATGAGAGCTAGGGATCTGTCTGTATGCTCCAAAAATAATTACCACATAGTCACAAAGATGAACATTGCCTACCAAGAGAGCAATACATGGTACTAACAGGGCTAAAGATGGCCCAAGCTAACTTGATTCTGGACTTGTAGCATGTAAATCACATTCAAATTCTCATCAGCCAATCAGTGTTACAGAAGGCTCAGAGTAAGGTGTAGCTCTTTTCTGAGAACTTTGGTTCACAATAGGCTCACATTAGTACAAGAACTCGGCTTCATAACTCAAGCATCTAGCTTGCCTTGAGGTTCCATGGGCAGGAAGGACATCGGCTTCTGCTTCTCCCCAAGGCAATGGACAGCACCAGACAAGGAGAACTGCAAGGAGAACTGGGGCGCTGACCTGGAACTGAGAAGGGGTTGAAGCATGCCTAAAACCCCAGTTTTTTCATCCTGAAGGGTGGCAGGAGTTTAGCTGCTTCCGCCATCTTGTTCTGGCTCCAAGTGACCCCAGCAGCTAGGCTTTCTTGAGCACTGACTAGCCCCGTCTTCAGGATTATGAGGGCTGGACTTAATGCCATTTATCTGACCACTGGACTGAAACATCCGAGGCTGCTTTTCTTTCTATATAAACTTAAAAGGTTCCTTCCCCTTATCCCTGCTGCTCCTGAGAACACAGATGAAACACACTCCATGTTCTTGCCTCAGCCAATTACATACCACCTCGGGAGCCTAACCAGTCATTCCTCATAGGGTATAAATATCACCCCTCCTAATAAACGATTCATTCTCCGTCACAGTCTCCCATTCTTTCCCACTTAACTCACCTCTGTTCAAGATCCTCTTCCAGCTCCGCTGTGATTGGGCTAGTCCGCAATAGTCTGATCATACCAGGACAAAGTGAGACTTGAGCCTGGCAGGGAATTCTGCACTGAAGCAAAGCACCTGCACCCCTCTTTGTTATGAGGAAGGAAAACTTCGTGTTTGCTTATTCCAGAAGCATGCATTTTTAAATTCCCTCTCTCTCTTTAAAAATGTATATGCAAGGGTAGGAGCGTGTGCACGTGAGTGCAGATGTCTGCATGCAGTTCCCAGGAGCCGGAGTTACAGGCAGTTGCTACATGCCTAATGTGGGCACCGGGAACAAAAGCTCCATCTTTTACTGGAACAGCAGCACATGCTGCTAACTGCTGGGCCATGGCTCCAAACCCTTCAAATCCTCTTGTAATTTCTACCAAATCAACAGTTATTTAAGCAACCTGAAGGATTTATCATAAGAATATCAGAAAACGTCATGAGACCCAGGAACCTGAATTCACTTGAGTCTAGGAATTACTGTCACAACAAGGTCTCTGACTTTCTACAACTCTCCCCTTGTGTCACAGTCCTGCCTTTTTCCCTTCTGGTTTATCCTTTCCCTATGATGATTTGACATTCTTCACTTCTTTCATCTAGTCATTGATACACGACATGTCATATAGCCCAGTTAAAAAGGAAGAGAAGAAGGGAGGGAGGGAGGGAGAGAGAGAGAGGGAGGGAGGGAGGGGGGCTTTCTAATCTCTCGGGTCCATGACCAAAACTCTCTGGACAAGGGGAGTCTCAGAGCCCTTGCCTATCAGTCACTTGTGGACAGGGAGTCTTTGGTAAGGAGGAAACTCCCTGCAGCCTTGGGTCACAGGAAAGGTGGAAGAAGAGGCAAGCTTTCTTGTTGGAAGAGGAAGGAATCTCAGGAGGAAGCTGGGCTCTTTCAGCAGCTCAGCCATTTGCACTTGTGCAAACAAGCCAATGAGTTCACACTCTAGCTTCCAGAACACGGGACGGTAGAAACCAGTTCTAGTCAGCACAATACTCATAGAAATCAGGCCAGCTAGACAAGCTCCCTCTTCTGGCCTTGTCTACAAATAAAGGCTTCTTTCTTACAAATTAAAAAAAAAAAAATGTTCCTTGAGTTGGGAGATGGCTCAGTGGTTACAACAGTGGTTTTCAATTTGTAGGTCATGACCCCTTTAAGAGTTGAAAGACCCTTTCGCAGGGGTCACTTAAGACCATCAGAAAATACAGATATTTGCACTATGACTCATAACAGTAAGAAAATTGCATTTATGAAGTAGCAATGAAAGTAATTTTATGGTGGGGTGGGGGTCGCCACAACATAAGGAACTGTGTTAACAGGTCGCTTGAGAACCACCAGGTTCAGAGTACTTGCTGCTCTTCCAGAAGAACTGGGTTTGGTTCCCAGCATCTACAACAGAAACTCATAACTGCCTGTAATCCAGGTTCTGGGGGGGATCTGAGGCTCTCTTCTGGCCTCCATGAGCCCTGCATGTATATAACACACATATATGCATGCATACATGCATGCAAGTAATACATTTATACCCAGAGAAAAAAAAAATGAAACTCATTTTTTTTCTTTAAATGATTAGCTGCTTGCTCAACAGTCTTATCTCTCCAACAAAACGACACATATATAGGTTCTAGAGCTATATTCTGTCACTTTTGTATTTCTCCTTAATTCTCCATATACTATCCTATCTATGACAGCTAATAACTGAATGATCCCAGAGAACATGTCCTTCTGTTTGCACCTATTGACACTGCTTTGAGAATGATATGGGAAAAACTACTCATGGGTGTTGGGAAGAATTTCTTGCTTCCAAGAAAAACCAAGATTTATTCATAAGTACAGTAAAGGTTTAAAACAACAACTAGGCACAATAGGTAGAGAGAGAATTGCTCAACAAACATTTGCTAATTGGCTCAGAAACTCTTGGGATTCTGCCCCGTATCGTTCCTGCTTCCTGTCCGTGTCCTGGACCACTGGTATTCCACTAAGTGGAATCTTCTCTTTGTCCTTCATTGTTTTATTTAAAATCTACCCTCTAGTCATTGATGGCCTGGGATTGATGGCTCAGAGCTGTGCTCTCAAACGACTTCACTTCTAAACCATTCTTCTTTCAAAGTAGCCAGACTTTATAATTCAAGCCAGGAAAATTAGGGATGCCTAAAGAAGAAGAGAATCACTATTCGAAACCCACCTTGACCTTGGATTTAGTCATCTGTAGCTTAGAGACACTTCTCTGAGAAGACGGAGCTGAGACAAGTCTAAAGAGAAGGTCAGAGGGATGAGTTTGACAAGGCAGATAGTTCTTCTGAATCAGGCATTAGATGGTGGCCAAAACCTGTAAAAAGCACATCATTATTTAAAATTTCCATTAAGGCTCTACTGGGGAGAGGGAAAGGTGGTGCTTGCTAATTTCAGGAAGTAACTGAGCAGTTATAAGTACCCTAAATTAATTGATGGTTTTAAGGAAGAAATAGAATGTAGGTAACACTGTGTCATAAACCCATCATTTGGGAAGAGGAAGGCTATTAATTCTCATGATTCCTCATACCACAGGACAGAAAAGTAATAGTTCAAGTTGTGTATGATGAAATCTAATGCTGTGGCATAATTTTTTCTCATCGATCGGTTCCCAGCCTATCTAGGGTGATTTATGAGAATAACAGGAGGGAGTGCTCACTGCAGGATGGCCAGGGTTGGAGAGGTTTATGTGAAATACTGGTTTCTAGAGTTAATAGATTTTCAATTATGGCCTATGGAATCGTGTTACATCCCTGCAAGCAGCAAGCCTGTAACGGAACCACTCCTTGCTTCCCAAACCTCACCAGCCCTCTAGAGTAAGTATCAGAGAAGAAAAGAAAAGGGAAGAGAAGGTAAGGTAAGGTACCATTAGAATAGTATCCTGAACCTGTAGAAGTGCTGTCCTCCATTGCTAAAAGCCTAACGTCCCAGAAGTATTCATTCCCACATCTTTGCAGCTGAAAAACTGAAAGAGTCACAGTCTACAGAACCAGATTTATAACCACTTTCTCAGTGCAGTATGGTGTCCCAGAAGAGTCTAGAATCAGAGACGGGCAGTCTTAGCAGGGGCAATGAGTCCAACCAGAAACGGAGCTAATAAACAAAGGCTCAGAGTTTGAAACCAGAAGAACAAGAAGGAATTCGAAATAGCAAAAACGTCCTATGTTGTGGGCAATACAATCCTGCATCCAACATTGTATCCAAAAGCACCCAGCACAGCATCTGATATAAATAGACACTTGGATATTCACTGAGTCAATGATGAAACAAGTGTGTAGAGTCTGTTCTTGAAATAACAACGATTTTTACTGTCATTGTCTATTCCTGTGTTCCTCCAGCTCCTGAACACCGTGCAGTGAAGTGGAACTCTTAACTAGTGTAGTCTGAGTGGCTGCGGATGGGTAACTGTGAGACACCAAAGTATTAATGCACATCCTTCCAGCCATTTCATCACCGCAATGGTATCTGTGCACACCTCATGTTTCAGACAGAAGAGAAGATGTGAGGACCTTTCTTCTTTGGTGATCACACAAGACATTGACCTCAAAGTCCCAGTTAGCTTTGGACAGATAACATGAATGAGGAAGGAATCTGCGTTGTGCCAAGTCACTACATTTTTTTCAGTCAGTCATGAGTAGACACAGCAATGTTCACTTACCAAGTCATCTCAGGCTGCTGTAGCAAAATACCATTGCCTAGGTTTCTTATCAATATACAAGGTGTTACGGTGTCTGCTAAGGGTTTTCTCTTTTTTTTGGTGATACTTTTGTTTGTTGATTTATTCCAGATAGCCTAGATTTCTCTATGTGGCTCAATGTGGCTTCAGATCCTGTATCAACCTCTTGATTGCTGGGAGACAAGTCCTCTTGATGGATCATGGAGAGCTGTCTTCTCACTACATGTTCTCATGGTCCAATCTTATATGATTCTGGGACTCTGACCCAGGGCTTCCTGTCCTAGAGAGGCACTCTACCACTGAATCACATTCTAAGCTCCCCTGGTCTCATATCTTGTTTTAACTCTTTACATCTTTGAGAATACTGTCTTAGTTATTTTTCTATTGTGAAGAGACACCATGACTAGAGCAACTTATAGAAGAAGAGTTTACTGGTTTCTAGTTCCAGCAGATGAGAACATGACCATCATGGTGTGGAGAATGGCAGCAGACAAGCAGGCACGATGTTAGATCACTAGCTGAGAGCTTATATGTTGAGACAACAACCACAAGGCGAAGAGAGTGAATTTAGAATGTCATGGGCTTTTGAGACCTCAAATACCACTTCAAGTGACATGTCTCCTCCAACAATGCCACACCTCCTAATCCTTCCCAAACAGTTTCACCAACAATGGACCAATAACCACCTATGGGGACCATTCTCATACCAACCATCAAAAATGTACAATATAAAATCTTTTACAATTTTGATTTGGTGTGTGTGTGTGTGTAACACTGTACATGTAGACAGTAGAGGATGACCTGGCAATAGGGTATGGGTCTTTGCTTTCCATCTCATTTGGGATATGGTCTCTGTTATTATCTACTTTTGGGTAAACCAGACTAGTAGGCAATTGCCCTGTGTCTACCTCTCATCTCCTAGTAGGGACTTGCTGAGATTACAGACATTTGTACAGCAGCTTCTATGTGGGAATCTATACTTGGGCCAACAGGCTTACCTAGGAAATGCCTTACTCATTGAGTCCTTTCCCCAGGCCCTGGAAAAATAAACCCAAAGAGATCCTGCTCCTTGCCCTCCTTCTCTCCTACCACACAGTTGTGAGACTGCAGTTAGTATGCCAACCCATGATAAACTTATGCGTCCACCCCTCCCCAAGACTCTCATATTCTTCTCTGTATTTGGATTATTTGTTAGGGAACAGCAGAGAAGATATCCATTAAAAATGGAGAAGCAAAGGAGCCAACCCTATGCACTTGTTGGCTTTTCCCTCAAGCCTCATAAAGGTGTTTTTCATTAACAAATTTGAACGATCTTCTCTAAAGTATCTAAAAGGAAATCAAAAGATCTGAATTATAATGTTAGCTCTATTCCAGTTTCCTGTGTGGTCTTGGGCAGGTCCCCTGAATGTTTTCTCTTGTATCTTTTTTGTTTGATTGTTAATAGAGATTGAATGCAGCCATGAACATGAAAGTGATTTGAAAATGTGGAGAACCTTCTAGAAACACAGCACTCATGTAGTCCTAGTTTTACCATGCGCTAGCTTCTTAGAGTGACAGGCTTTATTATGGAGGAAAACCTGGGTAAGTATTAGAAGTATCAGATAAACCCTCTCCAAAGCCAAAAATGAACATGAGGTCCCCAGCTTAGTGCAGGCTACTATTCTAGCCTTGCTTACTCTTTCATTTACCAAAGACTCATACTCATGGGCTTTCAATCACATGCAGCTCTTCAGAAGGACACAGACCGTGGCCTCATGGATCTCAGACTACCAGCAGAAGATGAGGAAACAATTCATTGCAATCAAGATATGAGAGCAAAATAGAAATATGTGTTGGAGGCTGTGCACTGAGGAATACTGGCTCTCTCTAGAAAGAGGGGGCCACTGGAGAGTTTCACTCATGTGGTGGATGTCCTCAGACTAGAATTTCACTGTGTGGTAGGTATTCTCATCAGCTGCGCAAATCAGATCTCCTGAAGACAGTCTCAGAACTTGAGGGGCACAAAGGCCTCTGGAAGCATTTGAGATTGGCTTCAGAGCTTTGGGGTCTGGTTATTATCCAGGTGACCAGTCTGCTTCCAACCAGGGACCTCCTGCAGTGCAGGTCAAAGATGTCTATACCTCATTATGCCAGAATCTAAGCCCAATGCAACAGAAATTAAATGCTATCTACGCAGGAGCAATGCAGAGGCATTGCATTCCCTGCTGGCTGGGCAGGACCTAGGATGACAGAGAGTGGGAGTTGCTTCCCTGTGATGAGAGCCCAACAAAGCAAGTGCACCCCAACACTCAGCTGCATGGCAGACAGATAGTCTGCCCTTCTAATCTCAAGGGCTCGGGTCCTCCATGGATCTTTGGGGTCCTTTGAGCCATAGAGCTTAGTTCAGGCTGCTAAATCTATGGGGCACATTCATCCACTTTGTTCTGCCCAATGAATCCTAAGGAAGATCTGACACTAGCCATTTCTCTGCCCTGGGGCTCCGGAGCATTTTGAATCAAACGGGGCATTTTTAGTAACCTATATGTTACTAAAAGACAGAAAAGATTGAAGCTAATCCTTTCTCTTTTTAACACTTACCCTAGCATACTCCCCTCCCATTCTTTTTCCTCTCTGCCCCTCCTCTCTGCTCTCCTCCTGGCTCTTCTTTCCTCTCTTCTCTATTCCCCTCTCTCCTTCTCTGTCTCTAGCCTACCACCCCCCAACCCAAAAATATATGTGGGAACTGAAGAAAATACTAGAAGAAAGCCATGGGTGAGTGCGTACCCCATACCCAGATGTAACTATGATAGCAAAGTCAGTATTTTCTTTTTAAAAATTTATATATGAGGGTTCTGTGTGCATATATGGTGGTGCATGCCATAAGAGGGCATCATATCCCATTATAGGCAGTTGTGAGCAATCATCTGAGATCTAGGAATTGAATTCAAGACCTCTGAAAGAGCAAGTAGTCAGTACTCTTAACCACTGAGCCATCTCCCCAGCTCCCAAAGTCAGTATTTTCAATTACTTTTATTCATGTCTCCTTGTAACTATAGGAATTCATAGTGGACGTAATTTGGAGAGAGAAGAGGTACAATTTTATTAGTGAAGTATAGTATATCCTTTCAGCCCCGTGTTCTGCTTCCTGATCTAGTTGCCCTAGCCACTGGTTTACTATTGCACATAGGGGTGTTTGTGGCTCAGTATAGAAGAGGCCATATTACCATCTTAGAGCCCTGTCTGTGTGAGACAGGAGAGAAATGTTAGGAGGAGACTACCCCTTGTAATCACTTGAAACATCAAAAAAGACAACTGTTTGATATTCAGAAAAATTTGAGATGTGAGTACACAGACTCCTTAGTCTTGTCCTCAGTAAGAAGATGGCCCAGGCAGGAAGCAGTCCTGCTACAGAAGTGACCTCCATAGACTTCAGAATAGGAGAAGCCCATGCTTCTGAATATTGTTGTTGAAGAGACATACTTTTCTACATAGCACCCCAAGGAGGGAGAGCATGAAGGACTGGAAGCTATAATGTAAATGTGGTATATTTCCTTCTGTCAGCTTTACTGGAAGACAACTGATTCAAAGGTGTTTGGGGACTGAAGAGGTGGCTCAGTAGCAAGAAGCACATACCATTCTTGCAGAGGGCACAAGTTTGGTATCTGGCACCCACGTTTGGTGACTCAAGAATGCCCAAAACTCCTCCAGTTCTTGGGGAATCAGATGCCTTTGGCCTCCAAGAGCACCTGTCCTCACGTGCACAAATATGCTTTGTTTTGTGTACGCATATATGTTCATGTGTAGGTTTATGTATGTGGACCTATGTTCTTGAGAAATCTTACAACACTCCACAAGGTTAAAAGGAAATTGTATCTGCACGTGGCAACTTCATACTCTACTCCAGTCTATCACTTAGAATATTACACTAAAGAGTTTGAGACACCCTTTGTCCCAGCAGTCCCCAACTCCTCTGGGTCTGAGACTGGGTATAAAGATTTGACATTTTCCAAAGATTTAGTGAGATCATTTTTTAGTCATTTGGCATGCCTAATTTATCAAGCCAGATCTAAGGTCACTCAGATCCAAAGCCTGCCCTTCCAGGATGCACAATGCCAGTTCAACACCAGTGGAAAGCCAAGCTCCTCTTCCTTGCCTTAAATGCCCAGAACACTCATCAGAATGGCAACATTTTCTGGTCCAAGGGCCGAGTTCTGAGAAGATGTAATTGCCTCTAAACAGAAATGTCATCCACTAGATGGGGGAAACCCAATCATTTTCATTTGAAGGGGCCATCATAGAGCCAAGAAGAGAATCAATCAATATTCATTTTCTTTCAACTGAAAAGAGATGACAAAGGATGTTGTCCAACAGGGCAGCCTTTCAACTTGAGCAATACTAATTGATGGCATGTTTGGCAGGTAGACTTGATTTCCCACACCTGACTCCCTCCCCAGTGCCCTCGCGAGTCCTTCTTATTTTCCACATGTGTAAAAGGCAGTTAGAACCCTCCCTGACAGATTTCCAGTAGCACCCTTGAGCTAACCAAAGCAGAGTTGGGGGCTGTAAATCTAGGGGATGGGTTCTTTAGGGCTAAGCTTTCTGACATCTGATACCGCAGAGACAAGGTCTCATGCCTAGTCCTGGTCCCTTGTACAGAAAAGATAAGCCTAGTACATACAGTTCTACTCGAAATAAAACAACAACAGCAAAAAATCAAACAAAACAGAAAAACAACAACAAAAACAAGTAGGTCAAAGTCTAACCCAGCATAAACAGCAGAGCAGAAAGCCAAAGGAAGTCTTGGAATGTGAGAGGGGAGAAGAACCCTTCACCCTGCAGTCTGATTGAAGCCTCTGGCTAACTGAGAATCAAGAATGATGACACAGACTGCAATTGCTACTAAAATCACCTGCATAAAAATAACATTCCTTTGTATTTGTAGATGTTTTATTTCAAAAGGGCAGGGAATCAGAGTAAAGGTCCATACGCATCTCACACTGGGTAGGGCCTCTTTCTTCTCTCAGATCTTTCCTGGAATGACAAAGATGCTTGCTTTATGTGCAGCAAAGAAATTCTATCTTTTTACATCCTCGTAATCTCCAGTTTCTTCATATCTTTAGAGCTGCCTCTAAATAGGAGGCAAGTTAATGAGATAATATTCCTTATAATCCTTTCAGGTGCCCTTCATGGACTGCCGGTGATCTCAGGTTTCTTAGTGAACTTTTGAAGACAATAATTCTAAATCCCATAAAAGTATTATATATAACTGTAGGGGGAAAAACACTATGAGGGGGGCTGGAGATAAAAACACTATGGTCCAGCGGTTAAGAGCATCGGCTGCTTTTCCAGAGGTCCTGAGTTCAAGTCCCAGCAACGACATGGTGGCTCACAACCTTCTATAATGAGATCCCATGCCCTCTTCTGTTGTGTCTGAAGGCAATGACAAGGTACTCATATAAATAAAATAAATCTTAAAAAAAAAAAACAGTGATCTGTGAGTCTTCCTCACACCCACACACAAGCTTGCTAGTATGTCCTTATTTCCTCAGCACCTCCCTTTCTCTTCATGTTAGTTAGTTTTGAAATTGTTTTCTGAAGCCACAAATCCTAGCCTGACCTGAGCTGAGTCCCCTCAAAGCTTAGAACACTTGAAGCTGCTGTACCAGTAGGGAGCTGTGCCTCCCAACTCTGCTCCCCAAAACAAGGACAGAGCCACACTTGGGGATGCAAATCCTAAGGTTCCAAAGTCCCTCTTTACTTCCTTTGTACAGGTAGTTCTCCTTTTCATTCCGCAAGTAAAGCACCCGACAGGGTCCAGAGCATGTTGCCACAAAATGTGCCACTTGAGAGTATTGGCTATTTTGAACTGTAAACACATGAAAGAGAAATAAATGCAACAGAGACAGCACTCTGATCTTCTTCCCACCTGAAATCAGGTTGCAGAGTGAAAATTATGAAACTCATTTTATACATGTATATAGATTTTTTTTCTTAAGTTTTTCTAAGGTCATGGAAATTTTTCTCTGAAACAAGCCAGACCAGTTTCGGGAGAATGTAAGATTTTAGGTCTTCACTACCCTGGGATACATTCCAGGAGGAGTACATTATCCCTGAGTCAGAGGACACTTGCTAGATTAACGTTCCTTAGACCTCAGGGAAGAGAACCCACCTGTGGGTGGGGAAGACCCAAAGCAGGAAGACACATTCCTGACCACAAAGAAAGATGCAAGTCATCTGGGTGGTTCCAGGGACTAGCTAACTTTTTTTATGTTATGCTTCCTTGGTTACCCCTCCCCCCTTTGAGGTCTTCCCAGTGTTCCAGAAAGCTGTAATTTAAGTCTAACTAGATGCTCTGCTAACCTAGATAAGCTTCTACCTTCAGGAACTGGCCTCTGTCCCCATTGACTGGTACAGCCTGCTGATGTTCAAAAATTGTAAAGCAACCAATCATGTGTAACCGCACAAAAATTCCTCCCTTTCCCCACCCTGTGCTATAAAAAGCCACTTAGCTTGCTGGTCTCTTGTCAATTCAGCTCCTGTGTGAGCAAACGAATTGACCTTGGGCGGCCAACTCTCCCTAATAAACCTCTGCTGATTACATCCAGGTATGGTGTCTTGCAATTTTTGGGTGGCCATGACTTCCCGAGACTTGAGTAAGGGTCTCCTGAGTTTGGGGATCTTCAAGGTCATAGAGCACCAGGTAGTGTTAAAGTAGTGTTGGTAAAAACTCCTTTAAAGCCTATTATAGAAAAGCTACTGCTTCGTGATTAGGTGGATAGACGATAGACAGACAAACAAATCTAAATTCTGCTTCTGTCTCTGGTGGAGACCTAATATTTCAAGATATCAAATCATTAAATATAATCAAGCAAGCCTGTCAGTAACAGCCAAAAGATCACACCCTAGGAAGGCTGATTTACTTTAAGTCATTTTACAAAGAGGGGTGGAATAACTATGGAATAGTTATCCCTTTAATGAGATAATGTATTTTTCTCCCCAAACTCTACTCTCTGTGCAGGCCTTCGCAGAGTTACCATGCAGACCTGCTTATGAGAATTACTCTGAAAAGTGTAACTTTTTTCCTTCTTTTTATCTTTTTCCCTTTTTATCTTTTAGTTACTGGCAGAGCCTGGGCATGCTCTCTCTGGTACTTTAGTCTTTCTCTGGCTCTGCAACTCTCCATTCCTTCCTGCCAGGAGAATATAAAAGGTGTGGTGGTCTCTCTTCTACCCTGTGGCAGCTTCCAAGATTTCCAGTTTGTTTGACCTGGGTTTTCTATTTTAAACTTTAATAAAATTGTTTTCGAGTTTCCTTTGGAGTCCATTCTTAAATATGAGACTAAGAATCCAAAAAATAATACTTCTCCAAATTTCCAGTATCAGTATTCTTACTCTGGGAGATTGAGAATCAGGTAAAAATTGCATCTGCCTAACAAGTCTACCAATATAACTCTTCTTTTCCATAAAGCTCCCTATACATTCCCAGTCACCTTCCCACAGTCACTACCCTGAGAACCTTGAACCCTTTGCCTTTAGCTTGTTGCTTCTCTACAATTGTATCAGTCTTGTTTAGAGGGCTCCCATTCCTAGTCTACTTATTGAGTTTCCTATGAAGGGTACACACCCCAATCTACAATATGTAATCTTGTATATATTATATGCATATATACATGTATGCAATAATATACATATGTATATTATATATCTGTAGTATATTAAACATTTGTATCTTTTTCTCTTTTTAACCTGTTTTAAGCTATATGTATTTTAGGTATAGGCATTATAATTTCAAAAAAGAGAGGAAAAAATTTCCTCTTCATAAACTTAGAATCTTCTAGAACCCGGCTAGTCAGCCCAAATTTTCTATGATCCTTTATTTTCCTATGATCTTAGGAGGTAGAGACAGGCCTGTATCCCACACTTGTGGCTGAGCAGGATGTACACAGATACCCATCCAGCTCCTCCATTTCTCCCTGTGGGCCAGAGTAAGTGCAACTCATGTTCCTGTACTCTGTCCCAGGATTTGACCCAAGCTTCAGTATCCAAACCAGTTTCTGCTGGGGCGTGGTCCCACCTTCCAGTTTGATAAAGTATTTTCCTATTTGGTAATTCTTCTTCCCACACAGACCTCAGAAGTCAGATCCCAGAGGGGAGCCATATGAGTGATGCCATAGACCCTGATAGAGATCTTCTTCATTGTGGAAACTAGAACAGAGCCACAGAAAGCAAGTTCTATGCTCACACTCCAGGTTCCTGTGATTTACCTACTGTTCCCAGTCAGCAAAGGAGAAATCTCTACCTCCAGAAGTTCCAAGGCATCAGATCAGTCAAAGAGCTCTTTAGTGCCAGAGCAGAGTTTGGGGTTCAGGACTTGGCAGCAGGAGAGATATGGAGAGCCTACATCTTGGGAATCCAGCTGTCCAATGACTGTCTTCTGATTTTCTCAGGGGTGGGAAATTGGAGACACCTGGTATCTTTCCTCATCTTCCACAGGACTTTTGATCTACCTCTACTGTTGCTTCCTACAACGCCCCCCTTCCCCATCGCTCTCTCAGTTCAATCGAAGAACTGCTCTCTTTGGATCAGAGAATGAATTCAGGATCAGCCCAAGGGAGAGATGCGTTAAAACAAGAACATCCATCTGGTTCCCACAGAGAGATGAGGGCAGGGTGGGGGAGGTGTGGGTTCATCCCATTAGCCCCTCTGCAGCAGGGACCCAGGATCTCCATTGTTACACAAACGAAGTCCCTGGTACTGGAGTGTATTGGATGCAAATTGAATTAAGTCTCCATCTGTTATTCATTGCAGAAACGGGACTTTTTTTCCCCTTTCCTTTTCTGATTTTTTTTTTTAACTCTCCATGTTTCATACTTGCTAATGAGTGGATCTAATAGCATTAGGACTGTGGACTGGAAGCAGCTCTGCTCAGATTGGAGCCCCTGTACACTCCACACCACCCCTAGAGACACACTCCCCCTCCCGCCCTCCTTTTGGATTCCTGCTGCCTCGGGCCTCCTAGAAAAAGTACCCAAGCTGTTAATTCAAAATAGATATTCATTTGCATGAAATTAGCATGTTGCTCGTTTAATTCTTCATTCCACCCCCAGTTCCATCATCCCAGGTCCTGTCCAGGATACAGACTGGTCTGACTGGTGCAGTGAAAGCGGCTTGCAATTTAGACATTTCTCCAGGAGCAGTTTTAGAAGAGATGTGCCGAGGGCAGCCTAAGACAGCAGAAGAAAGCAAGTACCTGTGAGCCAAAGCTTTCAGTAAGGTTTTGCCACCATACTGAAATACCTGTTATTGGCATCTCTCTTGGGAAAGCATGATTGACAGTTGAGAGCATGGGAGGTAAGTGGGATGCTGTACAACAGGAAGACAGAGAAATTAAGAAGATCCTTGCAAGGGAAAGAAGCCACTTGCCCCTTGGATCCACTTTGCATTGCTCCATGGCTCAGAATCAAAACCTTCAATACAAATGACAAAATCGAGATTGTCTATGGAGACAATGTCTGCATTTCCAAGAGATCTCATACAAAGATACAAAAGGTAACATATGGACTGTACTTACTCATGGACATAGTGTCTGTGATCTCTGAATTTAAACCTATCAGCACTTTGATCTCCTCCCTAAAACTGAACAATGAACCATCTTACCTATTTCATCACAAAGCAGAAATGTGTGTGGGGGGACTGGGGGGTATGAGTGCACGTGTGCACAGTATTATACCTGAAGCATTGTACTGATTTGTATTTTTTGTAAATGAAGCTTAAATGACATGTGTCCCCAATAGCTTCACATATTTGAACACATGTCCTAATCGGGGTTACTGTTTGGGGAGGTTATGGGGCCTTTAGGAGGTGGAGCATTGCTGGAGGAAGTAGGTCACTAGGGGAGGAAGCCTTCCAGTCTGCTCTCTCTGCTTTGAGTTCGGCATTGGTGTTAAGATACATTGGAAAAGGTGGGAGTACCTTTCAAGGCCCCTGCTGAGGTGGGCCATGAAAAAATTATGTCACACAACGGATCCAATGTAAGAGGTTTACTGGGGGAGGGGCAGGCAGGTGGAAATGCCTGATTGTTACAATTGGGGATGTGACCTCTCAGCTTCCTGCTCTGGTCACTTGCTGCCATGCCCTTTCCACCATCTTGGATGCTCACTCTGGAACCTCTGGGACTAGAAACTAAAACAAAGTCTTGGTTAAGTTGCTTTTGGTCGTGGTATTTTATAACAGCAATAGAGAAGTGGCTAATACAGGAAGACAGGACTTTTAAAATTGTTTGACAGTTTCACACATACATGTAGTGAATTTCAGTCATTGTTACCCTTTAATATCTTTGTGTTCCCCTATTCCTTGCCAACTGGATCCTCCTCAGTAGGCCCTCTTCTACTTTCATGTCTTTTGTGTGGTGGTGGCGGCGTCGGCGGCGTGCGTGCGTGCGTGCGTGCGTGCGTGCGTGTGTGTGTGTGTGTGTGTGTGTGTGTGTGTGTGTGTGTGTGTTTATATAAGAAAAATAGGACATCAATTACATATTACTATGATATACATGTATGTGCATGGTGCACATGCAGAGGACAAAGGACAACTTTCCAAGACTTGGTTCTATCATTCCACCATGTATGTGGTTTCTGGAGACAGAACTTAGACAGCAAGCCTCTAACCAATGGATCCATCTCGCTGGTACGGCACTGACTTTTAAATAATCTAAGATGCGTATCTTGGCCACTGATACCCCATGATTATTTCTCTAAGAACATTTTATTTTATAGAACAAAATACCAATAAACAGAGATTTATAAAGAAGAGATACATTTAGCTTACAGCTCTGGAAACTTGGAAGTCCCAAAGCATGACATGAGCAACTGTCGAATGCTTTCTTGCTGCATCATAAGAAGACAGAGGACAGCGCGCGACAATTAACGTTACAAGAAGATAGAGCAAGTGTTCCAGGCTTGGTCTCTCCATTTCTTCATATAAGGTCAGCATTTCCTACCATACTAGGCCCCTTCTTTATGACTTCATTTAATTCTGACCACATTCCCAAGCCTCACATCCAAATACTATCAGCCCAGGACATGTGAGATTTAGGGAAGAAGAAAGAGTCTATTTCGTGACAGTATCTCTGAGACTGCAGGGACCCAGAGCTGTCTCTGTAATACTATTCAGTGGGATCTGCTAATCCATCTGTTCTGTATCCTCTGTATCTCTTGTTTTTGTTTGATAAGTAACAAATCATCCATCAGATTAACTTAAGAAGAAGGACATGGGATAGCTAAAGAACAGAATGCAAAAGTGAGCAACAGAGGATAGAAAACGACTGTCTTAGGGATCAGAGTTTTGAGATTATCACGTGATGAGCAAGTGAACTGGATGGACACACTTGCTCTCTACTCACCAAGCCTCGTCTCTCTGTCGGACTTTTTTCTGTCTGGAGAAGGCAAAGGGTGACTTTTTCTTGGCTCGAAGATGCTATTGTTGCCTTTTCTGTCTCTTCTAAGTATCTCAGAGGTTAGCAGTGGTCCCAGAAATAATGATCAATCATCTTAGGATGCTGTCATTAAAAAAAAAAATCTGCTTCAATAATTGCTGATCATTTTTTTTTCCGAGTTCTAACCACAGTTCTCATGTCCAGAGTCTGGCTAGTTTAAATCCCTCATCAATGGTGTCATTAAGGCTTCTCAGAATTGCGGGTAAGAGGTGTGGAAGGAGCAAGACTCCAAAGGAACATCATCAAGCTTCAAAGGGGCATCATCAAGCGATTGCAAAGAGTGGGAAGAAGTGGGAAGACTGTCCAGAGCAGTCGAACCCAGCTGGTCAAACAAACCACAGAAACTGGACAGGAAGTACACAATCTCCACGACTCTGGGCAACCATATTGCCCATCTCTAGAAGGAAGCCTCCAGGTAGGAGGGCCCTCTAGAATTGTGCTGTTCAGAATCTTTTGCTTCTGCCTCATCAGTCTTCCCCCTACACTAGCCTGCAGCTCTGACAATCTCTGCACTTTGTATGAAGAATCCGTGAGGCAAGCAGTGGTGGCGCACGCCTTTAATCCCAGCATTTGGGAGGCAGAGGCAAGCGAATTTCTAAGTTCAAGGCTAGCCTGGTCTACAGAGTGAGTTCCAGGACAGCCAAGGCTATACAGAGAAACCCTGTCTCGAAAAAAACCAAAAAAAAAAAAAAAAACCAAAAAAAAAAAAAAAAAGAATCCATGCAGTGTGATAAAGCAGGACCCAGATGTTGACTCTTCCTATCTTGAGTCCTTTTTTATTTTTGAGACAGGGTCTTGCTCTGTAGCCTTGCTTGGCCTGGAACTCTCTATGTAGACTAGGCTGGCCTTGAATTTGCTAGGACTACCTGCCTCTACCTCCGAGTGCTGGGATTAAAGGTGTGCACTACCATGGTGGTTCCGGCCTCTTGTTCACTTTTCATCAGACATCAGAGGATGACCCAGGTGAGTCCCACTTGGAAGATCCCTGCTTTTCTCTCTGGAATCTTACCACCTGTATTCCTCTGTCTCCTTCTGACCACTCCTTGTTCCCTAGAAGGAAGATGCCATCTCCACCTTTGCTTTCGGTGTCTCATAAACTCAAGCATAGTACTTTTCCATAGCTTTTTAGATATGAAAACAGTTGGTCTTCTGATCGCAGAGCCTGAACTAGTAAAAGAACAACGTGAGAGAAGAACTCCCTCCACTGTGCCTTTGACCTTGCTCCCTGCAGAAAAAAAAAAAAATCCTTGAATTTTAGCATGAAGCAGCTTTTGACCCCATCCTGGGCCTGGGTTACATTTAAGAGCTATATCACATTAGCTGTGAGCCAAGCCGCTGCACCTCAGCTCACCAGACAGCAGACAGCAGACCCAGCTCCTGTTACATTGTTCCCTGTCTTCCAATTCCTCTCCTGCCAGAGGCTAGCAGGGGTTGGTCTCAGCTCATCACTGCACATTTTCGCTTAATCCTGGTCCTCCCGCCTCTTGACTCTACGAAGTATTAATCTTGTATCAGCCCCTCTGCTTCTGCTTTTAGCTTGACCTTCAGACTTACCTGACGCTGCTTTTGTAGTGACTTCCCTGGTACCTCGGAAGAGCTCTCCTGCAGCTCCTCTCTTCCCTCCTGGCCTGCTGGACATGGGTATTATCCTGGTTTTGTCGTTGTAGGCAGGTGTCTGGAAAACTGAGAGAAAATGCACTAGACAAGAAAAATGAAGGCACAGGAGATGTAGTTCAGTTGGTAGCACGCTTACCCAGCATGCACAGAGCCCTAGGTTCAAACTCCAACACTCCAACAAAAAGCAAAAGCAAGCAAGGGCATGGTGGTTGAAGCCTCCAACCCCAGAATTCTGGAGGTAGAGGCAGAAGGCTCTAAAATTCAAGGAAACCCTCAACTACATAGCAAGTCCAAAGCTAGCCTAGGCTACTTGAGACTTTGGTGAAAAAAATATTTTAAAAAAAGAAATGAAGATAAGTTTAAACAAAATTCAATTTTACCATTATGTAAAGTCTTCCTGAGAAAGCCACGATGGGGCAGGGGATGAGGATGTAAATCCTGAGTCACTTTGGACCAGACTAATAGAATTTTGTGGAACAAGAGAAAGGGATTTTACAGGAAACAGGGAAAAACAGTTAATCTCATTGTGGGCAGTGGCTACCTGCTATTAATCGGTAGCATGGCTGATGCAGTATAATTCTAGTGTTCAGCTTCCAGCAGAGTGTGGACCCAGCCACAAGAGAACTAGATAGAACAGGAAAGAGCCATGGAGATTGGGGATGGCAGAAACAGTTGGGCTATAAAGCTCCCCACCAGCATTGCTGCCAGATACAGGCACTCTGCAATTTCCAGCTCCAGGATACACAGAGGGAGCTTTAGACTCAGATCGATTCTTCCAGGGTAACGCTAAGAGGATCAGATTTGTGAGGTGGAAGAATGAAAATTCCTGGCTCCACTAGCCTGAATTTTTATCCTTCATAAAGTGCATGTGGAAATCAGGTCTATAGAATTGGAAAGTTTGGACTTTGAAAGTTTTTAAAGTTATAGAGACTCCACACTGATGAATGAGATTGGGTGCTGTCACAGAAGACTTGACGGAGAGTCTCCTTTTTCCTCCTCTCTAATTCCTTCTCTCCACCCCACCCTGTGTATTCTTCCCTACTGTATCAAGTTGCCATCTTGGAAGCCAGTACTAGGTCTGGACTTGCTATTGCCTTGGTCTTGAACTCCATAGCCTCCATATAAATGATCTAGTTTTAGGGTTCCTTAGTGGCACAGATAGACTGAAAACAAACACTAGCTCAGAAAGGGTCAAAGCAATGAGCCCTGGCTTGGCACCTGACTTTGATGCCACCCTGGGGGCAAAGCTGGACAAGAGTATGAGAAAGTGAGAAGGGTGGGGCTACACTGTAATTCGGTTCTTCCCTCACTAACATCCACCCAGAGTGACCCAGATATCCTAAAGATCACAGCTGTTACCAAGTTCAGAATTCCCCAAGTGGCTTCCAACCTGTAATCTTCGCCCTCAGCATTTCCCAGGGGATCTACTCCCCCAGCGTCTGCTATGGGAGACTAAGTCATTGCCCACGTAGAATTTCCCAAGCCAGGCACTTAAGTGCTATCTCTGACTCCTTCCTCTCCTTTAAGCCTCTGGTATTTAGGCAACCTGGCTTGACAATTCTATCTTCTCAGTAGACACCAAAATGTATCCTACCCTCATCCTTATTACAACAGCTTGCGTTGAGGCCACCTCTATCCTTGTGGTACTACAAGAAACTACAACAACCTTCAACACTATCGTTGGTTTATCAGCTTCTATTCCTGACTTGCTCAGGTTCGTCTCTCATAACATACCTGTACATGAAGATACTATAACGGAGGCCATGGTGGTGACAAAGACCTGTAACCTAGCAACCCAGGAAGCTGAGCCAAGCAGATTGTAAGCTCAAGGTCTACCAGAGCTAGAAAGTGAGTTCAAGGCTAGCCTGAGCAACTTAGTGAGACCTTCTCTCAAGATGATAAGTTAAAAAAAGAAAAGAGAAATAAGAGCTAGAGACATAGCTATGACGTTGAACACTTGCCTAGTGTGTGTGTGTTCAATCCCCAGTACTTCCCACAGAAAGAGAGGGAGGGGAGGGAAGGAGTGGAGAAGAGAAGGCTGCAACGATACCATTTGTCAAGGACAAAGTCCAAGCTCAATACCTTGCCTATGAAGCCTTTGTGACCTACCTTTCCCTGTTCACTCAGCTTCACTCATGTGAATATACCTTGCTTCAAATCCATGTTCTATCCACACAAACTAACAAGTGGCTTTCACTTCATCCTCCTGTACTTACTTCTACGTCATTGGTCCAAGGAATCCGTCAAGGATCAACACCCTTCCATCCTATTTAGTCTAGGTTAGACTCAGTGAGGCTCCAAAACTGTATTGTTTCCTCGTCACAGATTTAAAAAATGCTTTACAATGCATTAAGAGATTATCTATCTTCTCTTACCTCTCATACACCCTTTGGACACCCCCAATTCTGCTGTCATAAGACGACAGCTTCACTATTGATCAAATTCCCCCCTCATTATGGTTATCTGCATCTATCATCTTAGTATATATAACAGTAATCTCCATGGAAGCAATGACAGTCTACTGTCCCCCAGCCCAGCTCTTTGTAGACACTGAATAAACTTCAAAGAAATAACTGTATTAATAAATAATGATCAAACCCACGCTCCTTCGTCACTGTGGAAGGGACAACAGTGCTCATAATGATGGTCTCCTGCTTCCTCCCTCGAGGGGTAACATCAGGGTTCTTACCACGGCTTTGGATGGTTTTGCATCTGGGCACACTGGAGGCAACCTGACACTCTCATTTCTTAGCTAGGGAACAAGGACCAATGGGTTAACCCTGCTAAGCCTCAATGTCCCTCCTCTGGCCAATGGAGGTAATAAAATACAACTCCTATTTTTATTGGAAGGATTTACAAAATATTTATAGTGGTTATGAGTCTGTGCGAGTGTGTGAATATATGCATGTGTGTGTATATCCACAGGAGGCTAGAGGTTTTGGATTCCCTGAAGCTGTAGTTACAGGTGTTTGTTGAACGATCTGACATGGGTGCTAGAAATCCAACTCTGGTCTGGTCCTCTTTAAGAACAGTACCTGCCCTTAAGCACTGAGCCATCTCTGCAGCCTGGATGACTAGAAGTTTACAAAAGGCTATGCATCTGGTAACTGCTCAAGAAACAAAAATATCCAGGTTACCATCAGTTCCCCACCTTATTCCTTTTCTCTCTCTCAGCTTTTGTAAGCCCAAAGTCTGGGGGAGGGATATGATTAAGTTTGCTAATGGGAAGCAAATGATGTATTTTTAACCTGAAGTTTCTGCATATGTTACTGTAAATGTCGGAAAAAGAAGGGGCTTCATTGAAATCCTAGTTGTTATTTTGTCTCCTGCTTTTTCTAAGACAAAAGTATCACAAAAGACTCCCAGCCACAGCTAGAACACTGGGCCACTGCCAGTGAGCCTGGACCAAAGAAACAGTTGCCTCTTCCTGCAAAGGGACAGAACTCATTAACGCTAACGCCCTTTGTGCAGTTAATTAGCAGCATCTCACATTCAATATTTACCCTTGTGTACTCGGAAATTCCACTTTCTCCTTGAGACACAAGCTGTTTCTCTACCTGACTCATGGCAAGAAAACCCTCTGTGCCAGACTCCAACTTCCCCTCTGCTTGGATGAAGGAGGGGGCTTCCCTCCTGGGGTTGAGGTTTTCATTCCAATCCTGGGAGGAGTGCACAGCAGTTGGAGTCCTCCCCCAAAGGAGGGGCCATTTTCATGATTCACCCGAGCAGCTGTCAGCCCCAAGTACCTACCCAGACAAAGTGTGTGTCCAACCATCTCTTCTTTCCTCTGAAAGTGGTCATTCTCTAGGGATAGTGCCTACAAGTCTACAAGGCCTGAGAGAAGATGAACTGTCTAAAAATAGCTTTTAGGCAACTCATCTAGGCATGGAATCCCTGGGGACTTGCTCATTTAACCCATTGGGACTTAACCTTTATGGTAAGGGGCTGGTCTTGGAACCTTCCAATCTTTCATAGACTGACCTGGAGCAATCATGGTGCAATGTGGTAAAGAAGGCCACTCACATAAGATGAGGGATACCAAGAAGGACCTTCTAGAGGAACAATCAGCAAACTCAGAATTCTGAATAGGTCCCTTTCTTGTTAAAGAGGCCTGGTGCACTTAATTTCCCTCCTCTCTCTGAAACAACAGCTATGAATGGAGGAAGGACCATAGTTCTGATGCTACATGAAGCAAAGCTACCATGGATACTGCCTCAGAGAGCATGTCTAGACTAACATGATAATCATTGTTCTGTTAGAAGGAACTTATTTGGCCATGCTGTTTTGAAAGGCCTCCCCCTCAGCTCACTGCAACATTCTTTCCATTGTCTGAAGTCCTTTCCAGCTCCCCACCTTCCATCACCATGATCCATCGTCAAATGCTGATTGCACAGTTGACCACAGGGGCACAGATTTCATCATGCCCCAAGAGAGGCTGGCCCCAGACCAATCCCTCAACTCTGTGAATGGGGTACTTGGCTGACGCCCAGCCTCTGAGTGCACTGGTGTTTTTGACTTGCCACCAGTCATGTTTGAGTCAAAACTATCTTGTAATCATATGGGACATCAGGAAAGAGAGTCAGAATACAGTGACTCGGTGATCTGTGATTTAAGGACCAATGTTTTCCTCATGCATGCTCAGGAATTTCCTACAAATCTCTCTCTCTCTCTCTCTCTCTCTCTCTCTCTCTCTCTCTCTCACACACACACACACACACAGCAAGAGAGACACACAGAAGATTACACACACACACACACAGAGAGAGAGAGAGAGAGAGAGAGAGACAGAGACAGAGACAGAGACAGAGAGAGAACACATAAAGCCTTTCCTGACAGCCTTTGCCCATCAGAATATGAAACACCAGGTGAGTACAGTTGTTCAGTAAGGACAAATGAATGGGCTTCCTGACATTTTCAGGGACTAACAGTTGGCAGAGGAAACTTGTTGAAGAAGATCAATGTCAGTACCCAGACAGTGTGCCTCAGTGTATGTAAGCTAATAAAAGGATGGCATGGGTCAGTGGGGGTGAAGTTTGAGTGGAGAATGCCTTCTGGTGGGTCCTTTTCATAGAATTCTTTATAGGTCTGGAGTCTCCCTCAGTCCAGACTGTGCATAGTGATGGCTTCAAAGTAGACAAGGAGATCCTGGGTAAACTGTATCTGGTATCTATTCCTAAGTCTCTATACTTCCAGGGTTCTTTCTACACGACCCTAACAATTTTCCTATTATTTCCTCTTTTTGTCCCTAGGTAATGCTTTAGCACAGTGCAAATACTGCTTTGAAGAGGTGTACAGCCCATCCTCACTGCCAAATTAGTCACAGAATCAATGCCCTCTCATGATAGCTAAGGGATTAGATCCTGGCCTAAGACAGACTCATGCAGTCAAATGTGAATACCTAAATATCAGTCTTAGGCTTGTAGATTTTCTACATACGAAACTACCTTGACAGTCATATACATACATACATACATACATACATGCATATGTACATACATACGTGCATGCATACATACATACATGAGAGATCCCCCGCCCTGTGCTTATGCCCCTATCTGACTCAGAGAAGAGACATACACATCATTTACAAATGTCAGAGCTAAGAAAAAAAAAATCTAGGTGTCTTCCTACTTAGGACCCTCTTAACATATGATTATAATCAAGGTCTCAGAAAAAAAATGACTTGTTTGACTTCAAATTCACCCCAAAATCTGAATCCCACCCTGGCTCTCATGACAGCATTGCACTCAGAATCTCACATGGCTTTCTGAGGTTTTGCAGCCAGGATAGTCACACGTGCTTACAGCCATCCCTCCATGCAGGTCTGTCAGAATGTGACCAGCATGACTGATGAATAACAGCTGAAGCTTCAGCAGCCACCTGAAGCAGCTGGGCTATAAGATAAACTAATCAGGGAAGGGAGGCCCAGAATTTGCTACCACAAACTGTGCCACTGAAGTCGACTTAGATACGACGAAGGCAGAAAGAGTTTGCTACTCTCACATCATCTCCAAGGCGCAATGCACGTACTTATCTTTTTGGAAGCATAACCGAAGGAATGACAACAGCAAGTCCTGCTGAGGGTCTACAGAAATAAACCTCCCTAAAATAATCTTGATTTTTCCACCAATTTTGCTTATTGTGTGGCCTTTAGAGACCCTATCTTCCTCATGCTAATGTGCATTACATAATATATTTCATACTATATGATACATTACATAGCCTTTCAGCAAGGGTAGGTGACCACAATGAAGTAACTTTTTCAACACTAGGGAGATTGCTGCCTTAACTAATGTCCCCCTTCAGCCCTTGGGTATTTAGTAACAACAGTCTCCAGAATATATCTATCTTATTCCATCAAATTCTGTCAATATGGAAAACATTCAACCCTCTTTTTCTTACCTCCTGTCTCTGTTACTTTTCTGTGATTAAACACCATGACCCACACAATTTGTAGAAGGAGGGATTTACTCGGTTCTATAGTTCTAGAGGAATAATAATCCATTACCACCATGGCCAGACTCTTTGCCAAAGTATCACAGGAATGGTCTCTAGCACAGTTGCTCTTTAAAATCCTTGTTTCCCTCTAACTCCTCTTAAGTCAAGCCCCCATAGTGCATAACTTTCAGCACTGGCCATCATGATCCCAAGATCCTACCAGGATGGCCTGCTAACCTCTGCATAGGTACAAACACTTTTCTACTCCAAAGTTCTAAAGGTTTTTTACATCCCTGCACAAACGATATGGTCAAGTTCTTTATTTCAACACCCTACTCTTGGTACCAATTTCTGATTAGTTGCTTCTCTGTTGCTGTGATAAAGCATCATGGCCAAGGCAACTTATAGAAGAAAGACTTTTAGTCAAGGACTCCAGAGGATTAGAGTCATTACAGTGAGAACAGCATAGAAGCAGATGGTAAGCATAGCAGCGGGGACAGGAAGCTGAGCGCTTATGTCTTGAACCACAAGTATGGAGCACAGAGAGAGAAAATTGGAAATAGGTGAAGCTTTCTACTCTCAGCTAGGCCATGCTACTGAAAACTCCTCATGCAACAAGTCAATTCAAATTCCTACGACTATGGATGTAATTTCTCATTCAATTGTCACTTCCCTGTTAATGAATTTGTTGCTGCATACAGAAGTCACTCCAGGGATGAGGAACCGTATGCTAATGAGACTGTGTCCAAGGAGAAACTTTAAACACATCTTCATAAGATAAATGTTCAAAACCCTACCATTAGGCTTCTCAAAAGTGATCTGGCTTCAACTCCTTTTCCTGTAAACCAGCCCACCCCATCCTGTTTTCTTGTCTCTTGTCATATTTTATCTGGCCTTGCTGAGATGATCCTTTAACATTCAATCTAACTAGCCCTTTGAGACACTTACCTGAGTTCTCCCATGGTGTATGTAAATCATATGTATAAATAAGCTGGGTTATTTTCTCCTGTTAATCTCCCTTTTGAGTGTTTGAGTCACAGGCCTTGGGTACTAGGGCCAAATCTGAAGCCTGGGGACACTTCCTATTGTTTTATCACAGCAAGAGAAAAGCAACTCATCAGAAGTTGATACCAGGAATAGGGTGTTGAAATAAGAAAGGGCCAAGTCAGAGGCCCAGGGACACTTCTTACCATCCTTTCCCCACACCTGAGACTCGGTGACTTTGGGTAACATTAGGTGGGTTGTTCCCCACATCCACCCCAACCCATCTTCATCCCCAGGACACCACTATAGTATCTTATGTTTTCTTGCTTGGCTGGAAGCTCACCTTGCAGCTTCATTAACAGAAGGAAGAATGGCCTTTGTCCTCTACATTGGAATCCACTTCCAACAGTTGCTGGGCTGAGCCTGAATCCCAAGTTAATCCTTTATCTTTATGACCTTAGCAGGGGTTATTTTCATCTCATTAGGCCTCGGTTTCATCCTGTGCTGGCTGGATTAATAATATAACACACCTCGAAAGCTGTTGTTCAGGTCAAAGGAGAAAGCAGAGAATCTAACACAGAATGTGTGTTATATGAACCCAAGGTGTTATAACTATACATAGCTGTATTGAGATCGAATAGCCTGCCTGTTAGAAAATGTCTCTGATGTCTTGAATGGGTTTTTAAAGGAGAGGTAGCTCCATGGAGTTATCTAACTTTCAAGATTAGGAAATATAGACCGATCTTACTCTCCTTTGTGAAAGAGTTACAGTGACTCTATTAGCTTTCTTGTCTGAATCACTAGACATATGTCCCAAAGTCCTCTCCTTCCCGGGAAGGCCTGTTTTAAAAACTAATTCTCAGATCCTACCTTTAACTTGCTGATTCCAACTTTTGAATTAGATTCTGAGAGAGACAGCCTTTTAAACACTGGGCCCTTTCAAGGTGATTCAGGGGTGACTGAAGCTTTAGATTGACAGGCAAAGAACAAGTTTTTCTGGCCTGAGTCTGCCCAGCCAGTCACCTTGAAATGCAGATCTCTGCAAATTCTGTGGGCAAGGGCCACAGACCAGGGCACCCTGGTTTACCCTTTGCTCCTCAGCGCTTCACCCACTCAGGGCTGCTACTCCATAGATCTTGTTTCCAGCCTGGGTGGCATTTCTATAGCGGCCCCTCATTTCCTGCCAAGAACAGAGCTGGCCTCTCTGATCCTGGCTCTCAGCCCAGCCAGGCTGTAGGTGGATCATTAAAGACCGCTGGACCTCTTCTGGAAGACTCTGGGGCTGTGTTGTGGAGGAAAAGGCATGACTAGGGTGGGGGGTATATTCAAGAAGCTGTTACTATCAAATCTGAGGAGCAGACAGTCCATGGCCCAGACAGTCCTCTGTTACTCATGCAGAGATAATTCACTTAAGGGGAATGCAGATGGGAGAGATGGAGTGATTCAGAGGCTGAAGGCATTTCAGTGGGGCTTGGTGATTGAAAAGCACTTATTAACCCGGAAGACTTAAGCATTAAACAGGGCTGGGGGCTGGGTAGACACTGAAGAGTCACCCACACAGACTTTTGCTGGAAGGTTGGGTTTATGAAGTAGAATTCCCCACTTTCAGCCCAACTAAGAGCTAATTCACCCCTTAAATCCTCAGCGAACTCATGTTTTCTAGGCTGTTCAGGTAGTTATCATTTGGCCTATACAGCCATCCCGGGGAAGAGATAAGCTGAGAAACTATAAAGTGTCAGACAAGAAGAAAAGCTTTTCTGGGATTTAATTTGAGCCATTGATCACCACCTCTCATAGGAACAAGTTATTTCTCTGTGAGCTGTCATCTATGAAGGCAGGTGGCTTGATCACTGGAGGCCTTGCATAGAAGAGAAATACAGGAGTCCTCAAGGCCAAGTCAGAGGCACAGGGCTACTTCCTATTATCCTTTCCCATACCTAACTGTCAGGGTCCTTGGGCAGCATTAGGTGGGTCACCCCCCAACACCCACTTCCGACCCCATCTCCAGCTATAATAGCTTATGTCTCCTTGCTCGGTTGGAAGCTCTCCCTGCAGTTGCATTTCTGTCCACTTGAGTCTTGGGAAGAGGCTCTGGTTTAAAGCAGGCTATTTGGCCCCTGGAAATAAAAAGAAATGCTGTAGTGCATGGAAGGAAGCTCCTTCTATTTGTCTCTGTCTACTTCTTCTCCTGGCATAGAGAGATTTTTCTCCACAAACCATTTGTCTTTTTTATAACCTGCCTATTCTGTGTCAGATGAATGCAAGGCAGCAAAGAGGCAGAAGAAGGCCACTGCTTAGATGCTTGAGACTGCGCTAGTAGACCATGGCAAAGCAATTGGGACCTACTTCCTGCACGGGTGCTGGAGTCAAGGTGGTGTGGGTGGGTTGCATCTTTAAAGGACTGGAAATGAGCTCTTCCAATGAGCAGGCAGAGGACTGGCCAGCAAGGAAGGAGTTAATGGCAGCCAAGCCTTCTTTTCCTGCCCTCTCTTCTCTCACTGGACCTGGATGAATAGCCAGTCAGTAAAATGACCCAGTGGAAGGAGTCCAGAATCAACCACTCTGATCCCAGGGGGCATTTGTACTCTTCACAGCACAAATCAAATCACCCAGAGTGAGAACTGGCAGGCTGCAGAAGGCCCAGAGACAAGACAGCCCTCTGGCCCCTTCAGGCACAGCAGGGACTTAACCCAGGCCGGAACCTCAGCCCATAAAGCCCATAGGAGACTGACCTGCCTGGTTCCTGTGGGTCTGGAATCTCTGTGATTTCTCCCTGAGACTCTGTCCTTTTGTCCTACAGAGCAATGCCACCTCTTTGTCACAGTTTACGTTGACCTTGACCCATGTGGGTGCTGTGTTGATGAGAAAGCAGGTAGAGAAGTCACATTTGAACAGAAGTGGAAAAATCCCAATCCCAGGATCTGATAGAACCAGAGACCCCTCCTCTCCACTCAGGCAGTCTCTGCTGTGTGCAAAGCTCTATCTCTCCCTGCCCCCAGCTCCCTCCCTCTAGGAGAGAATGCCCCAGTCTCCTCCAGCACCCCACTGGCTCTGCTGCACAAGGCTTTGTCCTCTTGAAAGCCTGCAGATTTATAGTTCTCAGCTGCAAACATTCCATCCCTACCATTCCAACCTCTCACAACCCTTGAACAACCTCCTCCATGTCCCTCTCCTAGCCTTTCTGAGTTGCAAGTTGTGGGGGTGGGGCAGGAAGGGAAGGTTGACCTCTAAATACAGAGCTCAGCCTGAAGGAGTCTCCTCTGTCAGGCCACCCAGTCATCAGTTTCCTGGAACTTGAGTGGCTATGGCCTCTTAGTAGCCCAGAAACTGTTCACAAAAAAGTAAACAAGTGTGACTATCCATTTCACTGTGGTTCTCTGTCTACCAGTAGCCATATATTTCTAGAATATTCTGTTCTGTAATAATTCTCATGTTATCCTGCAATGATAGGCCTTAGGAAACACCACCTCCTTCGATCAAATTAAGTACCTCCAGCCTGGGAATAATGCGAACAAATACTAATAAAATTTTGTTGATGCCTATGGGCTATTTGTATGGGAAGAGATGATGGCCAAAGGTGGAAAATCTGCTGTCACAGCAGAGCTTTAGACCCACCTTCAAGCTGTGTGTGAGTAAGCCCTATCCTTGGAGACCGTACCTGAAGCATGGACCCGAAGCTGGCCTGTATTTGATGGGGGAAGCTGAGGTATACTACTTACCACAGAAGTATCTCTGCAGATGTTAGAAAAGGTCTGTTTGAACTAAGGCTGTTGCCAAAAAAATTGTTAAAGAGTAATGAGCTTGCAGAGCAAGTTGAGAACAGGCCACAGAGAAATGAAGCCAAGATCCAGGCTAGGAGCTGCCCCCAAGCCTGGGAAGCAGCACCATATCTACAGGGCCAAGGGACCAGAAGAGGCAGCCAGAGACTGGACCTGAAGAAAAGCTCAGTGGGTGATCCCTACAAGCAAGGACAAGTGTCTCAGCAGCCACATCCCAGGAAGTTTTTGGTCTTGGCTCAGATGAGTCAGATGGAGTCTGGCCACTATGTTGAGAAGTACAGCTGTGGCCATCCCATATGACTATGACGGCACTTTGAGCTAGCCTTAGAGGGAGAGAGAAAGGCACTGTAGAAAGATCAAGCATGGGCCCTGGACCTCTAGAGAGTGGGTATCTCTGAGCAAGTTGCCCTCCATGAGCCCCGACTAGCCTTGTCTATGAAGCATCTTTAACAGGGCTTTGCAAAATTGTGTTAAGGGTCTAAGGCAACTAATGAGTAACCCCTATACGATTATAGGTATGGAATAATAGTTATCTTTCATAGTCATCAGGACACTCATTTATTATATGTAGATTCATAAATAGCTCCAACAATGTGAACACGATGCTTACTTGTAGGGGAACCATTCTCTCCCAGTACTTCTCTGTCTCCATTTGGCTCGCTCACCCTGCTCACCATATCCTCTCCCAGACAGGACCCAGGAAGCTAGAGCCACAGGTGAGCATGGCACAAGGTCCAGCTGTGAGACTATAGAGGAGGCAGAAAGATGTGGGAGAGTTTCAGTGCTTTAGAACCGCTCCTGAAAACATTTGCTTAGACTCTGAAGGGAGAAGAGACAAATGTGAAACCCCATTTTGAGTCACCAGTAGCTATACATCAGCTGCGCCTTAAAGACTGCAACTATTCTAGGTTTGGGGGAAAATAAGTAATGTGCCGATTCAGGAATCACTGCTGTGAGAAAGAGAAATGAGACAAAAATCTTTCTCTCCTCATCACACAGCCAAGCCCAATTTACAGCTCATATTTCTGGCTGGAGCATGTGAGAGAAGCATAGCCTTGCAGGCACAGAGAGGAGCCCTGCTGGAAAGAAGAAGAAGAGGAAAATGGTTTGAACATCCATATTACAAGAGGGAGGTGTTTTGAGGGCAGCCATTGGACCCTGGCAGAGAGAGACCTTCGTGGCAACCATAAGAACTAAAATGTGCTTCAACTGAAAGAAAAATGTTCTTATCCACATAACTATTTTTCAGGATCAGGCAGAGGAATTGACAGCGTTGATTCATTTAGCTCAGCAGTATTCAGGTCAAAATCAATCTTGTCAAAAATCCATCACACACACTCAATAAGTAAGAAAAGGGATACAGGCTTTAGGGAAATCAATCACTCCAGCAGGGAGAGCCGAAAACAGATCTATCATGACGAAGCTTGCATTACTCAATGGACTACCTTCTGCATATGCCCTGAGACCCCACCCAAGGTCATAGTCTTTGGCCCAATGAAACATTCAGAAATCCAAGCAACATTCAGAACTAAGACAACCTAAGAGCAGGTAGCCAAGCTACTGTTGATCCCCTTGTAGCCAAAACTCCATACAAATGCACTTTGCACAGAATCTGCACTCGGCTTGCTGGTGCAGCCCTACAGAGATCTGCAAGAATCACCACCACTTAACACTCCTGCTGTCCCCATATCAGTGTGCAGCTTCACATCTGTGAGGAAGAGAGATAATAGCCATTCAGCAGCTTCCTCCCTGTACCTCTCTCCCCTGTGAGACAAGCTGAATGACCTCTACAAAGTCCTCTGATCTTAGAAAAAAAAATCACAAAATAGGAAAGCCAGGGGCTCTCCCATCCTCTTTGTATCTATACCAGAAGTTGGAGTTCCCCAAAGCTAATGTAAAGAGTTGGAAACTCCCAAAGCTTATACAAGGCAAATAGTGCATGAATGCACCAGAGAAAGTTCTTCACCAGCCAGATGGTAGGGAGGCTTGGGTCCCATCTCCACCATCCATTACTGGCTTAAGCCAATTATTTCATTTCTATATGTCCTATTTCATATGCCGAGTTGGAAAGGATAACGGTGCGTGCAAGTGTTAGGATGACTGAAGACCCAGAGATTACTTTTGAAGGAACAGCATATAGACTACATTACCAGGAAGCGCTTCTTAGAAAAAGGTCCCTGTTGCTCATAATTTATGGCTTCTAGTCCCACCTTCCTGGACTTTTAAAACATGTGCACCCCATGCTTGCATGAATTCCCCTACTCAGTGGCATCTATTAACCGCAGGCTTCTCTAGATCTCTTCTAAATACCGGTGGGGTAGTGGATGCACAGGTTGTAGGAAGAAGGCAGCCTTAAATACATCAGTTAACAGTGCAAAGGAAATAAATGGCCCAAGGAAACCTTTGCAGCAAAGGAAGGAGGAAGAAAACGGAGGAAGTGTCCTAGGAAACTAGCTGAATTTGTTTCCACAAAGCGCTCCCTGAATGGGGTATGATTGAGTTGAACCTGAGGTGACTGCGTTAGAGCTAAGGGAGTTTGAAGGGATTGGAGGCAGAGTGAAGGCTGGTGCAGATGGAACAGGGTGGAAGGGGCCACAGTAGTATACTGTGGTCTTTAGATGTAATGAGAAGAAGTCACTGAAAGCAGTGTTGTCCAATGATGTGCTTTGGAAAAGTGGTACCCAGTGTTTTGGAGTGGATCTAAGCAGGAAAGAGTGGAAGGAGGCAAATGAGTTCAGAGGCCCTAAAGAGTTCCAGGAGGATGATGGGAGTGTCATCCTAAGAAGCAAAAGCAGTATTGGGGAGTTGGTACTAGAATCCAAGACACCATTTTAGAGGCAGAAAAGCTGTTCACTGTCAGCTGTTAATTATTCACATGCCCAGGATGGGGCAGGATATGGGACTAGAAGCCATAAATTGTAGGCAACAGGGACCTTTTTCTAAGAAGCGCTTCCTGGTGGTGTAGTCTATATGCTATTCCATCACAAGTAGTCTCTGGGTCTTCAGTCATCCTAACACTTGCATGCACCGTTATCCTTTCTGTTGCTGAGTTAGATACCAAGGGTAAAGAACGGATTCCTCTGAAGCTGTATCTTCAACCACTGGCTACATGGAGATTCTAACTGTGGCTCAGAGGCAGACTTGGAGGAAGAGGTTGGGATGTGGAAGTACAGTGAAGAACTCAACCGAGTCAAAGTGCGTATTAGACTAGAGAGGGGCAGTCAGGTCTGAGAGCTTAGACTTGGAGCCATTGCAGAAGAGACGTTGACTCAAGGTCAAATATCATAATGAGATCAGCTAGGGAGAAGGTAAAAGGAAAGGACAGACACACGCCCTCAGGAAGAGTCACACCTTCTAAATGCCTGTGGTGTGTAAACTTTACTGGTGGCTGGCTCTAGACAAGGAAGGCATTTGGTCCCCTGCATAATGTGGCCTGCTGGGTTTGCTGTGACTGTGTATTTCTAGAAGATAGGTGGCATCCAGCTCTAATGCCAGCAATTTTGAGTATTCTGGGCTAGAGGAAGGGGGAAACGGAAGGAAGATGGATCTCTCCTTTGACTGTGGTGCAATGTTACATGAACCTCACATGGCTCTCTTCCGGGGCAAAGTATATTTACAGACTTCTGCAGCTTCTGATGTCCAGAAGGAACTCTTTAATACGGATCCCCAAGAGCTTGAATTTCAGGTCTGCATGGTCTCAGACTGATTCTGCTGTAGCAATTTCTTCTCTGGTAACTCTGTAAACTTCCCCAAAGTCTGAACTATGTTCAGTCTTTTTATACTCTGCCTGTCATGACTCTGAGAATCATGCAGTGGGTCAGCCAATCTTTCCAGTCCCTTCCATGCTAAGCCACCATGCACCCAGAGCTAGAGCACTGGGAAGGGTTGCTTACAGCCTCACATCAAGGTGGGTTCCAAGAGAAAGGAAGAGAGTCCCCGTTTTTCTTTTCCACATGCTGTTGTCTCTACCAGGGGAAAGAGCATCACCTCAGAAGTTCGTTACGCTTAGCCACACTCTGAGTCCCTTCATGACTATGAGACTACTGAGCATGGCTCATGGGTCACTAACACCTAGTACTGAGCCTGCCCCATTCTGGGCATGTGATTAATTAAGAGCTGACAGTGAACAGATGAATCAATAGCTAGATATAAGCTTAAGGGTTAGGGACCACTAGAGAAGACTTAAGGGATCATGGAAGGTCTTCTTAAGGAAATATGACTATAAGAAAGAGAGATGCTACAGTGGGAGCTAACAGACCTGGTCCTAGGAAGGATGGGGGGGTGAGGCTGTACCCCACTCTCTATACACACCAACCTCAAGAATGATGCAATGTGAGGCAGGAAAGGAAGGGGGAGGAAATAGGTAATGAGATCAATTTCACAGCTGGGTGGGCTGGGGCTGTGCCCAGAGAATTCATTTCTGGGACAGCAAGACAGCTTTAAGTTCCTGACTCCCTCTTTGCTTCAGTTCACCCAGTCAGGCGTCTGGATAGATCCAGCCTGATAATCTAAACTCTAGAGCCTACATCCCAGACTCCCTCACTGCCTTTCAGCCCACCCCCTGCTGCCAGGCCAGACTGAAACCTCATCTCCAGAGCACACGGCACACCATCACTGTTGCTGTTTTTAATGACACTTCTAATAAAGACAGTCACCACTTATATAGTGCTTCCTAGATGCTGTTCACAGGCCTGTCTATCCCCCCCATCTTCTAACATTCTCCCCTCTCCTGCTCCTAGACAAGACTGTGTTATGTAGCCTACATTGACCCTGAACTGACCCACCACCATTCCCCAGCCTCCGAAGTGCTGGAATTTCAGGAGCACACAACCCAGTCACATGCTTCTTCTTTAGTCCTAAAACCAACCTTATCAGGTGACTGATGTGGATGCTATTATTTTCACAGACGAGAAGCCAGGGTCTAAGAAAACTAATATGTCTAAGAATTTACAGTCAGAAAGCATTAGAACCTGGAGCCAGACAGCTGTCTGACTTCCGGTGTCCTTCCTTACACTGACTTCCAGGATAATCAGGTCTCCATGGGATATAGGAAAATTGCAGAGAAGAGAGGACACCTGACCACTGTCCACTAGGATGGTCTTCTAGGCAGGAGGCAAATAGGAAATTATGTCATACATGATTAATGTGCCCCAGGTTGTGCACTAAGACACCCACTCCCATAGTAGGGTATCCTTCTATGGCCCGAGGAAAAAGACCACATCTCTTTCCCCCAAGCAAGCATCTTCTGGCCAGCTAGGAATGAGAAAGTAGATAGTCTTCTCTTCATTCTGACCTGGACAAAAGAATCTCTCTCTTACCTTTCCTCCATAAATGGGAAAAAATGGGCATGGAGTTGAACTGAAAGTCTAGGTGGCTCAGGGTTTGGAAAAAGAATCCAAGCCTGGATCTGGTGTCATCTTAAATGAGCCAGGTCATCAGACAATGGCTTAAGAGCCTCTTCCTGATTCCAGTTCTCCAAAGTCCTAAGTCATAAATACATCCAGTCAGTCAGCAGTCAGGTTCTGTGCAGATCCATTGAGCAGTCTCCCCCTCACCCCGTCTCTCAAATTGATTAATTTCTCTCAAATTAATTAACTTATTTGCCTTACATCCTGACCACAGCTTCCTTTCCCTCCTCTTCTCCAAGTCCTCCCACCCCCCTTTATTCACCCCCTCCCTTTCTTTTCAGAAGGAGAGACCTCACTTGGATATCAACCTGCCTTGATATAACAAGTTGCAGGAGAACTAGGCACATCTCCTACTGAACCTAGATAAGGCAGCCCAGTTAGGGAGAACGGTTCCAAAGGCAGGCAACAGTCAGAGACAGCCCTTGTTCCAGTTGTTAGACCATATGAAGACCAAGCAGCACATCTGTTACATATGTGTAGATGGCCTGAGTCTGGTTCATGCATGTTCTTTGGTTAGTGATTCAGTCTCTGTGAGCCCCTATGGGCCCAGGTTAGTTGATTCTATAGATTTTCTTGTGGTGTTCTTGAGCCCCTGGCTCCCTCACTCCTTCCTCCCCCTATTCCAGAAGATTCTCCAAACCCTCCCTAATGTCTGGCTATGGGTCTCTGCATCTGTTTCCACCAGCTGCTGGATAAGGTTTCTCAGATGACAGTTATGCTAGGCTCCTGTCTGCAAATATGGAAGGATATCATTAATAGTGTCAGGGGTGGGCTCTCTCTCATGGCATGAGTTTCAAGTTGAGCCAGTCACTGGTTGTCCATTTGCTCAATTCTGCTCCGTGTCTTTATCCTTGCACATCTTATAGGCAGGACAAATTGTGAGTCAAAAGTTTTGAAGGTGGGTTGGTGTTCCCATCCCTCCCCTGGAGGTCTTGCCTGGTTACAGAAGGTAGCCGTTTCAGGTTCTATAGCTCCTATTGCCAGGAGTCTCAGCTAGGGTCACCCTCACAGGTTCCTGGGAGTTTCCCTCAACCTAGGTTTCTAGCTCGTTCCAGAGATGCCCCTTCCACTTCAGTCTCAATTCTCTCTCCTGCTCTCTGTCCTACCCATTCTTGATCCCTCCTGTAGCCCTACCCCCCCCCCCAGTTCCCTCCCTCCATCCACCCCTGATGTCTATTTTATATGCACTGCAGTGGGCACCTCTATTTCAAAATCTGGAACCAGAGGAACACTCTTGGAGCCCTAGGAATACCTGTGCCTGAGGTATACTGTCAACCAGTGTGCTCTGGGCTGAAGTCCCGAAAAATATGACCAACTCTGATTTATGTCCATAGGTGTCCAACTGTAATACACACAGGGGTCACATAAAGTTCCCAAATGACACTCAACAGCAAGGACTTGAAGATTTAGTCCATACAGATATGCATTGAGTGTTTACTAAATGCCAAGAACTAATGATCTGCTCCTAAGATTGGCTCAGTAATGAGGACAGTCCTCTCTAGTGTCTGCTCTATAAACTTCATCAGCACAAGATGACCACCAAGCTCCAGGCACCAGATCTAAGAAGAAAAAAGAATGCAAGAGAAGAGGATGGGTGTTTCCCCTGACCTTCAGGAAATAAAATTACTCCAAAGTTCCCAGTCTCTGGCTGATATTTCATGGGTTAGAACTGTGTCCCATTAGCCATCCCTGAACCATTATCCAGAAGCATCAGATTACCACGACTAGGTTAAGCCAGTTATTTTTCATCCCATGGGACTGAGGACATTTTTATCTGAATTAAAAACTTCATTAGCAAATAATAAAGAGAACAGAGACGATGTAGTGGCCACAGGGGCTTCCCAGACGAGCACCAACCATCCTGCAAACCTCCAGCTCATTTTACCTCTCTAAGGAGAAGACTTCAGGGGAAAGGCAAGGAAGGTTGAGATCAGCAGAAAGTCAGGAAGCAGCATCAGAGGGTCTTGAGTGGGTTAGGGGGAAAGAGGATGGCTCAGTTGCTAAAATACTACTTGCTCTGAGAGGGGGAAGCCCTGAGTTTGATGCCCAGAATTCGTGTGCAAACAGTTGAGCATGGCAGTGTGTGTTTACAGTCCAGCACTTGGAGGCAGAGGCTGCAGATTCCTGTGGCTTCCTGGCCCCGAAACCTAGTCTACACAGTAAGTACCAGTGAGAGACTCTGTCTGCATAAAAAGGTGGGGCCAGCAAGATGGCTTAGCACACAAATGTCCTTGCAGTGCAAACTTGACTATATGAGTTTCATCTCCAGAATCCGTATAAAGCTTGAAAGAGAAAGCCAGCTCCACAAAGTTGCCCCCTGACATCAACGTGAGTTCCACGCACATTGTGCGACACACACAGCCCCTCTCCTACACCAAATACACACAGCAACAATAATAATAATAAATTTAATTTTAACGTGTATGTTACCTGAGGACTAACACCTGAAGTTGTTCTCTGACCTTCATATACACAAATGTACACATATGCAAATACTCACATGTTTGTGTGGGTGTATACCCCATACGTGCACACATTCATGCGCACATATTTAAAAGATCTTTAGGGGGTAGAGGGGATCTGGAGGTAAGATATCAGCATCAGGCCCCCTGGGGATGCCTAAAGCTATTCTTTGGGGGTGGCCTCATTCAGAGGTGGTCCAAGTAGCAGCTGTGCAAATGGATGGGCTACACAACAAACTGTCTCAGAACTCATAGGTTTAGGGGGATACCAGTTAGTATTGCTCTTAGACTGGTGACATGGAGAGAGCAATGTAAAGGAAAAGAGCAGCCCTGAGTCCTGCCTCCCTGGCCAGATGACCTCTCAGACTCTGGTGAGAACACTTCCCATTCCTGTCTTGCTCTCCTCTGTCCCTCTTTGTTGATTGTAACTGCCTGGAGATCAGCTGATGCTGCTGGCAGGGCCGAGTGAGTTGGCATGATGCTTCTGCCACAGGAGAAAGGGGCACTTGTTGTGGAGGAAAGATTCCTGGTCCTCAGTGCTGAGAAGTCAGAGAGGCCAGAGGGTACTCTGGGGACACCACGTCCTCTGCTGAAGGCTCCAGAGCTGCTGTGGTGTACTCTTCATCTATGCTGTTCCTGTCTCTAGAGTCTCTCTTCTCCTTCTGAGTCTAATTTTTTTTTCTCCAGTATCACTTCCTGATCTCCCCAAGTCTAAAGCAGCCTGCTCCCCTTATGCACACGTGCTACTCTCTGACAGCCACTCATTTTTTCCTGATGGAAGCATTCTCTACAATTTGAAATTATTTGCTGGTTTGTTGTCTCTGAGTCTGAAGCTGAGTGAGGGCAGGGGTCTTTCCTATCCCTGTCCCACCCGCTTAGCCCAGAGAGCTACATGCAGAGTCCACACGTCCATTGTTGAATGTATGAAAACATGAATGAACAGACATATACTGAAACTGTTTTCCGTCTCAGGGATGGAAGAGCCAGAGTAAACAGCTAAATGAATCAAAGGAAGCAAGCATAGCTGTGACGGGTGACCTTTCCCACTGTGGGGCTCAGATAACTTCTAGATGAACTGGTGAAACGTGGTTGATCTGTAGCCAGTATTCTGGTCAAGGCAAGAGGAAGCAGCAGAGCTTTATTGAGGTGTCAGCTTGCCTGGGTTAAGGGACAGCCAAGAAGCTGGCCAAACATTTCTGGGTGTTCCCAAGAATGCGTGTGGAAGAAACCGGGGTTTGAATCAGTTGAATGAAAGGGAAGACTATGGCCCAAATCCAGGGAAGAAGCCACGGAAGGGCGGACAGCCATCTTCCCCTGCCACTGCAGAACACAGTTTAAGATTCTCCAACCTGTGGGCCCAGACTTGAATCGGAAGCCCTTGAGTTCTTGGGGGTTGAGCCTCAGACTAAATTTATCACAGCATTTGCAATCCTTGCTTCCAAAGCTTTCGGATACAGACTGAGCTCCATTGGTCATTCCACTTTTATAAGACCTTTTGTGGGACTTAACCCTGAAAACTGCAGAACTAGGTTCCTTAATAAGTTTCTTCTTCTATGTATGCATGCATGAATGTATCTGTTTATTTTTCCCTATCTATCCATGTATATATACGTATATATTATATATCACATGCATGAGGTATATATGATATTTATATATTCTTCCAATCATCTATTCATCTATCCTTCCATCTATCCACTCATCCTTCTTTTTTATATCCATTCATTCATTCTTTCATTCATACTTCTGTCTATTCATCTATCACTATCATTCTTATATCTATCCATCCACTCACTATCCATTCATCTATCCACTCACCTGTCCATCCAACATCCTTCCTTCCTTCCTTCCTTCCTTCCTTCCTTCCTTCCTTCCTTCCTTCCTTCCTCCCCATTGGCTCCATGTCTGCCCACTACAGAGCTCTCCAACCTTATGATTAGAACCTGAAAGTTGTCACTTTTCTAAAGAAGACACCTATCCCTGAGATCCCCGCCGACACCCTCTTCTTGCACAGCAATAATAAATCGTCCCTTGGTTAGCTCCTCTGATCCTTGCTGTTCCAGTTTCTGAGTTTAGAAACCCCATCACTTTTGGTGCCATGGGGGCAGGAAGAGGCTGGGATCTTGGGCTATGGGTTCCACTCCACTGGGCCATGTGATGGGTGGGAAATTGACTAGAATGAGGAGACCATGACCCAGAACAGCAAGTTCATTCCCTGGGAAGCCCAGACTTTAATAGCTGGGTGGAGCTGGGAGAAACACCAGTTGCTTACATCTGGCTGGATACTCACTTTAACTGTCATAGCAGCAGCTTGCAAAAGTTCTGTCTGTGTCTATCATGGCTTGTCCCATGTGGTGACAGGAATAATCACCCATGTTAGTGATCCCATGGGAGGCCAGTCAATCGGTGAGTTTTAGAAAGGCGGAGCCAGCTGGCCCCAGCCTGCCCCATCCCTGATCACCAGGGTTGGTGTGCAAAGAAAGTCACCCAACAGCCTGCACCATAGCACTATGAGTCATCAAGGCAACAAGCTTGTTACAGCTAGGATCTTAAATGCTCTTCAAAGACCAGCATGTTGAAGGCATGGTCTCCAGGCTGGTGTTTGGAGATGGCTCCTTTAAAAAATGGAGCCTTATGGGTAGATTTGTAGGTTATTGGGAGTGTGCTCTTGAAGTGAATTGTGAAAACGACACTCTTGCCTCATGCTTCTTTGCTTCCTTCCATGAGGTGAATCATTTTGTTCTGCCCATGAATTTCCCTGACATTGCTGTGTGCTACCAGACCTAAAAGTAATGGGTTCGCCTGATCAGAGACTCTAAAACCACAGGCTAAAGGAGACCTTGTCTCTTTTCTTGCTTTTTAAAGTTGTGTGTGTATATGTGTGTGTGTGTGTGTGTGTGTGTGTGTGTATGTGTGTGTGCTAGTGTACATGCCAGACATCCTACTACAGGCAAGTTATTAGGGATGACAGGAATGAGGGTTTGTGTAAACAGCTGAAATGCTACTGAAAGCTACTTTTAGAAATCCTCAATTTGCTTTCTGACTGGCTCATCTGAATCTGCCTGAGTGCCTGCTTTCTCCCCCACCCTCGGCACTATGCTAGCCATTGTGTTTTAATGGCTAAACAAATGCCATGTAGTCTCTGTCTGGTATTCCAGCTCAAGTGGTGGTAAGTGCTGTGCTGAGTGAGAATGTATAACAGGTGACAGTCGTATGGGCTTTCTTGAGGACATGGGAGTCAGACTAATGGGAGAAGTGAGTGTATTCCACAAAGCAGGAGTACGTGCTGAACACCGAGGCTGTAAGGAAAGGAAGGCCATTGTGCCTAAAGCAGAAAGGAATAGAAGTTTGGTGGCTCTGGGTGTCCCTGTGACCTAGGAGAGGTGGCACCTGCCAGATCCACCATATATTCCAATCTAAGATAAGATAAGATAAGAAGGACAGCCCAACCAAGAAAGGGTTGAAAATGGAGCACACCCAGCCCTCCTCCCCCATTCACTCAGGGTCCTGGACAAACATCCTCAGGGAGCCATGTAAGGGCTCTAAGAATGTTCTTTGCTGTGACCTCCTGGGGGTCACAGACAGAGGGAGCTCCACCACTCTGTGTCAAAATGCAGAGGACTAAATCATCCTATGATTTTTTTGTTTTTGTTTGTTTGTTTGTTTTAAGTGTACAATCAATGCAACATACATTAAATTCCCCTCCCCCTCCCCCTCTCCCTCTCCTTCTTCCTCTCCCTCTCCCTCTCCTTCTCCCTCCCCCTCCCAATTCCCCTCTCCCTCCCCCTTCCCCTCCCCCTCCCTCCCCCCTCCCCCTCCCCCTCCCCCTTTGGACTTTGATGATGCAGTGGTCTTTGGGTCATTTCTGATCCTGTATGTAACCCCAATAAAACTCACTGGTTCACCAAGTTGACCCTTGGTGAGCTTGGTACCTGTCTGCTGTCTGGGGTGAGAGGACATGTGTTTAGCATTTCCAAGGAAAAAACTGTCATATTTCTTCCCTTTTTCTTCTTTACTCTTTCTTCTCTTCACTCCTTTATTCTCCCACACCTGTGGTTCTTTTCCTTCCCTTTAACTTTCTTCTCAACTCTCTTCTCTTTATTTCCACGACTTCTTTGTCTTCCTGTTTTCCTCTCTCAATATTTACTTTTATCCTTCCTTCCTTCCTTCCTTCCTTCCATTTTCCTCTTTTCCATTCTTTTTTTTTTTTTTTTTTTTGGTAACTCCTTTTGTTTCTTATTTTTCAAGAGAGAGTTTCTCAATGTATCCTTGGCTGGCCCAGAACTCACTCTGTAGACCAGGCTTGCCTCAAACTCAAGAGATCTGCCTGCCTCTGTCTCCAGAGTGCTGGGATTAAATGTGTGTACCACCACTGCTTAGCTGTTGATTTCTTTTGATTGGCAAATTGACTTCTGTCTAATGTGAATATATGTATACATATACATGCATGTGTACACATACACAGACTCACACACATATATATATTCCATGTGACTGGTTTATTGTTCATTAAATATTACTTTAACTTCTGTGTCCCTCCTAAAATCCTTTTCTATGTCAGGATGATGGAAACAGACTTCTGTGTTATCCTCTGTCCTCCCTCTCTTTTGCTTCTAAAGTGAGATAGAAGTCAAGCCTCATCTCCTTTCCATATCTAGTTACCTAGTTCCCTTTAGTCAAATGTCATCTCTACCCACTGGGTGACAGAGCACCCTCCCCCAACACATCGGAGGACAATGCACATAGAAGTTTGTTTCTAGACACTGCCCATTCTGTTCTTTTGATCTACTTGATTTTCCTGCATTGATAACTTTTCTGTAATCACTTGGAGCAGGCCTCCATAAGCAGTCTTTTCTTTCTTTTTCCACTGCGATCTTCAAGGTTGTACTAGCTATTTTTCAATCTGTGTATTTCCACATAAATAACAATAAGTCTCTTGGTTTCCACATGCAAAGTGCTGCTGGCGCCTTCACTGGCATCTCCCTAAATTTGTAGAGCAATTTAAGACAAACTGGCTATCAAATATCTGCAAACTGTAATATCAAATATGAGAACACGAGACATTTTGCATTTACTTAGTTTTCTTTTTTCTCAAAGTAATATGCAGTTTCCTTTATTTTGTTTAACACGTCTCAAGTTATTTGATAGGTTTTTTTTTTATATTAGTTATTTGAGAATTTCCTGCAAAGTATTATGCTCATATTCCCCTCCTCCAATTTCTCTTAGACCCATCCTCCCTTCCTTCACTACCTACCCAATTTTCTGTCTTCTTTTTTTCTAAATAAGAAAATTAATTTCAATTTTTGCTGCTCAATGCTCTTGAATACGTGCCCTTCCACTGGAGTATGGTCAGTCTAAAAGGGGACACACTAATTCTCCCTGTGCCAGCCGGTATCAATTATCAATACCTCCTAAGCCAGGGGCTGCGCTTCACAGTCCCTTCCCTTCCTACTCTTACTCTAACTAGACACAGTGTTCAGCTAACTCCGAATGACTTATTACTGTACACCCATATTAGGCAACTCTCCTCTCTCATCACAGAATCTTCTTTTTGCGCTAGGTGATCATGAACACAGATAAAGCTTGTTAAGGTGCAAAGAGTAACAGATTGACAAATGTTCAGCTGTAAATAGGAAGTCTACATCACACTCTCCTCTCCAAGTCTCCGGGATTATCCTTGAAGAGGAAGTGAAAAGACTGCAAGAGCTAGAGATGGTCGATGACTGACCACAAGGAAACTGTCTATTGGACACAGCAAGGTGGTTGTTGGTATGATCTGACAGCATTGTGACAGTGTGCACAAACCCATTTGAATTCCAGCCAGACAAAACCCCAGACTTATTTGATAGCGTTAATACTAATAGAGCTAATAATACCTCTTTATTTCTTTTCATCTCTTCCTCCTCCTCTTCCTCCTCCTCCTCCCCCCTCTTCCTCCTCCTCCTCCTCCTCCTCTTCCTCCTCCTCCTCCATCATCACAGAATGTCCTGGAATTTACAACACTCTTGCCTCAGTCTTCTAAGTGCTGAGATAGCAATTGTACAACTCCTCAACTCCTGGCTTATAATGGCCTTTTTAAAATTTTATTTTCTTATTGCTTTCTCTCAGTCTGAAGAAATTCTAAGGTCGTGATAAAATGTCTTCAGTCCCAATGTATATTCTTTGTATATACCTTGTGTATTTCATACTGTAATCATGTTGTTCGCATGTACCAGCACCAACACATGCACCTGTTCTTTATTTTATGGCTCGGTTGCCCTTGCTGGTGTTGCTGATTCAGTGTTGAGAAGTGATGGTGAGCATTCTGTTTTTTTTAAACCCATGTATTATTATTTATTTACTTACCCATTTATTTCCCATTCAGTAAGATTTCCTTTGAAGATTTCTTTTGTTGGGAAAGAAGGTTCCCTTCCATTCTTAATTTCCCCCCAATTTTTTTTAAAAAATCATAAACAGTTATAAAATTTATAAACATTGAGATTAAATATAAATTTTCACTCCTTGGTTCTATGAAAATAAAGAATTATGCTATTTGATTTTTCCAATGTTAAATTTTCCTTGAATTCCTGAAATAAACCCAAGTGGCCACAATATGCTATTTTTTATATCTACATACGAATTGAGGGTTGTTTTTTTTTGTATATTTTTACTTGAGCTCTACTTTCCTGAGCAGCAATTGCATGTAATTTTTCCTTTCTTGTAATGCACTTGTCAAGTTGCTGTTAAAATTATGCTGGCTACATAAAATTAGCTGATTTTTTTTCTATTTTCTGAAAGAGTGCATTTAAGATTGGCAATTTAATTTTTTCCCCTTAAAATTGTATGAGAACTTAGCAGTAGAGTCATTTGGGCCCAGAGTTTTCTTCATAGGTTTAACATAAGGATCAATTTCTTAAACTGTTTGAACTGTTCAGACTTCAATTTCTTTTTAATCTCAACACAAAACGTGTTATTTCCTCCTTAGAATTTATCTATTTCATTAAAAATGTTAAATGTATTAACTCAGCATCAAATCATTCATGATAGCACTATTTTTGTAAATTTAATGATGATTCCCTGTTTCCTCTTGAAGTAGGTTCTTTTCTTTCACTTTTTCTTCAACTCACCTAGAGTTTTACAAAATTCACTAGGGTTTTCAAAGAAGTAAAATTTAGCTTTATTTTTAAAAGACATTTAGTTTTTAAGTGTGTGTGTGTGTGTGTGTGTGTGTGTGTGTGTGTGTGAGAGAGAGAGAGAGAGAGAGAGAGAGAGAGAGAGAGAGAGATATTCTGTGAATGCATGTGAGGAGCACCCAGGATCCAGGTGCCACGGGGACTCGAAAAGGGCCTCCGAGCCTCTGGTGCTAGAGCTAGTGCCCCTAACCACTGAGCAACCTCTCCAGTCTTGTCTTTTTCTTTATTGTACATCTGTTTTTTATTAATTGGCTTCTGCTTTTTCTACTTTCTCACTGTTTTTTTCCTTGGGGTTAATTGTTTGTTACCAGAGATGTTTTGAAAAGGATACATGGACAACTGACTTTTACCCCACCTTTTTATATTATGAGCATTTAAAATATAAAATAGCAGCTCTTTAGAATTTTATCCCTTCATGTACTTACTACTACAGATACTCTCAAATACTTCTAAGTAATAATTTTGTAAAATTGTCCAGCTTTTCTTCTTTTTCTATATGTCATAACATTATAACTCAAAGCATCAACTTTATCTTTTAAAGAATCATAATCACAATGGAAAGAAGTCAGAATCTTTTAGGTAGTGGGTGGCATAACACATCTCTTAACTTAATGAACTTTGTTCTATAGTTCTATAAAGTATGACCACTAGAGAATTTTTAATGAGGCTCAAATCTGTAGTTTAGGATGATATCAGTAGTATAACTAATGTTTACAAATAGCTCCTGTGGTAGAAGGCAGAGGGGTTAAATACACATAGTGAAATCAAACTGCTTTGGTTTGAACATCTGCCCTGGTACTTATCATCTATTTGACCTTGGATAAATTATATAACTTTCCCAGTCTTCATCATTTACAACGTAAGTATAATGGAGCAGCTAACTCTTGAGATTATTATACTAGAGTTGAATGAGATTGTGTCTACCATTTCCCAGTTATTGCCTAAGCACAGGAACACAAGTCAACACTAACCGATCTTTATTATGGTTAATTATATTTTAGATATGGAAAAAGACTCAGAGACATAACTTGCCCACATTTGCCCTGCTTGTGCTAGGACTGGAGTACAGATTTAAAATATCTCCAAAGCCAAAGGCTGAAGCTGAATGAATGTAAGATGAACTGGTAGGAAAGGAAGCAGGGCAAGGTGGCTCACATGATAGCCAGGAATAAAGCCCAGGGACCTATATTTGAGCTGTGACAGTGTGAAGTGGGGAGGAAGGAAGAAATCTGACTAAGGAAATGCAATACTTAGTGACTATCTGGTGGTGGGTCAGGGGCTGGGAGAAAGGAGTATGAGCTGAGTCATAGTGCTAGATTGGGCTCCCATGAAATAGGAGAACCAAGAGAGGAAGTGAGCATCCAGGAGAGGTGCTGTTCTTGGCTTCAGGCACATAGGGAGAGGACCATTGGATGCAGAGTCAGAGCAAGGGACTGTAGAAAGCATCCATGGAGAGGAGGCAGCTAAAGCTTTAGCAGTATGTGATTCCCTAAGAGAGAAAAAAAGAGACAGGAACAAAGCCCCAAGGATTGAACCTTGGGACAAAGCCAATGTTTATTTATGGATGTTCTAGAAGGGAATAAATAGGCATGTAGATAAGGGAACTGGTGAATGTAATCTACTCAGACTTTCAATAAGCCTTTGGCAAGATTCCATTTCAAAGACTATAAGAAATCAGGGCATGATGGGCACGTGGGGACAGCAGTTTTGTTAGAAGCAAGGAATGGACTCAGAAAAGAATGGGTAAGAGAAATGGATGATCATTTCTCCAAGGAGATAAGGATGAAGGATCAGTGCTAGGTCTTTACATGATCTTGATAAGGGCATTTCCAATAAATCCTCCATGTTTCTAGTTGACTTTAAATTATTTCCAGAAGCCAAGTACAAAGCTTAAGATACTAGACTGTCAGGAGACTGGAAAAGTCTGTGTGGATAAAAAAGCCAAACTGAGCCACTGGAGTCCATTCCTACATTTTGTCTCTTCTTGTAACTGAGGCCTGAGCTGTAAGCATAGTCCTGACTCTGGGGCTAAGTCTATCTGTAATCTAGCTCAACTTCCTTGGCCTCTGCTCAAGTCAGCCCTTTTTCGTGGATCTAATGGGCATCCTTGGCTCCACCTTTAGAGTATGGTTCAATACAACCCAGCAACTAATTAACAGCACCTGCTGTGGGTTTAGTATCAGGTAGGTACTACAGTAGACTCAGTCTTCAAGTAGCTCAAAGTTGAGAGCTCTTGCTCTTATTAATTTCTAGGACACTATTATATACAGGCCTGGGCATTGCATTGCTCTTATGAATTGTAGAAATAGCAGGAACCAAGTGTTCCTCTGATCTCCTCTGTGTTGCAGCCAGTAACAGTTGGAGGCCTGTGCTCCAGTGGGTCAACTATCCCTCTACGGGCTTCACAGTGGAGAAGTCAGCCGAGTGTGGTAGGAGTGGACTGCAGCTGGCCTGCCTCGTAACTAAACCTAATGTACCTGTACCATCAGATACACTATTTCCCAAGATCTAGAGTCTTCTGGCTAAGGTCCACTTAGAGAACTGGGCCACAGCTACCTGCACAAATTGCCTGCTCTGACAGCCCCTACCCAGCTCTTTATAGAGAAGCTGTTCAGTACTGAGTGTTGTAAAAGTCCTCTGACTTCTGCAAGCTTTCCAGAACTGGATGCTAGAGATCTTTTTGTGAAGCGTTGTCTAAAATAGAAGATCTACAACTCTCTGCTGGCTGGTAGACTAGCTGTCAGTCACATCGAGAGCTTTGAAGTGACGAGTTAAAAAAGAAAGAAAAAAACAGTTGAATTTTATTTGAATTCATTGGTGTTTAAGCAGCCACATGTACCAGGCTACCAGGCAGCCATTGGTGGATGGTACTGCCCCTCCCCCAGGCTCTGCTGTGGTATCTGCCGTATCCTTTCTGTGACTGGTGCTTCTGAGGCTCATCTGCTTGTGAGAGAGGACTTTGAAAAGAATGAGCATATAGATCTCGTGGTGGACACTGTTCAGAGATTAAAAAAAAAAAAAAAAAAGATTCTGGAGCATTGATTTAAAGTAAAAGATATGGAGCTGGTTTTACCCCATCAAAGATTATTTCTGATCTCAACAACTGAGTGTTGCAGCCTGATTGATTGATCAGGTTGGGTCAAGATTCTTCAGCCTGAAGAATCTCTACATTGATGTAAGAAAGAAAAAAAGAAAAAGAAAAGGAAAAAAGAAAATCAAACACAGTTTGAAAGGTTGAAAGGATGCACCTAGTGAGGTGTACTGATGAAAAGGCCTTGGAGATGGGATAATTTAATTGCTCAAGACGAACTCATTCAAAGGAACATGGCTTGACACTGGGACAAAACTCTGTCTCTGTCCATATACAAATACTTCAGGAGTCAGGAGTTTCCAAACTGGAGTCTTAGGCGTTAGAATTCCCTTACTCATCCTTCAAGGACATAACCAACTGATTACAGTCTCTGCCACTTCTGTCCCAGAGTCTCACCACCACCCCTGTCTATCTATCTGTCTGTCTCTGTCTCTGTCTTTGTTTCTCCCTCTATCTCTCCCTCTCTCTCCCTCCCCCCTTTCTGTCTCCCCCACCCGTGTGTGTGTGTGTGTGTGTGTGTGTGTGTGTGTGTGTGTGTGTGTGTCCCTGGCTTTCCTCCCTTCTGTTGACTTTGCTTTCAGACTCTCTCCTTGCCTTGTGACTTCCTGGCCTTCCAGACTAGCATCTTTGGCTTTTGCTTTCTAGCTTCTAGCACAATCAGCTCTGTCCTCATGTCCCCAGGATCACCTGATGGGATGTATCAACATCCAAGTCCCAAACTCTTGGGACAGAATCAACTCTGTCACCACCAGCTGTGATCAGGGTGACCAAAGTCACCTAGCATAGTGGGCTGCTTCTCTGAGATAGAAGATGGCAGGGGAGGCCATCTATGTCTGCATGTGACACCCTTTACTTTACATACAAAGAATCAAAAGCCAAGAGAGTTTCAGTATTTTGCCTGTGATCTTAATATATGTTTCCCTACACCATATTTTAAATTAATTTTAAAATTGAGCATATAAAATAATAGGATTTATCATGAAAATCTCACACATTTGTGTCACAGTGTTTTGAACTAAGTCATCACTTAAGCCACTGCCCTGTTGCTTGTTTTTCTACTCAGACAGTCCATCCTTACCTTCTGCTGTCATGTCAAGGATTATATAACCTTTGTTTTTTCTTTCTGTCCCTCCCTTGAGATCTCTCCTTACTCTCTCAGGAACACACACACACACACACACACACACACACACACACACACAATTTCCTGTTCTGCATACATTAGAAAACCCAATATTTGTCTTTATGATTCCGGCTTATTTCATTTAACATAGAAATTTCTAGTTCTATCTATTCACTTGTAAATGTCATGATTTCACTTTTTGTCATGGCTGAACAAAATTGTACAGTGTGTGTTTCCCACATTTTCTTTATTCGTTCACCATTGTTGGGCCTAGGCTGATCTATATCTTAGCTATTGTGAATGGCATAGACACAGAGGCATTGGTATCTCTGAGAGAGGCATTCTGACTTAGAGTCCTTCAAGTATAACTAAGTAGTATGCTGATTCTATTTTCAGCCTTGTCTGAGGAATCTCTGTATTGATTTCCATAATGACAGCAGAAGCTAGCATTCCCATCAGCAGCATATAAGGGTTCCTCTTTCTCCACATCTCTGCCACATTTGGTGATGGCAACTTTCTTTCTTTTTTTTATTCGATATTTTATTTATTTACATTTCAGATATTATCCCCTTACTCCCCCACCCCACTCCCCATGGCGACTTTCTTGATGGCAGCTATTCGAACCAGAAGGAAATAGGGTCTCATTGTCTAGCCTGGGCGTGAGTTTTGAACCCATTTAAAAATGTTTCTTGGTCATTTAATATGTGTGTTTTTAAAAACTGCTTATTCGGTCCATTAATCCGTTTATTGTTTGAATAAGATGATTTTCTTCTTGTTGTTTAATTTTTGCAGCTCTTTGTATATTGTAGATATTAATCCATGTATTGTATAGCTGGCAAAGAGTATTTTTTCCAAGTCTGTAGGGTGTATCTTTTCTCTGGCCATATCTGCTTATCTACAGCTTATAAATTTCATGCAGTCTCATTTGTCGATTCTTGGGTAAAAGACCCTTGCCAATACCTATATTATGGACTGCATCTCTGTGTTTTCCTCCAATTCAGAGTTGACGGTTATTGGTTGATTTTGAATTAATTTTTGTGCTATATAAAAATATGGACCAAGTTTTATTTTTCTCTGTGTAGATATACAATTTCCATAGCACCTTTGTTGAAAGATGGATTTTTTTTTTTTGGAAGTATGCTTTCGACAATTCTTTTAAAACTTAGCCGGCTGTAGATATATTATAGATTTTTTTTTTCAGAATTCTCTATTTGAATCCATTTGTCTATGTGTTTCTTTTTATGTGAGTACCATGAAGTTATTGTTATTCTGACCTTGCAACACAATTTGGGATCACGTATCTTGATACCTCCTGCCTTTGTTCCTTCTTATTATGATTTGGCTGTTTGGAGGCTTCTGCACTTCTGGGTGAATTTTGGATCTTTATTGTTGTTACCATTGTTCTGTGAGCAATGTCACTGATGGCGGTTGTGGTGGATCTCCTGTGCCACATTCCTGATACTGAAGTAGTAATCACAGGTAATTGCCTACTAGATATTGTCTCTATGTCAGCAATATGCTTACTGGTATTTACAAATACTATTACATATATTTATATAGCATGGGGATTAAATAATTTTTTAAAGATTTTTATATTTACTTTATATGTATGGAAATATGTCCAAGTGTATGTCTGAGTAGCAAATGAGTTTATGTATTCATAGAGCCAGAAGAGGGCATTAGATTCCCTGGAACTGTAATTATAGGCAGTTGTGAGCTAGCTGATGTAGGTGTGAGAGCTGAAACCCGGGTCTTCTGCAATATCAGTAAAGTATTTTTGAACTGCTAAGCCATCATGCCAGCCCATAAAATGAAATATTAATATTGTTCCCTTTCTACAAATTGAGTAATTAAACCAAAATCATATATCTAATGTGTAGGAGAACTGGGTTTCAACCACACAATTTCCAAATAGACCATTCACTATTTTATGATAGACTACCCTCTACTTCAAGTAATGGAATAATTTATGGAATTTATCATGCTGAAAAGGTTCTAGAGGCAGAGCATGAGGATGAATCATGTTTGCATTAGAGAATTACTAATAGGCTGGGACCACCAAGGGGATCCACAAGTGTGTAAATGTGCCAGGTGAAAGACCCTGTCCACGAGTGTCTAGGAAAGCTCATATACATACATAATACACTTGTACTGAGTGAGTGGGGGAAAAAAGAAATAGGAAGAAGGTACCAGGGAGGAGAACCATAGCTTCTGATCACACACCCTGTCAGATGTCTTTTTGCAACAGATAGATTTCTCATCTGAGAAGGCTCCATCTGAGGATGCTATGTCTCATTTTGAGAAAGATTGGGAAATTGTAGAGAGACAAACTAAGCAATAGCTATTGAACATTGTATGGAAGTGCAGTCATGAGACACTGAGACATGGGAAGTGCAGTCAACGAGACTGCATGGAGTCTGGGGACTTGAACCAGGTAACAAGGAAGGCCAAAAGGATTTAACCTAATAGGGTTAGCTCAAACCCCCAACGGTGGGGTGAAATTTCACTTACCAGGTAGGAAAAATATTGTGAACAGACAGGTGCATTTGAAAGCAGAGAGCATGTGATAAAAGAAGGTACAAGGCATTGGCCATAAGCAGTGTGATGTTGCCGATGATGGAAGACCCAGATGGTCAGCAGTTACCTGTACATACTGCTTGCAGGAGACCCAAGATCAGTTCCCAGCATCCATATTTGGCGGCTCACAGATATCTATAGGTCTAGCTTCATGTGATCTGATACCTACTGTTGGCCTCCACGGCACTGTAGTCACATGTCACATGTACACCAACCCATACACACATACACACATATATACACATAATTAAAAATATTTAGATATTTGATAATAAAGGAGTGACTGATTCCAGAGGTCATGGTGGGAAGTAAATGCTCAGGAGTCTGAAGATGTGCTTTCTGTGCCACAGTAAGCAGATTGGACTCTATCCAAGTGATTAAAGGAGAAGAATATCAGGGTCAGATTCATGTTTTAAATATAGATTTTCCTGCTCTAAGGAGGATTGATTTAAGGAGGGACGGCTTAGGGGCAAGAAGACCTATTGGGAATCCAGGCAAGAAATGATGAGTGTCTGAACTGGGACAGGATTCCTGAGGAGGAATGAAAGGAAGAAATTTGAAAAACATTTATTAGGTTAAATTGGCAGGAAGAGTAATTGACATTGAATGGAGACAAGACAAAGGAGGTGACAGCTAGCACTCTGAAGGTTGTGACACAGAGCCATGGCTCGGGAAGCCAGGAGAGAGAAGGCAGAGAGATCTGTTTGAGGGGGAATATAAAGTGTGTTCTCTGTGTGTCAAGTTGTTTCTAAGACAAGAGGGAAATGTCTTGAGGGAGCTTCAGAGGAGAGGCTGGCCTTGGGCATACAGATTTGGAAACAACCTGTCAAAATCTCCCTGAGCGAGCTCACCAATAGTGAGCACAGAAAGAGGGGGCCTAGAGCTAAACTCCAGAGGGCAGCAGCCTTTTGAGACATGGAAAGCTATGCACAAAAGGAACAGAGGGAATAGAGGCTTCAAGAGGAGTTTTCTAAGGCAGGAGGAGTCACCTGTAGAGTGCAATAGAAAAATCCAGAGATAGGGACTGATGCTTTGTCCTTGAAGTTGAAAAATCACAGATCATTGGCTATGGCAGGTTGGTATCTATGAACTGGTGACATAGGGCAGATTTCAGTGGCTTAAGTGGTAGATAACACAAGCCTTCAGGGTCAAAGGCTGAGAGGGGAATTGTCCTAATTAGCATTAGCAACTATGATATCCTAGTGTCCAGCCAAGTCCATGGGGAAAGCAGTTAGCTAGCTAGCAGTGGTCAATACAGAAACATGGGTAGCTTGCAGAATGTTCTTTCTCTAGAGTAGTAGAAACTGAAATCAGGGAACAAGGCCGATGTGCTAGTGGTGAGAACACAGAAGCTCTGTGTGCTGACTGGCAGTGAGAGGGACAAGCACAAGATACACAGAAGGGTTCAGTGTTTCCAGAGGAAGTTGAGAGAAAGGAGCAAAAGAAGCAGCCAGGGGTCTTCTGTTTGCGGGCTTGTAGGGTGGCTTTTTGCTTTTGTGTTTGTGTTGGTTTGTTTTGTTTGGTTTGTCCAGAAGGCACACTATGACCACCTTGACAGGAATATAGGAAGACGTATTTAGTGGGGAGTGTGACAGTTGACGGAATAAGAGTCTAGATTGATTAGAGAATCGGAGAGCACGGAGGACAGGGAAGCTGGCAAGCTGGAAGCAGGGAATGCTTTAGATAAGGCGCCAAGTAGACAAATGAACACATATGCAGAAGGACCAGAGCCAGAGGACTTGTATAGCCTCAGATGTCCAGGTAAAGGACATGGAGTCTGCTGTTCTCTAGGCACATGTGTGAGCCTAGAGCTCACAGGTTGGAAACTGGGGATATCTCCAGGAGGAACCAAGAGACAAGTGAAATATGTATTATTCCAGGAGGAGTGTGGGGCATCACTTGAAATCAGACAGAAATTAATAACTAGGTAAGACAGAAATGAAGAGCATTAGATTGGAGTCCCTACACAGGACTGGTTAAGGTATGGACCATAGAGGAAACACAGCTCTATTCCAAACTACATTAAAACATTAATATCTTAATATCAGACATCTCACCCTCTCCTCCCACCGTAGATGGCGAGGATGACTTTAGGCCTTTGAAGGGAGGTGTTGCGGGGACAAGCCTTTCAAATGCAGGCTCTTCCTTTTCTTCCCTACTTTCATCTCCAAAATGGAAAAGACCTAAGCCAAGAGCTTCAGCCGCACTACCCTAACCCACCTCTTCAATTCATTTTTGAACATTAGTGAATGCCTTCAAGGTGCAAGCACTGGGATCATTGCATTGATGAGTGATGTAGAAAACAAACACAGTAGTCACTGTCCTTAGCTGCATGGTCCTGTCAGGGGACTTCTGATAATATATTCAGCACGCTCCATGCAGACACTAAGCCAGGACAGAATCAAGGTCCTGGGAGGGTTCTGTCTTCCTCTATATCTGCCTTATATGACCAAACCATATAATAATAGTTCTTCATTTTCTTGAATGCTTAAAATATCAGAAGACACACGTGGCAACATGATTGAATCAGCTAAAAATAAGGAAATACCCGTGGCAGGCAGGAAGGCTGCCAAAAGCAAACTGGTGAATACAAGCCACAGATTGGCTGTGATGTAGACTCAGTTTCTTGGCTAGCCTTCTCTGGAAGCTTCCATGTGCCTTACATACAGACAAAGAGGTATCCAGGCATTCTTGACGTAAAAATCATCTATCTCACTGGTTTTCTTCTTCTCCTAAAGTTTCTACAATTTCCTCATATGAGAATGAATCAAATCTAAAGGCAGATTCGTAGCAGTTGACAGCTACCACATGAGGGAGAAATACCTTTCTTTAGGAATGTAGCCACTGGTACGGATCCCTATACTCCAGTGGAGGACCTAGGTATATATAGGACAGTACTAATTGCACTCAGTGAATTAAAATATAAATTAATATTATAAAAAGAGCGCATGTGGCTGAAGGGAAGATGTGATGGAGGTTCTGGGGGAGAGGTGGAGCATGGAGGAGTAGGCTCATAGATTTGATCAAGCTATGCTGTACATATGTATGAAAATATCAAAGACTAAACAGATATTGAAGTTTTTAAATGCAAACACTTATCAGGGTTGATATTCAACTACATTAGCACATGTATAAAATGCCTGGTGCTCAGTGAGCCTCCAGGTATTAACTCTGCACAGCTCACTGCATTCGGCTCTTACGTTGCTTCCTTTGCCACTTTTGGATAATGTCTCTAATCTACCCATTCTTCCTGTTATGTCTGAATCTTCTTCATGAAGAACCAGAGAATTATGGTACTTTTGCTCCCATCAACTCTACCTGGCAACCTGCTACATAACAAGTATGCAATTAGTATGTAATTGTGTGATATTTCCTTGATTTCATTGAAGTTGAATTTTAAATCTCTAAACCAATTCAACCTCTGAGTGTCAAAACTTATTTCTTCTCCCTTGAACTGAGGTTTATGGTTGAATGCCCTTCTCATGCCTTTTATTCCTCCAGTGTTTCTGAGCATTAACTAATCTTGATACTGGGAATGTAACAGGGAACCAAAAATTTCTGCCCTTAGGGAGCTTAATGTGAGGCATGGGCAAAACAAAACAAACAAACCAACAAAAAACTCAGAACATTTTAGATAAAATATCTTATGTATCCATTAGTATTTTTCTTGTTCCTTGACCAAATACTGGGAAGGAAGCAATTTAAGAGAGGAAGGGTTAAGTTTGGCTCACGGTTCAGAGGGATACAGTCCATCACAGAAGCGATGTAATGGTATCAGGCAGCTGTCACATTGCATTGCAGTCAGATGTCAGAAACAGATGAATATGGATGCTCCACTAACTTGCTCCTCTCCATTCAGTCTAGGACCCTCACCAGTGGAATGGAGCTGCTCGTATTCAGAGTGGATATTTCTGCAATTGTGCTTCTGTAGAAGTATCCTCATAGACATGCAAAGATGTGATTCTATGTTGTTACATAGGATTTCTCTAAATTGAAATCTCTCTAGAGGGAAGAGGGAAGGCTCATGAGATTCAGGAAGTAAATGGAACATGTTCAAAGTTTGGAAGGTTCCCAGGGTCCCTCCTCAGGGTTCTACATTTGTTGGAGAGAGAAGACTGTGGGAATGCTCCAGGGAGATGGCTTCCATGAGTGGTTATCTGTAATAGCATGGGCTTTCCCAAGATGTGGTTGTCTTTAAGTCACCTGTGTTCCTCTCAGTAACCTCAATAAACTCATTCCTTCGCTAAGTGTTACCTTGGCCATGGTGTCTCCTCACAGCAATAGAGAAGCAATTAAGATAGCTGCCCTAGGAGGAATGTGAGAAACCAGTAGTGGTGAGTGATCCCAGTGAGGATGGAAAATCCAATGGCAACAGAGTTCTGTTCTAGGAGCAACAGCCTGTCTTTCTGGCCAATCACATTGTGGGTATTAGCAATACTTACTCAGGGACTTCTAGAGATAAACTTCTTGATGGAACAGGTACCATCTTCATGTTTATGCTCACAGTGTCTTACATAATGCCTTGTATTATACTATATAGGTGTGAGTACTGATTGCTAGATTGACAGCTTGAGCTACTCCTTAGTCCTCAAGCACATTCTAGCCATTTCTGGGTATGATTTAGGATGCTTCTCACCTCCACCCACTCAACGACTCCAGGTAATCTATTTCTTGAGTACTTCCTGCTTCCTCTGGCCTTACAGAAAAGTTACAGCTGACTACTCAGTCTTCTTTCTAATACACTTTCCCAACATGGATTGCCTGGGTCAGGTACAACACAGAATTTCATTCATGTGCCCCCCACCCCCCAGTCTCTACCTTCTCCTCTGTGTTTCGTTTCTAACTTGTGGCAAAATGAGAACGACATCCCTTTAAATTTTACTGAGCAGCCTTTTTTTCAACAGAAATGTTTAATTATATATTCTTAATACACCGAAATAACTTAATACTTCTAGCTTCCTGTGAAACACTTTGACAGTGGTAAAATGTTTAACAACATAAGGAACAGCACCCTTCCCTGCCTTTTCCTCCTGATATATATATATATATGTGTGTGTGTGTGTGTGTATATATATATATATATATATATATATATATATATATATATATAGAGAGAGAGAGAGAGAGAGAGAGAGAGAGAACAGGAGTGTACAAAGCAACATCACCAGGCCAGATTGGCTGATTTATTTTAACACACATTGGATAATAAAGTTTTATTGAAATACAGACTCACATACTAATTTATGTGCACTGTCCTGTTTTGCTTTGGGCTATTAGTGGCAGAATTGAAAAGCTATGATGGAAAACCAGAAATTGTAGGTTGAGCATCTTTTATGCTTAGAGATCGAGTGTTTTAAATTTCACAATTCTCGAGTGTTGGAATATCATCATACACAGTGTTAGTTATACTGAGGATGGGACTCAAGTTTAAAGTTTAAAAATGAAATTCATAATGTCTGATTTATGTTTTTCCTTTAGTCCTGGGGATTGAAGCTAGGATCTTGAGCATGTTAGGCAAGCATTCTACTTTACCAATGAGCTATTAATGTTCATTAACATTCTCTTTCTCTCTGTGTGTCTCTGTCTCTCTGTCTCTCTGTCTCTGTCTCTCTGTCTCTCTCTCTCTCTCGCTCTCTCTCTGAAAGTAATTTGTATTAGTCAGGCTTCTGTAACTGTAATGAAATGAAATGTCTAAGAGAATTAATTTTGAGAGAAAGTCTGTTTGTGTTCATAGGACTTCTTTTGCTATTTATTTGTTTTATGTTGTTTTTGTTTGTTCTTGAAATAGTTTCCAGTAGCCCAGGATGACTGGAACTTAATAAGCAGCTGAAATTGGCCTTGAACTTAGGGCCTTTCTACCTTCATCTCTTCAGTGCTGGGATTAAGAACCACATGCCTGGATTATGTCGTTATGGTAGGTAAGCACTGTACCTGCTGAGTCACATCTCCCCCGACCGACCCAACCCCGCAACAGTGCTTCTTAGAGCATATTTGGAGTAGGACTGTCAGCTCCCTGGAAGCTATAGATGCATCTTGTGACCCTGCCCTGGGCCTGCCTACAGAACCAGACATTCTGTGGAGGATTCAGTGATTATTCTGAGGCACACTAGAGTCTGAGAACACCATAGTGGTAATTAGTCAATGGCCATATTTTCATCCTCATCTCAAGGAAAGAAACGTGTAAATCAGTTCCAACCTTCACACAGCAAGCATGGCGGTGCCCACCCTGTCTGTTTGTCTCAGTAGTAGCTTTTCAGCCTCGGGCTCAGAAGTTTGCTTTGGTGTTCTGGTTCTAGCCCACAGATATGTTCACCTTAATTTTGAATCAGTTGACTTCTGGCTGGCCTGTTCTTTCCATATTTTCTTTTGTGTTTGTGTTATTTTCAAAGCAGAGGGAATGTGCTGAAACTTGAACTTACAGTCATGGTAGGGAAACCAAAAGCATATTTACATTCACCTCTTATGTTAAACTGCCACAACACAGCCTTGTCTGTTATACACTCTGAATGGACCACCAAAGTATCAGCAGCATGTACCACACGCATTTCTTTATGGTTTGTAACCTAGGGCAAGGATCTCAACCCTTTAAATCTTGGTTAATGCATCCACAGAAGGAGAATGAAGGTAACTACTTAGATGCCTCACTGTGAGCATGAACACGCTACCCTTGCAGAGTGCCTGGCGCATAACCAGTTCAAGATTTAGTCCCCTCCCCTTCGAACCTAGAACATGCATTAGATTGAACATTAACTTTAAGGTAAGTTTCTGGTTATTTTGTCAATGATTCACTTAACCAAATTCTGTTTACCATAACCCTTGATCACCAAAAATAATGCTATTGTAAAATAGACATATGAAGAATTCCATTGCAGGCCACCAAGAACAAGCCCATTTGCCTTACTCTCCCATGGGGAACAGGGCCCATTTACCTCACCCTGTGTCTGGAGGGTTGGAGTCAGCGTTGGTTAAGAGGAAATAATTAGGAGAGGAAATAATTTATCTTGGCTCATGGTTTTAGAGGGTTCACTTCATGGTCCCTTAGAATCAAAATTTTTCATCATCAGGGTAGACAGGAAAAAAAGTAGAGACACAAAAAGGGACCAAAAACCAGGGAACCTTTAAAGTCACTCTTTCTGGGATCTACTTTCTTCAGATTACCCAGACCTCCCTTTGCTTCCAGAATCTCCCAAAACAGAACTGACTAGGGACCAACACTCGAGCCTGAGAGACACATTCCATTTTTAAACCATGACAGGGTCATGAGCTATGAGCTATACATGCTACACAAATGATTAACAACATCAAGAACTTTGCTAACACTAGCGAAGCTGTCCAGTGCCTTTACTTTACTTTAAAAGCACAATGCCTTTACTCGCGTAGATCACAAAAACAGTTCCAGAAAAGCTAAATCCACTTCAAACTTAGCCAAACAGTTACAGAGCCAAGATTTAAACCAGGCACCACTGATCAGTTGGTTAACCTCCAGGGATTCCCAGGACCGGAGGGAAGATGTCCTCCTTAGTCACTCGTCAGGGTCTAAGTTGCTGTGTTCTACAGCTTGGATCATTTACAGCCATCAGATCCCATTAGATGCTACTCAGAGTCTGTTTCCAACCCAAGTTCACAGTAGTTCTCCCCAGGACAAATGGTCCCCTCACGCACACTCAGTGGATCCTCAGAAAACTTCCCACTGGAAATGTGTGGCTCTCTTGATGGGTATCTATCGCTGCTGCTGGCTGCCTATTCCTGAGTATTCTAAGCCTCTTTGTTCCCTTCTCTGTTGTGGATCTGTCGCTGCCTAACCTTCTCTTTGACGAATCCTGTCTGTTCCTGTCACTCTTCTTCTTCCTTTCTTTAGCAAAATTGCTTTTACAGGCAGTGACAAGTCTCACCTGCGGTAGAACTACCTGTTTTGAAAGGGATGAACACTCATAGAGAAAGGATCCTCTACTTGCACCGATTCCTGATTTCTTTCCCTTCAGGCAGTTTCCTTCCTGTGAAATTTTGTCAATGTGACAGCCAAAGATGGTCTAGGGGCTCCTACACCATGAGTAGCCATCTGGTTGACAGGGTGCTGGAGAGAGAAAGACTGAGCTGTGCTTGTGGGCAAGGGCCTCAGCATCCCTGGGTCCCACACCAGGCACTACAATCTCCAGCTGGGATGATTCCAACTTGCATTGACTCAAAAATTGCTGTGATTTTGGTCTAAATAACAACTCAAAGAGTGGGTTGTGGAGCAAAAGCAGCTCTGATTCCAGACTTCAGAGGAGCTTCAGGCTTTCATATCTTTAAAGTGGTAGAAAAACAAGGAAGGACCATTCTTCACTTGGCGTAAATGAAGATAGCTACTACCCGCAGCCAGCTGTAGGCACCATCTCTCCCTTTCTCCAAACACTAATGCATTGAATCTACTGAGACCCCTGTGGTGTCCAAGCTAAATCCTGATCACCATTGTAGCATGTACTTGCTGTCTGGTCCAGCAGTCATTCATCCCTTTGGGCCTGTGAGTAACAGTGGTGTAACATCTGGAGCCTCAGCAATGCAAAGAAGCCGATCATGGGCTTGACATGAGCTGGCATTTTAGCTGCCTTCAGTTACGTGCTGTAGAGTTCAAGATTAAGTGTATGGGCTAACTGACCCTCTTTTCATGTTAGAGAAACCTTCTTCCTTCCAGGACCTGTTGTACTATCTGCTCAGGAGCCATCAGTGAATATGTTTCCTCTGAGGCACACTGGGATGCCAAGAAGTCACCTGCATTTCCCGCGAGGTCACCACAAGGGAGGAACACTGCCAGGAAGGAGCGACGTGGGGAACACAGTAACTTCATCGTCATCTTCGGGTGAGTGTAAATTCTAATAGTGGCTTAATTTTGAGAAGGCTGCATGAATTCAGAGAAAATTTAAGAAATCAGTCAGGAGGACTGCAGTACCTATGCGCTATTTCCATCCCATAAGCATTTATTGAACACCTACAATGGGTCTGTAAACCTTCTGGGCACTGCAGAATTGTGATCAAAAGGATAGCAGGATCTCATTTGTGTCAACTCCATTTCCTTCAGTCAGGTCCCAGCAGCCATTTTCCTCTAATCTTATTTAAATTAGCAATAATTAAATACAAATTACTGAAATTTTGACGACATTGCTATACTTGCATATTGTGTGCGTTGGTTGATTCTGTCTCTTTTTCTTTTCTCTAACCCTCCCTTTCCCCTACAGCCCTTCCTAGTCTCTAATAAGGTCTTTTCTTTTTCAGATTATGTTTTATTTAGTTTCTACATATAAGGCACATGTAATACTCATCTTCCTGTGTTTGATGTATTTCATGTAACAGGATATTCTCTGGTTCCATTCACTTTCTGAAAATGACATGGCTTCGTTCTTCTTTATGGCTGGGTAATAGTCCATTGTGTGTATATGCTCTTTCTCCATTCATCTCTTAATAGACACCTAGGCTTATTTCATAATTTGACTATCATGAATAAATATAAGTGTGCTTGTGTGTTGGTTTTGTTTCTGTCAAATAAATTCCAAAGTGGTAGGGCTGAATCTTATATGATATTTTAGTTTGGGGGTATGTATTGGCTAATTTAGTGTCAACAGCTAGAGTCATTTGGGAAGGAGGAGACTCAATTTTAAAAAGACCTCACCAGACTGGCCTGAGGTGGATTCTCTTGATTAATAATAGATGTGGGTGGGCTCTTACAATGGAGTGAGAAGTGCCACCCCTGGGCAGAGACTGTCCTCATTATGTCTGTGTCTCTGTATCTCTGTGTCTCTGTATTTCTGTGTTTCTGTATCTTTGTGTCTCTGTGTCTGTCTCTGTGTCTCTGTGTCTGTCTGTGTCTGTCTCTGTGTCTGTCTCTGTGTCTGTCTCTGTGTCTGTCTCTGTGTCTGTCTCTGCCTCTGTGTCTCTGTGTGTGTGTCCATGTCTGTGTATATGTAGGCTGAGCAGGCCATGAGGGCAAGTCAATAAGCATCACTCCTCCATGGCTTCTGCTTCAATGTCTGGTTTCAGGTTCCTGATTGGACTTTTTGCCCTGACTTTCCTGGAAGATGGACAGCAAGCTGGAAGATGAAGTAAACATTTTTCTTCCCGAGTTGATTTGGTCATCTTGTTTTATCACAGCAATAGAAACTATAACTATGACGGTGTGTTTGGGAGTCTCTTCGTGCTATTTTCTATAAAGACTGTACTGGGTTACATTCCCACACTATGACCTGAGGGGTGATTTTGTGTACATGATAACTTGTGCCTCTGACTTCTCTCTCTGGCAATTATAACTCCCTATACCAACACTTTAGTAGAGTCTGTCCTGACTGTTTTCTTACATTGACAATGGCTCTCCCTGCCTCCAGCCATGAGCCTTTCAACATGTCTCTTCTCTTTAATGCTGCCTGAGTGATCTTCCTCAAACAGCTCTACTTACATTACCCGTTGGCTTAGAAACTCTGGAAGATCACACAATGTCTGTGCTAAAGGATAAAGCTGAGATTCCTTGGCTCTGTTTTTGAGTCTGACCTACCTTTCACTTTCAGCTACAACTGTTCCCACCCCCAAATCCAGCATCACCTGCCTGGACTTCTTTCTCTTGTACATAACATGCAGTGTGGTTGGTTGGTGCATGGGAGCTTCTAGCTGTGGAGCTGGGGATGGCTCATCTGTGTACTTGTTTTGTGACCTTGACCAAGGACTTGAGCATGTGTGTGTGTGTGTGTGTGTGTGTGTGTGTGTGTGTGTGTGTGTGCAGATGCATGGTATGGTGTCAGAGTGCCAGAGGCCAGAAAGGGTGTAGGGTCTCCTGGAGCTGGAGTTAACAGGTGGTTGTGAGCTGCTCTAAATGGGTGCTGGGAATCTGACTCCAGGGCTTTGAGAGATCAACATCTGTCTTAACTCTGAGCCTTCTTTCAGCCATGATACTTTTGTCTCCCTCAAATGAGGCAAATTATAAATTTCCTGCTCATGAGATGATAGTAATTATCATATAAAATGAGCCACATAAAGAATAACATTTTCCACACAGGATGTGTTTAATAGGTCATTATTGTGCCCAGGGCGTACTGTGTTCAAGCATAGAGGTACAGAAGGCAGACAGCACCCTTCAAAGAAGATCCAGCAGACTTAGTTATTCATAAAAATGCCTGTTTGTTGTAAACCATAGTCACATCACTGTACTAGAGGATACTAGAAGTTACAGTCTGAGATGTCTGCTACTCTTTATCTAATATCCCACTAAAGACACACTAGCAATCCGTATCATGCATTCCGATTGATATCCTTTAACACCTTTGGGTAGGTACACATGCAGAATCTGTCCTTCTGTGTGTGACTGGCATCATTTTCATACAGTGTTTTCTAATTCATCTGTTTTGTATGGTACAGCCGCTTTAATCTTGTCCCCTACTAACCTACAAATAAGTGGGATTCAGACTACGGTTGCTTTATTTGGCTTTGACAATTACTGAGGGGTAACCCCTACTCTACCCTTCTATCTGATGGCCTGACTACCTTCCCAGCAGTGCACCCCAGGCACTTGCTGTTTCTCTTGGCCCTTTGCTCATTGTCCACCTCCCCTATGGCAGCTTCCTCTTCTCCTCCCTTCTTCTTTCTCCTTCTCCCCTTGGTCCCTCTTCCTCCAACCAGGTCACTCCAACACCATATACCTCCAAATCCCTCCAGCATTTAGCCAATTTTATTTAACTAATAGTTTTAATTAAGCTTGTAAACATGAGAAGTCACTCGTAAGCCTGGACCTTCAGGTATAGGGTTTAACATTTCAATACACAGCAGTACACAAAACCTCAACGATTTTGCTGCAGATCTTTGTTGTTGCTGTTGTTAAGTAATACTCTCCTATATGTATATACTGCGTCTTCTTTATCCAGTCATCCATTATGAGGCATATAAGTAGATTGTATACCTTAGGTATTGTAAATAGTACAGAAACACACACACACACACACACACACACACACACACACACACACAGGTGTCTATTTTAATGAGCTGTTACTATTTCCTTTGTATATTTAACTTCTTGAGAAACTCCCACACCATTTTCCTAGTTTTATAAACCATGGTTATCAGAACAGCTCAGTATGAATATAAAGACAGATAGATCCCTGGAACACATGGAAAGACCCAGAAGTAACCACCTAATTTATAGCCAGGTGATCCTCCACAAAGACACAGCAGTCATGGGGAAAGGACAGCCTCCTTAGTGCATGGCCCTGGAAGCTGGATGAGCACATGTGGGTGAGCCTAACTTGCCCTCTGTCTCTCATGCTGCACAGAGATCCTCTCAGAATAAATCAAAAGCCTAAGTGTAAGACTTAAAATCACACTCAGAGAACACACAAGGGAAAGGATTCAGACACTAGTATAGGGAATACTTTCTTCAGTTAAGATCCGTAAAATGCAGGAAACAAAAGCAAACATAGGCAGGTGGGATTTTCTTAATCTGAGAAGTTTCTGCACAGCCAAGGAAGACAGCTGAGTGGAAAGGCAAACCACAGAGTAGGGAAAGCTTCACAAACTCCCCATCTGACAGAAATTCCCCAAACACAAGGGACATAAAGGACTCAGCAGCAGAAAAAAATTCAATTTAAAAATGGGCACCAGAAGAAGAAATTCAAATGACCAACAAATCTATGAGGGGAAAAAAAGCTCAACTTCAGTAGCCACTGGGAATTGAACTCAAGTCATCGGGCTTGGTGGCAAGCACCTTTACCCAGTGGCTTGTCTTGCTGGCCCCTGTTTTTCTTATTCTTTCTATTCATACCTTCCCTTAGAGTTGTTCTTTTCATTGAAATATTGCTTGCAAAGAACAAAAATCCCAAATGCTGCAGCATTAAAAATAGAGTTTCTGTGAGTCACTTAATCAAAGGCCTAGAAGAGGGGCAGCCTTTCAATCATTTCACTAAGGGCTTGCTGTCCCCAGTTCTCTTCTCTGCCACCTGTGTGTAGGTGGAAGACCGGCTGTGCTGTGGATACAGATGGCTGCTATACCTCTGGACACATGTCCCGGAAGGATAAATGGGCACAGGGCTTTCTGCTGGTGAAGATGTCCTCTTTGTCCAGAAGGCAAGCTAATCTTGAAGTGCCACCGACTACACTGTGCCCATGGCCACCACTTGCCACAGGACAATGGAAGGACATAGACATTCTCAGAGAGATACATCATCCCTTTGAACTGAACCGTGGTTTTGTATCTATGCAAGATTTGGGAGACAGCAGAGTTTACCACAATCCTCTACTTGGTTTTAAATTTGCAAAACAACTCTACTCAGACCTGAACCAACTGGACAATTTAATTAGAAGTAATTTGAGAAGAGTTATTATTATTATTATTATTATTATTATTATTATTAAATACACTTTATATTTTTAGAACAGTTTTGAGAATTGCAGAAAATTCACAAAGATGATATGATTTCTGCTGACTACAACACCCAGTCTTTCTTGTTATTAACAGTTTACTTCACAGTACATTTGTTATAATGAGTCAGTGTTGATGTAGCTATTAGTTCTGCAGTTTATTAATCTTTATTTAGTTTTTACCTAATGTCCATTTTCTGTCGTATGTCCCTGGTGGGATACCTTATCACATGTGCTGTCTCTTTAGTCTCCTCTTGGCTGTCAGTTTCTCAGTCTTTCTTGAGATTTGGTACTGTGTGTGTGTGTGTGTGTGTGTGTGTGTGTGTGTGTGTGTGTGTTTTCATGTAAGTGCAGGCACACATTTGTGTGTTTGGGTTGGGTTTCCATGCAGATACACATAATGAAGAGGCCAGAGGAAAGGTCATGGTGTCACATTTCCTACTGAGCCCTAAGTATCTGCTTGTCTCTTCTCTCCCCAGCACTGATGTTACAGGCACCATTACACCCAACTTTTACACAAGTGCTAAGGATCTGAACTCAGACCCTGATATTGATACAGCAAACACTTTTCTGACTGTGCCATCACCCTGGCTCTGCCTTATTTTTGAAACTGAGTCTCCCACCGGCCTGGAGCTCACCCATGAGGCTCGGCAGGCTGGTAGCTCTGTAGAGCTGCTTTGCTACAGCCCCTAGTGCTAGAATTACAAATTCGCACCACTACACCTGGCTTTTCAACATGGGCTCCAAGGATTGAACCCATTTCCTCATGCTTGCTAGACAAACACGTTATTGTCTAAGCTATCTACCCAGCCTCTCTTTGACCTTTTTGAGGAGTTCTACCAGGTGTTTTGATAAAGGTGTACCAACCTTTTATCAACATGGGATGATGTGGACATTTGTCAGCTAGAAAGATTATGCTTACGAACTGCACATCTGAGTTCCTGCAAAACATGTTTTAAGTAAGCTTACATTGTTATGTTGGGCTATATTCATGACTGATCGTAGGATGCTCGCAGACCATGAACACCTGATAAGGTGTTGGTAGGATGCTATTTAGTAGGCTAAACCTCTTGGCTCTCACTGGGACTATGGTTTGGTGGGCCTAAGACCATAGAGGTAATGTGCCATCGCCATCTTCTTGATATAAAAGCACACACGTGTTTATATCAAGAGTGCATGATGTCAACGTGAGTGACATGGCTAATGTTGATGTTGGTCACTCATGTGAGGTAGGTTTTACCAAATTCTAAACTGTAAAGTCACATTTTAGCTCCTCTTTTCATTCTATACTCTTGGAGAGGCATTTACCATCTGAAGCCCACAATCACAGAGTAGAGAGAGACACTATTGAAGGCAGCATAGTCCCATAAATGTCGAGATATTCTTATGCACAAGAGCCATGCCTCTTCTCCATTCAAGGAAATGTGTACATATTCATTCAATCATTTTACTTATGCCAATAGAGACTTATGAATATTTATCTTATTTCTTGATTGTTGATAAAATATTTCTTTACTTTCTTCTCCCAAATCTCCCAACTTTGCCCATGAGGCGTGAGTTCTGTTACAGCCCTATGACGTTATACCCTCACCAGTGTGTGTGTGTGTGTGTGTGTGTGTGTGTGTGTGTGTGTGTGAGAGAGAGAGAGAGAGAGAGAGAGAGAGAGAGAGAGACAGAGACAGAGACAGAGACAGAGACAGAGACAGAGAGAGACAGAGAGCGCACACGTGTTCATGCTCCATATTTTCCTAATCCTTCATGATGCTTTCAGCTTTTCTAGTATTCATCATACCTGGATCTTCGAATGAGCCATTTCTCCAGGGAATCCCGGGTGTTTTTATTAGAGAATTACACTGAAATCCAAGATCTGAGTCCTGGACGTGTTCATGTGGGCAGTCATCTTTAATTACAGACTTAAGACTTCCTCCCCTGCCTCTCAAATGAATAATTACTTTGCTCTTCTTCCCACCTCCAGTTTCTCTCTCACTATGTCTGCCCACACAGAACTGAGATCAGCAAGGAATGCTATACTCAAAAGTTAGGGTGCCGGGAAAGGAACATAAAAGTTATGTCTTAGGAGTCATGGATTCTTCAATGTCAGAAATGTAGGTAGTTGGACCTTTCATGTTCCCAAGCCCCTCCAAAGGAAATTGATGGATTCCCTCAGAGGCAGGCAGGGCATTAGTGGCTGAGCCATGATTAAACCACAACTGGGTAGACTTTTCCTTATCACTGTCTGCTCTGAGACATTGCTTTCCAAGATTCTCTTCATCCTTGAGGCTGATACTGAATTGGCTACTGCCTCGCTGAGAAAACATGGGTTTTGCTGAAGAGCAAGTTAAATGTTGACCTTCTGTAATAAATTTGCAGAGTTATGTGACCAGAAACAGTGGAAATATGACACGGCACTCTCCAGTCACACTTGGGCAGGGAGGTGGCACTTCACTTTAATCATGAGACACAGATGACAAGATGCCTTATCTCAGGGCCCTCAGGGTGCCAGCCACTTCTGCTGCTGTGCTGGGGGAGCTGAGTAGGCTTGGGAGGTAAGGCTGTTTGGATGATGTTGTTTTCTGATGTAATCTCTGTTGATTTCCCTACCTCCCCCCCTTTTTTGGCCTCTTTTCTTCCCTCTTGGGAGCAATTTATATGTCTCTGGCTCCTTTTAGGCGGGGACAGAGTGCTAATTAGCTGTCTGATTCATCCCAGGCCACCTGTCCCATGGCACTTGGCGGTAAGACCAGACTGGGTGTGGCCTCAAGCTTGCCTGGGCAGGCAAGTGTCCCAGGGGTCTGGACAGTCCCTGTGTGACGTGAGACAATGATTGTGCGGCACAGTAAATAAGAAAGAAAGTTGTGTCCAGTGCTCCATTTCCTTGATAATAGCTGCATCAGGCATTACAGGGAAAGCCACGTCCGAAGACTTTTAACTCCTGTCTTCCCTTCTGATGAAATCCACTCCCTGAGGTACTCTCAGGGCATGGCTCTGAGAAGGGCCCTCTTTTTCCTTCCTACCATTGCATTTATCATCAGAACTCACAATCATTCTAGTCTCTATGGAGAGGTCTCATAAAAAACCACCAGAGAAGGATGCTCTGTGCTAATAATGTACACCCTCTCTTCATCTTCTCTGTGTCCACCAGCTCAAATCAGGTTTCAGTGCCTGTTCCCTGCATAAAACTGGTCCCATGTAGGTCCAGCAACCTCAGGGCCAAATGCTCTGCCGCCAAAGCATTCAACAAGAGCCCATCACTTATTCTTGACTCCTCTTTCCCTGGCCTTGAGAACCATTGACTTTCCCTCTCCCATGTTGGTTATTTCTTCTTAGCCTCTTTTTTATAGGTGCCTGCTCTCGGCTAGAACCCCCTCTTTAATTCCTCCTCCTCTTCCTTTATCTTAATGAGATTTTTTTTCTGCCTCAATGGCTCCCTTCTGTCTACAGACAAAGAGGTCTACTAACCTTTTCTTGTGTCCAAATACAAAATGTCCAGCCACTTAGTATTCCACTGGGAGAGTTAGCCCCAGGCTTGGCATCCCCTAATAAAATTTGGATAATTGCACTAATTGTCGTTAAATTAATTTAAATATTATAACTGGGCCCTATGTAGCGTTCCGCTCTTTAATTATTGCTCCAGCTTATTTCTGACTCCTAATCCTGCCTGATTAAGTAATGATAAGAACAACAACCTTAGCAACAGTGACCAACCAGAGTGAATTTCTTAGAGTGTGCCAGGCCCCAGAAAGGCACTGCTCTATGTCAGACCCATACCATCCTGTTGTAAGATCTTGCTGATTCCTCATGTTTGCATCTTAGAGCTTTTGGACTTAGGAATATAAAAGGACTTTTTAGCTTAAATTCTCTAGAGGCAGAATTATTATAACCCACTTTTCTTGCCTCCAGACTAAAAACTCTTAAACCTATCCTATCACTAACCAGATCTTCGAATCAGTCCACCTCCAGCTACCACTGATTATGTACCCCCATCTGGGTACAGAGGCCAGCAACTGATTGTGTACCCTAATCTGGGTATAGAGATCAGCAACTGACTATGTACCCCATCTAGGTATGGAGGTCAGCAACTAATTGTTTACGCCATCCGGCTCAGCAATTGGTTGTATACCCCAGTCTGGGCAAAGAAGTCGGTGGTGCTGCCCCTCCAGGTCTGCAGTGTCATTTGGCCAATGAGACTCAGGCAGGGGTCCTCAAACATGTCTTATAGATTATGGATGCTGGATGTTCTACTGAAAATTGATTGCTTCCCAGACTGACAGAGCCAATTTGTGCCAAGGAGAAGAGAGACAGTTATCAACTAGGAAAAGCATGGGTTCTAAGGATGCAGGCCCATAATATCCAGTCTCTCTTGAGTCTCTTGAGTGAGCAAGAGATCATAGAAGATAATTAGGCTTAGGCTGAGCTGCATGCCTGCTTTAAGCACCTTCTGGGGAATGACCATCTAGGCCATCACTTTCTTGACAGGATTAGCAATTTTATTTAGGTCATAGATGCAAACGCCCACATCACAGGTGCTATCTTGGTACACATCTGAAGAAACAGAAAGGACTACATATGATGGTTTTCAATGTGGGTTCCTTGAAACTCTGAGGTTCTAATAGAACCTTCAGGCCTACAAAAGCTTAGCTTTTCAACAAGAACATCCCTGCTGCTAAAATATTTATGTTAACGCTTCATATAACATTCTATTCATTAATAAGAAGAACCTTAACTTTTAGGAAAGCATACTGAGCAAAATGGCAATAGGCTTTAATGCCAGGGAGACTTCAGTTGGACTCTTATTCTGAAATCCATTACCATTATTGATTCTCCCTATAGCCCTCAATAACATAGAGGCAGGTGTCTCTGCATCTCTAGGTCATACGGTGAAATGTAAATGCAGTATGTGAGCAGGCCTACAAGAGTCCCACGGAACAAACACACTCGTTTCCTGTCTTTTGCTCTGTGATAGTCTGCCTGTCAGAAAGTACTGAAGACTTTACATACAGTGAATGCCCCTAACTAGAAATTTCAGTAGATTTTCCATCAGTCCAACAAGAAGAAACCATATACTCCAATAATCTCCAAAGCCATTTGACCACTCCAAAATAGCCATCATAAAATTCTGCCTCTGGTCCACCTGGCACCTGACCTTTCAGGGCACCATAGAAGGTCCCAGTGATGCAACTGGACATACCAGCTCAGAAAATGGGTTTCTAAGCTTTCCACTACCCAAAGCAGCACATCCAGAAACAGTCAAAAGGCCAGCCATCAAAGATGGACATCGTACAGCCAGGAGAGTGAAAGATGATCTTAGGTAACTGAGGCAGACATAGTTTACATCCCACCAGAGGACAACTGGGGATCTCTAGTAAAGGGGGAAGGCAAATGTGAAAAGTGCTTTTGAAAAATGTCTGCTAAAAAGGATAAATTTTTAAAAGAAATTATTTTTGACTCCCGGAAAGATAGGCCTCAGCTGTCAAGTTCAGTTGTGGTTTGATTGTTTGTTTGTTTGTTTGTTTTGTTTTGTTTTGTTTTTGTAAATTCTAATGATGCCCAGACAAATGTGGTGTTAGTACATTTAACTCAGTCCCTAGACTTGTGGGTTCATCTTAAGCAGTGAAGTAAAATGAAACAGGTTGTTATTGATGAATCTCAGCCAAGAGGAAGGTGCTGTGGCTCCTAGGGGAAACCCCCCCAGCAAAGTGTAGAAAGGGCAACCATACTCTGGAACCTGGAAAGAAAAGGAGTGTAGGGGGACTTCCAAGCTTGAAATGGCAGATGGCTTGGTCCAGCTCAAAGCTCGATTCATTAGGTTTTATGCATCTTAGGTGAACAGAGATTGGGAAGAAAGGACCAAGTGTCAAATTAGCCATTTAATCATTTCTTCAACTTCTCTTTATTGGTCCTGCATGGCTGCAAATAGACTCCTCCATTCTCTATCAGAGATGGACTTTCAGGATGCCAGCCAGTCCATTGGATCTGCTTAGGATGTTCTGATCAAAGTGGCGCCTGCACTTCCAAGGGGGAATAGAGGAGAGGATTCTGTATACATGAAAACTATATGTGAAGCAGACTTCCAGGTGAGGAAACCCAATGGTTTTCTTCTAGACTTGAAAGAGACCAGTCTTGGCTCCCAGAACTCCAGAAAGTCTGCAATATAACCTTAGTAAAACCTTGTCTTGTATGAAGGATACTTTGGAACAGTGATTCTGTTTTAGTTAGCATTAGTTTCATTGCAGTAAGATGTTAATCAGATCTGGAGAAGGAGATGTGTGGGGTCCGGGGGACTCCAATGAGTGAGGGAGCATACAAAATTTGTACTCCGTTCAGGAGATTCTCATTTTCTTTTAAATCTTTGGTCAAACCTTGGTTTTCACATCTCCCTTAGTTCTTCTGGCTTCCACCTTTACCACATTTCCTTTTCCCTGCCCTTGTTAAAGATCATTCCAGTTCCCACCACTGGCTTAGGACCTCTGGAGTCCAGGTCTTTAGTTGGAACTCAGCATCTTCCTCTGTGGCATTCCAAGAGACACCAATCTCTAGCCCTTCTCCTTCTCCTTGACTACACATCTACACATACCTGATTCCTCCTGACCAGGTGCTGGAACTGGCCTGAGTCCTGCAGAGGCCCACCTTACCCACAGAAAGAGCCCTTTGCTCACATTTCCTCTGGTAGAGAGGTTCTGTGCAAAGTCAGACACTCTGCTTTCCAATCCAGCTCTTCTTGGCATTCAATACAGGTGCCTAAAGCCCCATCTACCTGGAAGGGATCCCTGGAGGGTAACCTGGGTATTGCCAGGAGTGACTTGATCAAGGTCACAATACAAAGTGAGACTAAGACCTGCACACTGGCTTCCTGGCACTCACACCCCTCCCCCTTGTCTTTCCCCACCCAAACTCTCAGGCTAATCTGTGCAGGATGTCACAAGTAATTTGTCACCCGAAGTCAGTACCGACATTTTCAAGTTAATTGCTTTATCATAAGATCACTCTAGAAAGATCACAGGCCCTTGAGAATCCAAAAGAGCCTACACCCTGGTCCAATCATGCACTGATTTTGTGATGGGGGCAATTTACTTTTCCTCTTCAAGGCTCAAGCTACATGTCTATAAGATGGGACAAGCACAATAGACAGTTTCTGAAAGTTGTTGTTGGGATTAAGTAGCCTGTGGGAACCGGCAGCTATAACGCAGGCAAGTCCTCCATGACTGTCGCAAGACAAGACGGCTGGCCCCAATAACACAAGAAAGTCCGTGGGTTTCCGAAACGGCTTTATTGACATGGCGGATGGTAGTTGAATCTGGATGTGCAGCCCCCACCCCCTCGCCGAAACTCAGGGCAGACCTGAGTTAAATAAGGAGGGAAAAGGAAAAGGGGACTTAATTAACTAAGCCCTTTGGCCTATAAGGTAATTCATTAATATGGAAATCTCTTGAGACTGAAGCCTGTAGTCATGCCCTCTACCTGTGCTCTTTGGGAGGGGCTGGATCCTATGTGACTGAAAGGCGCAGGTTAATGGAATTCCACGCCATGTGTTAGGAGCCAAGATTCTGGGAGTGCAGTGGGTCTCTGGGCTACTTCCAGCCAGCGCTTCTACCAAAGACCAAGACCCCTTTCACGGCCCTAGAGTAGCCTAGACGCCTAGTGTTTAGCATACCATGTGGAGACACTAACAATCAGTGTGGGCTAGCATTGGTATTCATGCTTATGTTTGTAACTACCTATAAAGAAATGGAAGAATCTACATGTAACAACTATACCTTTCTCCCAGTTATTCTGACAGCATTCCTTCAGCAGAGTCAGAAAAAGATGGATTGTTGAGTACACATAAAATTTGTAAGTAATAACAATCTATCTTATTTTTTCTATCACATCTATAAGTGAGTTACCTTCACCTACATACGAGTAATACTTGTGGTGGTTATGACTTACCATCATCCTGATTTTCTTACAAAACAAATATGAATATATGTGTCTGTGTGTGTGTGTGTGTGTGTGTGTGTGTGTGTGTAAGCATGTGTGTACTTCTGTGTGTGTATGTGTGTATGTGGAGGGTGTGCACATGTGTGTGTGTGTGTGGTGCACATATGTGTGCCTGTGTGTGTGTGTGTGTATGATGCCTTTTTTCTTTATTTGAGCTACACTCAGAGAGTGTAGCCATCTTGGAAATAAACTTCTTTTGTCAGGGATCTTGGGCAGACAGAAACTGACAATAGCAACAACCAGTGTGGTCTCCACAGGTCCTGATGCAAGACATGAGCCATAAAGTCCTAGAGGCACCAGACCGGATGTGGAGCAGGCAGCTCTGACCAGCAGGCCAGCTTGTCCCTGCTTGCCTTGGGCAACACCAGGGGAGAGCTCAGCTGGTGCCTTCCTGATGAATATGGAGGAGGCTGCCTTCAGCTCCTGCAGTGGGGCTTTGTTCCTCTGCTCCACTCCCCTGTTCTCAGATCAGATGTCACTCTTTTTATTATTATTATTCCCTGTGTGTTGACAAGTGATTTAAACACTTCACAGGGGAAGAGAAAGGGTGGGGGCTGGTGGGGAATTTTTTCTTTGAATCCAGGATGTTCTGGGTTTCAGATCAGCAAATAAATGGCTATGGGTGTATAATTAAAACTAATAGGTTAATTAGGGAACATTTAGATCTTTCTGAAAAAAAAAAGTAAGAAAGCCATCAACTTGTCTCCTTTGACACAAGCAAAATAAGAGTGTGATAAATAAACCGAGGCAGGGGAACAGCGCACCTACAGTTGCCTCTGTCCCTTCTTTCAGAATTACTGAAAGTGGGTGGACCACAAAACTAGACATTCCCCACAGACCAAAGAAGTAGAGCCAGTTGGCGTCAGCCACATGTTCATTGAGCAGGAGACAGGAGGCAGGCCATTGTTCATAGAGGAAATGGTCAATAGCTAAGTCTGTGACCCACTCAAGACAGACAGGCTCTGCTGAGGGAGACTGTTCATGTCAGAATTGTCATTGTGCCCTGCATTGGGTTCATGGATCCAAGGTCATGCAGGAGCACTGGGCAAACCCCCGCTGGGTAGGATGGAGAGAAACCTGTCCACTGCGATTGATATCCTCTTCCCCAAAGATACTATGGAGTATCTTGGAATGTGACTTTAAGTTGGAAAGAGTCATTGCAGGTGTAATTAGTTAAGCTAATATCTGGTCGTCCTGTCAAACCAACATTTCGCCTGCCCTCAGTAGAACAGTAACTAGAGTAGCTGAGCATCTGATATGGAGGTAGCAGCGAGAGTAGTCCAGCCATACCAATAAAAGCCTAGGGCTGCCCAAGTCTGAAGAAGGGGCCATTGGCCTCCTCAGCCCTCACTTTTGACTTCCGCTTTCACAAACTAGTGAATACATTTTTGGTGCTTTCTATTTGAAAATGTACTTGTTCATGGATGAGCATATTGACTTTAGCTGTCCGGCTCATTCATTCTCAGTCTTATACTTTTCATGCATGAGTGTGTGTGTGTGTGTGTGTGTGTGTGTGTGTGTGCGCGTGTGTGCATGTTTGCACATGTGTAGGAGTGCATGTGCACAGATGTGTTGGGATGGTTTGAATACGCTTGCCAGTAAGGGAGTGGCACTCTCAGGAGGTATGGCCTTATTTTAGGAAATGTGTCATGGTAAGGGTGGGCTTTGAAGCTCTGCCCAATGCCAATAAGCCGGTCTTGTCTGTTTGCCTTCAGAACAAGATGTAGAGCTCTCAGCAACTCCAGTGCATGCCTGCCTTGATCATAATGGACTGAACCTCTGAACCAGTTAAATATTGTCCTTTACAAGAGTTGCCTTGGTCACAGTGTCTCTTCAAAGCAATGAAACCCAAACGAAGACAGAAGTTGGTACCAGGGACTAGGATATTGCTGTGGTAGGCATCGTCATACTTTTGTTTGCAGAAATGTGGATTTGGGGACAATGTAAAGCAACAGAATACTGTAAGTGGGGCTTAATGGGCCATCATAGTAGAAGCATGGAAGACGCTGTTCCTGAGTGTTTTGAACCGTGCTGTTCTAGCTCAAGAGGTTTCAGAGAAGACATTTAGTATGTGGCCTAGAGACTGTCCTTGTGATATTTTGGTGAATGTGGCTGCTTTTTGCCATTGTCTGAAGAGTTTGCCTGAGGCTAAGGTGAAGAGATTTAGACTAATTGTTTTGACAAAAGAAGTCTCAGAACAGTCTGGTACAAATGCTGTTGTGTGGTTACTACAATTCACTCTTATGAAGAGAATTTTAATGAAAAGTATCAAGCATAGAAAAGAAAAATACAAAACGTAAGGTTTAAAGAGTAAAGGGGCACCAGGAAATGGAATGAAGCTAAAACCCATGTTCAAGGTTATTAAATGGGATTAAATGAGTGCTCACCTTGGGGCAAAATCCTACACAGCTAAACTTATTGTTTATACATTTGCAGTTGTATGAGAGAGAGTTATATCATGTGATATCATGTTATTAAAAGCTTATGCCCAGGCATGGTGGTACACACCTTGGAGACAAAGGCAAACAGATCTCTGAGTTCAAGACCAGACTGAGACAGAGCAAGTTCTAGATAAAGAAAAGCTTAAGTCCAGCCGTGGTGATACATGCCTTTAATACCAGCATTCAGAAGACACAGCCATGCAGATCTCTTGAGTTTAAGGTCAATCTGCAGAGCACTTTCCAGGGTAGCCAAGCATAGGCATTGTGAGGGAATTGGGAAACAGAGAGCCGGTGATAATGTAACAGAAAAAGAGACCATGCTCCAGCACCAGAAAGCAGCAGAACTTGGCAGCTTTGTCGATGTAGCTCTGGCTTTAGAGTCAAGAATAGAAGGGACTACTGAGACCACTGATGCTCGTTAGCTAGAGCTAAGAAATTAGCAGTGAGTAAGAAGAGACCAGCATCACTGAGGTGAAATCTGGGAAGTGTTTTTCTGAGAACATAAAGAAGCTGTGTTCCAGAAATAGCTAAGGTTGTACCTTGTGCCGTAGCTGGACTTGGTAATGTGTAAGAGTCACCCAGGTGGTACTGGTTTTGAAGGCATGAAGGGGTCATGAAAAGCAGCTGAGGTTTGGCACTGTGAAAGGTCAGGGAAGGCCATTGGTGAAGGTGCAGCCTCAGATGCAATTTGGCCTAGGACTGAAGGGGTCATTCAAAGAAACTGAGGCTTGGTATCATAAAGGGAGTCTATCTCTGAGAGGCTATTGGTGAAACCTAATTGCAGCAGAAGACCCCAGTGTATTGGAGATGCCAGTACCATGGGATGATCACCAAGAACAGCAGCAGCAGTGGAGTGGAATCAACCAGACCCTGGAGTGCTACAGAGGGCAGAGCTGAAAATGTGACACAAGCCCTTTTGAAGAATCCAGAAGATCACACATCGTGCGTGGATCCCAGACACTGGAACAAGCAGCTGTGAAGCTGAAGTTGCCTAGGATACCCCAAGATGTTAGAGATGCCAGATCATGGTATACTTGCTGAGGAAAGCTGCTAACAGGGAGTGGAACCAGCCCAAGGGAAAGAAGTTTGTTGTGGTCATCAATGCTAAAAAAAAAGTGGACATCAGACATGGAGATAGAGAGTTTGGAGTTTGCCCAACTGGTTTTTCGTCTTCCTTTTGTCCAGGATTTTCTCACTATGTCATTTGGAATGGTAAGATATATCCTGTGATGTTGGAGATATGTGATCTACTTTTTAATTTTGATTTTTATAGCAGTTAAGAGATTAAATGAATCTCAGAAGAGACTTTGAAATTTGGACTTTTAACATTATGGAGACTGTTTGAAACTATGGGACTTTTGAATTTGGACTAAATGTATTTTGTCGTCTTTCTATGCCTGGTAAGGCTCTTATAGACTCGTGTGTATGAACAAGCCCATGGGGGCCAAGGAGTCGTTTGAATATACTTGGACCATAGGGAGTGGTATTGTTAGGAGGTGTGGCCTTGTCTGGAAGAAGTGTGTCACTGTGGGGCTAGGCTTCAAAGTTCTGCACGATATGGAAAAGTCAGTCTCCTCCTGTTTGCCTTTGGAACAAGATGTAGAGCTCTCAGCGTCTCCAGCACCATGCCATGCTTCCTGCCTTGATGATAATGAACTGAATTTCTGAATCTGTAAGCTAATCCCAATTAAGTATTGTTCTTTATAAGAGTTGCTTTTGGACATGATGTCTCTTTAAAGCAGCGAAACCCAAACTAAGACACTTGGACATGCAAATGGGGGCCACAAAGTGACATCTGGTTTCTCCTTTAACTGTTCCTACCTTATATACTTAGGCTCCGGTCTCTCACTTGAACTCACAGCTCACCAATTTATGTAGTCTAATTATCCAGCTTGTGCAAAAGGACTCCCTATGTCCGCTTCCTGCACTGGGATCACAGGCAGGCTACCCATATCTGCCATAGATTGACCTGGGTACTGGGGATCCACGTTCTCATTTCTCCAGTTCTTCTATTTTGCCTGTTCAGCCATCTTCCTTGCCCCCCACCTGAATTTTGAGACTGTATCACTGATTACCTAGGTTGAGTGACCAATAAGCTTCTTAGATCTGCCTGTCTCCATCCTCTGGGAGCTAAAGTTCCAGATAGATACCACCATGCCAAGCTTTTACATGGGTGTTGGAGATTCAAGCATAGGTCCTGTGCTTGCTCAGCAGGCCCTTATAGATTAAGTCATCTCCCAGCACAAGTTTCTGATGCTTTAAATCATTCATGTGTGATAATGTTTGAAACCTAGGAAACCAGAGCAAGCCTCCGGTCATCTGGATTAGTCACTAGCAAAACCTCAAGTTCATCCTGAGAGTGGAATTTCAAATGAAATCCTCAGAAGGAAACACACAGGTCTCAGAGGGATCATTCAAGCTGCTACAGCACAAAGGGTTCAAGAGACACATCCCTATATCCCCGCCTCCCATAGGATCTCCATTGTCAACTGACAGGCAGTAGAGACTCCTTATCTCTTAGGATAGACAAGTGTGAACCCCAACTGAGAAGGATGTTCCTGGGAGTTTGAGGGAAATGTATTGAAGCCTTCTTTTGTTGTCTCCCCTCCCCCTTCCCCTCCTCCTTCTTTACTAACAGTCATGGCTCCTCTCATCTAGAGAGGGCTTACCATCTACTAGGGTTATAGGAAACTCTTTCTAAGAATGTTTCTCATGAGTGGCTACCCTAAGTAAGGCCTATAGCTCCTGTCACACATAAAAGGTGCCTCCACTGGTATGCAGGGACCCATCTTGCAGAGGTTAGAGATGACTCATGAGGAATGGCTCACATCAAGTCCAAGTTCAGGCTACCATCAGACATGGCCATTTATTCAGCCCAGTTGCTTTTTTTTTTCCCCTGAAAAGCAGTTTCACTATCTATATTTTTAAACTCAGTGATATTTTGACCAGACTGAAATGAATACATCTGAAATGATCACATGGCGAGTTTACCTGAAGTAACAGGAGATCAAGAACGGACCAGAAAACTGTCAAGGACATGAAGCCCTGCTTAAATGTTGAAGTGGGCAGCTCAAGAAAGTCCCTCGGCGTAAATGGCCAATGAGCGGGCTCTACCCGAGGATACCAGCAAATCATCCTCACCTAGAACCACAGATGTCACCTACTGAGTCCTGTTCAGCTCAGAAGCCTCCCAGGGAGTAGACTCATGCCCACGGTGCCACTGAGCACAAGAATACGATTCTGATACAAGTCAGAAAAGAAAGACTGGGTGGTGATTTCCCACTCTGTGGAATTAAGCTGGTGGAATGGCTTTGATGCGTTAATACACAGCTCTTTCTCCAAATCCACAGTGGTATACCCCCTCCTCACCTAGTGGGTCTGTTAAGTCCCCTAGGTGTATAGTATCCTTTCCATTCTGATCAAGCCACTAAATGCCCCAGCCGGCATTTCCTGTAAAATGTGAGGCAAAAATTAATTAACTCATTAATTAATAATACAGCTTTGAAAACATAATTATAATGATAATGATTACCATTTTGCAGAGTTCCCAATATTACTGGGGCTGCTGGGATAGCAGGGAGCATGCCAAGACTGTTAAGGACAGGAAGCCAATCACTCCTTCTCCTTGCTAATCCTCTCTGACTTGGCAGACCAGGTGAAAAGCTGCAGTTTTAACTTACAGAAAAAGGAAAGCACGGGTCCAATCCTGAAAAGGAGAAAGGATCCAAAGCAGAAAAGAAACAGAGAGGGCCTGGGGTGTACATGGTTTGATTTTCTGCCTCCAGTTAAAAGTGTTAAGTCCAGAAAGCAGCAGTATCAATAGTTGTTTTGTTTGCCCAACAGAGAAAGATTGTGCTAGACCCCTACTGACCCGCAGCTAATCCCCATCCTGAGGATCTGGAGAAGGGCCCTGTGCTCTGGGCTGTGTGTAGTGTCTGCACCTTGAGGCTGAAGCAAACAGACTTGACAAGCAAGCTCAGCAACCACAGGCTCTGCTCACCCACCCAGAAAGCTGGCAGGAACCGCCTAAAGGGAAGGGATTCTTTCGATTCCTTTACTGCAAGGAGAGCCAATCACTGGGGTCTCTTCAGCCAGAGAGTCAGCCAATCACATCATTTGACAAGACAAGGACCAATCATCTCCCTTCGTCCATCTAGGCCACTGCATCTTTAACCTCCTCCCTCTGAGGGTTGTTTACCATCATTGCCACGCCCCTGGAGTGGCGGGGAGCTAAGATGGCTAAGCCAGGGCAGTGGGCAAGCAGGAGAGCTAGTGGTGGGAAACACCCTGAGCGGAGCCCACCCCGTTTCATCCAGTCACTCTTTGTTTACTGGGCACTGTCCTTGTCTCAGGTCCTGCAAATGTGAAAGGCAGGATGATGTGTAAAGCCTAGTTGAGATAGAGTTGGCAATCCTGGCACCTTATAGAGGTGACAGGGAATGGAGGTTGGGGAAAACTATAAAAACAAGAGGTTCCTTAAACAGGCACCAGGAGTCTATAGGGATATATAGGGAAACCCTTCAAGAGATTACACAACAGTCAGGCCTCTCATAGCCCCCAGGATCTCTGGAATACGCCCACCTGACTGCTAGGCCTGCTGTACTAAAATGGCTCAGAGTGGTGTCTTCAACCACAGGAATGTATCCTCTCAAACATCTGGAAGCCAAAAAAGTTGAGGTCCAGATGCGGAGAGGGCTGCTTTCCTCTGTGGCCTCTTGAGAAGTCATTGCGTGGTCTCCTCTCTGTAATTATATCTTTGTCCAAATTCTCTTTTCTTGTAAGGACACTAGTCGCATTGGGTTAGAACTCCCTGTAATGACCTCACTTACCCCTATAAAGACTATCATCAGTCATATTCTCAAAGCTAGGAGTTAGGTAGACGGTGAGCATTTAAACTGAACAATACACAGTTAAGCGCTGACATAGTTTTACATTGGTTTGAAGATATTATTTAACTACTGACCCCATTCCCCAAGAACACTACGAACAAGGTCTTTCTGTCCTCTGAATCTTTGGTGCTAAGCGACTCAGACAGGCTGCTGTCAGAGGAAAGGGATAAGGAAGATCAACCCACCTCTAGGAACAAGTCCATTCTCCATCTCTTCCTCCAAAAGCTGCCCATCACTTAAAGTCTCAGCATCCCATTTCCACTGCTCAGTGGCCCTGCACAGAGAAAAGTCATTTTCTCCATGATAGGTATTAATGTTACCTTACACTTAGTGGGGGGTGACAGGAAGTGAGTAAGACGAGCCGGGAAGGGAGAGGAGCAGAGGAAGTAGTGCATGTCATTGGTCCTGGTCCTTACCAGTCAGCCTGAGTTCCCTGAGAAAGGTACCCAGTATCCTCAGTCTGTGGTCATGGGGAAAAATAGTGTTTTATGCTTTTTGAGATAACACAATAGGCTGTGGGTGATGTGCAGGAAGCGGGGAAGAGACGTCCCCTGAGTTCCATGCCTCACAGCTCAGTAAAGTCGACCAGACATTCACTACATACCAGGCACAGGCACCATTTCAGGAGCCAAAGACAGATGAATGAGCTACAGTCTAGTCTTCATGGAGCTCACAGTCTCCTGGGGGAGACCATGAGAACAATCCAAAGTAGGACAGGTTATGCCATGCAGTCCAAGGAACCGAGAACAAAGACAGCTGGCCCAACATGGGGTTCAGCTATGGAGGGGTCTGACCCAGGATCTTGAGGGGTCGAGGAAAGTGAGGAGAGGAGGGTGCCCTGGCATGGGGGTGATATGGACAAGATGATGAAAGCCTGGAGCATTGGATATGTGAGAAGCTTGGAGCAGGTCAGTCATCCTGGAACCCAACTACAGTGTGAAGGACAGAATGGCAAGAGGAAGAACAGGTAGCAGGCAGAAGAGAGTGCAGGGCCAGCTCATGGAACATGTTAAGTGGCTTGAACACTACTCAGATAGGCAGTGAGCTCTCCATTGTTGCCAGAGATGAAGACAGCAACTGGCCAAGCAGAGAGCTCATCGGGCATTCGGTTCTTACCTCATACTTTGGGGCACCAATCAAGAAAACCCTGCAAAGCTTAAAAAGTACTAGGAGTTGCCATTGCAACTCTACAGAGAGTTTTAAGCAAGGTATGAGGTGGTGCTAATGTTCCATCTGAACCTCAGAGGTACCAATCTGGAGACAAGTACCCAAGTGGGAGATTACCAAAGCATCTCAAGAAGAAAACTAAGAAAAGAAGTTGAGAAACAGGAAAAAAGGATTAGGAAGTGACTTGTCGATTGCCTGTTGATATGGTGTAAAGGAGGTATCCACAAACAGCAGTGCATATAGGGCTCAGATGACTGGATGCATGCTGGTAGCTTTACTACAGAAAGGAATCGGATGCATGCCAGGGTGGACAGATGAGGTATGGCTGTTGGCCATGTTGAATTTCAGGGCTAGTAGATCAGCCGTACTGAGATTCTCAGGGGACCATTTGACAGAGTCTGATTGAGCACAAACAGCCAAACATAGGGTCTTAGTACTGCAAGTAGATTTCGGAAAATGTACCTTTTTATTTTAAAGTGTGCACATAAAGCCTTCGAGGCTCTCTACACTGTCTTATCTCCTTTTTCATCTGGCCTGTCCTTGAAATCAAAATAGACTGGTGCTTCCTTCCCATAAACATTCTCTCCCACGGGTTTCATTGCATCACCGTCCCCTTGATGCCTCAGGAGATGGAGAGACATAAGTGGTGTCTTCCACATGGGTACACACACATAAAATGTAACAAGAGCCCTGGCACATGACAGACTGACCCTCCATTTCTGTTAATGTCCCCTCTCACACTCCTTTTGCCCTGATGATGCCCTCAGACCCAGTACTACTTCCATTTGCTCCATGAATCTTTCTCTGTCCTGCTCCCATTTGGAGATAATCAAACACAGTTTGTTTGTGGGGAACATTTTTGAGAGTTGTGTGGGGGATAATTCAGTCTCACAGAATTGCATGCAGCCACCCTTGTCCCCAGATAAAGGGAGTGACGACCCAGGAAAGTCCTTCTAACACCATGCCAAGTATTCTTAGAGCCAAGTGCCAACTCCTTCAGGGTTCAGGGCATCTCTGTTCAGCAAAAGCCCTGGACTCCAACAGAGTAGCTAACTCAGGATCGTTTCTAACTCTCTGGTTTCTTTTCCACGTCTCCCTGTTGCTGGTTTCTACTGCGCACACAAGCTCGGCTTGCTTTACTCCTGGATTATTTTTAGTCTGCCCCTTCTCCTGGGTGGATTCAAATTCTCCAACCCTGAACAAATGCTTAGCAACAAAGCCCCAGAGGCCAGGGCCAGTTTCTGTTTCTCCAAGTAACATCTCCTGCTACAGAGCCCTGCCTCTACAGTGAGTGGCAGTATCCCTGGATCATCTGCATTGCCCATTGAAAGGTAAAGTTCACAGTAGCGCTGGTGGCCGTTCACCACACCCACTCTCCCTATTCAGTTTCTGTGGTTTTAAAAGTGCCCCGGGAACCCACAGATTATGCTACTGTGTGTGTTGGCCTCTTTCGGGGCTCATTGTGTCCATGTTCTGCTTTTCACCAATCCAACAGGGATTGTTTCCGTCTCTCCCAAAGATCCAAAGATTTACATAGCCCACATGGCATACTTGTGAAAGACACATGAGGCCTGATAAATCATGCACTATTTATTATGGTACTAAAATGATTCCCTTTGCTTAATTAAAGTAGCCATATGCTGCAGCACAAATCATTCTCATTCATTAAAATCCCCAAATTGTGTGTGTGTGTGTGTGTGTGTGTGTGTGTGTGTGTGTGTGTGTGT
>JANHMN010000024.1:10077103-10088690 GCA_030674055.1 Rhabdomys pumilio | reverse complement strand
GTGTGTGTGTGTGTGTGTGTGTGTGTGTGTGTGTGTGTGTGTGTGTGCGTGCACGCGCGCACGCACGAGAAAACCAGGAACAGGAGCAACAGTTAGGAAGAATACAAACAGATCAAAGTTTGGGAGACAAGGGTGTGCTAGAAAGAGCCTTGATGTTGCTCACCAAACATCAACAAACAAACAAACACACCTCAACAACTACAGCAAACTGATGGACACCTGGGCTGGGTCACTTGATCTGAGAATTGGGATTGGTTTTCCATTGTCTTTTTTCTTCTAAGTAGTTAATAGACCCCAAATTTAGAATCTTCCTAACTCGTTTGCTTCTTTGAGCCTTGTCTTCTTCTACCCTTGCTTCTACAACTTGATGGAAGTTTCTAACAGTGCCCACCTGTCCATCTTGCTCATAGTTCTTACCCTAGCAATATAATAATCATTTAGCCCATAAGAGGGCCTCAAAGGCATGCACGGAATGAATAAATAAATACTAATAGATTAGCATGTGCAAAGCTGAGAGCATATGACATGTTTAAAAGGATGAAAGCCAATGCCTCATTCTGCCACTTCATCCTGTCCCCACTTCCTCTCCCTCTCCAGATCCTGGTACATTCTGTCCCCCAGCAATCCCTCTCCTGTGCTCACCTCCCACCCTTTCCCAGAGGAACTGGCATTTTTCTTACTTGTTCAAGTAAATAAGCACATTTTCTTTAGCCTAAAACTACAGCGGCTGTATTTCTCCATGACCCAGGGTTAATGGCCAGTGACTACTGGGCCATCTGCAGGGAACTGTGAGAGAATACACTCAGCCATGACCACCTAGCAGGTTCCCTGTCGCCTCTATCCATCACAGAAAGCCATACCTGCGCCTGCTCTTCGGAAGTCCTGCCCCAGACAGGAGGTGCACTAGGGGTTAGAGAAGCTAAATACCTGGTCTATGCATTCACTCTCCCCAAACCCTTCCTACATCATCAAGACTAAGATTTAAAAATGTCAACTTCAGAAGGCTTTCAAGAATCACATTAGTCTATTTATGTGGAGTTTGTATCAGAGGGAAAACAATACACAGAATTATAATTATTTGATATCTATAACCTTCCGGTTCTGTGTTCATGCTTTGCACATGTGAGCAGTTTCATCTTCGCCATCTTATTAAAGCCATACATCTTCTCTATGAGATTCATCTTAACTTGGGCAGAACAGACGGAGCACCTGATGCTTAGAAAGCTGAGAAGTTTTTCCAAACCTGCTTGTGAGCAGAAATGGTGTTTCAACCATATCCACCTGAGTCTAGGAGTCTTTTGCTCAACCACTAATAATGTACCCACTGGCTCCTATCTTGATCTTCTGGAAATTTCTCTTGGAGTAGGAAGAAGAAAATGATGGTTATGGGAGCCAGCTGTAGGGCTTAGAGAAGACGAGGATTTGTGGGTGTGTCTGTGCAGCCAGGCTCACTGTGTATTTCTTCATCCTTTGGTCAGGATGGTTGGGTCTCTAGCACTTACCAAAGGTGGGAGGTATTTTGTCACTCTTATCTGGGTAACCAGCTAATTCAAGATCTTTCTCCAAAGTTGGATTAGTCTTGCCTATGTATCCTAACCCTAACCTGTACATGCACATAGCATCCATGGAATGAATTTTAGAAGCTGTACTTCAGAAGAATAGCCAAGGTAATAGCATTCATCTTATATGTTCTTCTAACACTCTATCACCTCACCCATTGAAAAGTAGAGTCCTTGTCATAGCCACTTGAACCTGGATGGACTATTGGTTTCAACATGGGGGAGCAATCCAAGTCTTTAGTCACCATTAACAGACCTACTTGTAAGTCCCTGACAAAGCAGAGAATTCTATTAGAGGAGAGGAAATAGAAGGTTGGAAGGGTGGGTGGGAATCAGATAGCTTAGGAAGGATTTCACTCCTTCTTCTTTTCCTTCACCCTTCCCTCCCTCCCTCTCTCCCTCCCTCCCTCCCTCCCTCCCTCCCTCCCTCCCTCCCTCCCTGCCTCACTCCTTCTCTCTCCTGTAACCCTTTCATAGCCTTCCTCTCTCTCCCTCCACATCTTGCTATGTATTCCAGGCTGGTCATCTGCAGCCTGCTCTCACTTTTTAAAACTTAGCCTCATTCTAAACAACCACACTCATAAAGCCTCGAGTTTTTTGTCCTCTCTGTGTTTTGTCTACTAACACAAAATAAGCACAAAACTAATTTTCAAAAAGCTTTTGGCTATGAACTCCTTAATATAATTTCCCGTCCCACATGGGCCTTGCTTCAAAAATAGCATATGAGGCTGTGGAAAGCTACCCTGCATTCTGAACAAATAAGAAACCTTTAAAGAAAAATGTGCCATTCTTTTGACAAATGCCAACAAACGCATGCCAAAGACCTGCAGATGAAGGATGCTGAGGAGGAGCACGCTGAAGAGAAGCACAGAAACTGGCTACTGTCCTTGCCACTCAAAACACCTGGGCCTTGGAGCATAAGGTGGTGCAGTGCCTTGAGGAGCATGGGGAAATTAGGACTCTAATTTTTGGGCATCTAACTTTTTGGGAGGTGATTTAAACATAGTTATGCTATGGGTACATGAGCAAAACAACAACAACAACAACAACAACAACAACAAAACAAAAAATCTGCAGGGATATTTAATTTTAAAAGAATAAGGCTTGGAAATCCCACTGTGGGTTGGGGCAGCTTTGGCTTATACCCTGAGCGACAGGCACACAGTTTACTTTCTTTAGTTCATGGTCCTCAATTCTGAGAATTCATGAGTCTCATTTGAGTGAGCATAATCTAGTGTCTTGGTTCATTTTCTGTTGCTATGAGAGAATACCTCACACTAGGTGAGTTGAAAATAATTTGACGGTGGCTCATGGCCCGGAGACTGGGAAGCCCAGGAGTCTGTTACTGGCATTTACTTCACTTCTAGAAAGGGGTCTTCTGCTGCTCCAGCTCAAAAGAATACAGAGAGAATAGATTTAAAAACAAATCACAATCACAAGGATCTACCTGTCTTTGTGACAACCTTCTCTTGCCAGGATGTTCTTATTCTCTTTAGGAAGGTGTAACTCCCCCTAATGACCCGGTGATGACACACTGCCACTTTTCAGCCATATTTCATTGGAAGTCAAATCTCAATACAGCTTTTGTTGGGGACAAGGCATATCTAAACCACAGAACCTAGGTTCAGTCTCTTCTCCGGACGGCCTACCTCAACTCTAACCTCTATGCTGCTGTTCTGAAACCAGCATTTTAATTTTTTATTTAAAATTTTATTACCGAGGGCAGCCAGGATGGAATGATGTCATCTTAGGGTAACTTAGATATAAAAACTAAGGAATCCCAAAGGAGAAACTCCCCAGATTGGGGATGGGACACCCAATGAGGAGGCTAGCCCATAATTTGTCTACATGTTTTCATCCCTATGGGTGGAAATCTCAACACATATACATCTGATGCACACGCAGCAGGTGCACACAAGCAAAGGCAAATGCATAGGAACTCGTTCAGTGCAATCCCACCAGGAACACCCGAAGAAGGTTTTACCAATTAAACAAATACAGTTTGCTTACCCCAAACAAGCAACACTATAGGCTAGAAACAAAAATCAAGAACTATGATTCTAAAGAGATTAAAGTTTGTAGGAGATGAGATCAAGGTCTTTGAAGTCAGAGCTGCTAAATTTGGGGTGTTTCTTGACTCATCCCTAATTAAGGTATCAGATACAGCAACGCATGCGCATGTGCTCAGTCATACACACAGTAGTGAAGTCTGAGGCTGAACAGTCTCAAACTCAGGTGCCTCAAAATGTTTTGAGTGAGCTATCTGTGAGGCTTTTGTTACTAAGCACGGAGACCTACTTCCTCAGTCTCCTGGGAGAAGGCTCTCTGTCCCAGATTGGAGGTTGGAGGGGCACTTGGCAGTGGACAAAAAGAAGTTACAGCCCCTACTCCCGGATCAGTACATTTTTGCTTCACAGTTAGTACTTGCTCCCGGGGGCCACAAACAACAGGCCACTCAGAAATCAGTGTTGCAAAACAAGGCAGCATTGTCCCCTGGCCTGGGCTTGCCTGATGCTTGGGTGGGAGAAAGGGAGATGAGAAGGGTCGCTAAGTCACAGAGGTCTGGAGAAAAGCTGGCACCTGGAGAAGAAAAATTTCCCAAGCAGCTGGCCAAGCTGAAGTCTTCCAAACAGACACAGAAGTTGACCCAGCTGTCTTCCCATCTCTGTGAGCTCTTCTCTGCCGCTCTTGCTTCAAACACCCAGCCAAGTGGTACTCATCAAGACTGGCCACAGGTTCTCAGCACCCTAGACATGTTGGATGCTATTTGTAAACAGGCAGAGAAGGAATACCAACACAGAGCAACACATCTTGAGGTGTAAACACACACACACACACACACACACACACACACACACCCCTCAAAACTCCACTTTATAGAAAGGATGATCCAATCTGGCTGCCCCCAAAGAACAAGAATTGGCATGGAGTGCAGCCATGTTCCCTCTGCAGGGCACTGAGGCTCCTCTCCCTCTCATATCAAGCATACTCTTGGGATTGCAGCAATTAGTTACCAAGGGGTGTGGTGGTGGTGATGGAGATAGTGGTGGTGATGGTGGTGGCGATTAGTGAGTAGTGATTATGGAAGGTCCCACTGAGCCTTTGCCCCAATTTTTTACTCACTGTTAACAAGACTCTGAGACCCTACTCTTCAGATTCAGTGTAATACAAATGGGCCTACTGGCCTATAATTATCCCCTGTGCAACAAGCTTACCAGTCTCGTTTTAGTGGACCAGTTCTTGGGAGCTCAACATCTCCCCCCTTTTTTGTCAGAATGATGTCCCTTCCATCCTTACCCATCACTTACAAGGTAAGGTACTTTAACTGTAAGCCAGAGACTGACAATAGGAAGTAGCTGAGAGAAAAAAGAAAGTTATAGTCTCAATGGTCCAAGGAATGGGTCTTTAGGGTGACCTGTCTGGCAAGCCTCACTTTGTGTTGGCTGACAGCCTCCATGATTGTATGACTTTAGCAGCCCCACAAGTTATATGCCCAAAGTTCAGAAGAGTTTCCTCATGTGGTACTTCATCAAGAACAAGGTGTCTTAGTTAGGGTTTTACTGCTGTGAACAGACACCACATCCAAGGCAACTCTCTTAAGGACAACATTTAATTGGGGCTGACTTACAGGTTCAGAGGTTCAGTCCATTATCATCATGGCAGGATTATGGCAGCATCCAGGCAGACATGGTGCAGGAGGAGTGGAGAATTATACATCTTCATTGGAAGGCTGCTAGCAGAATACTGACTTCCAGGCAGCTAGGGTCTTCAAGTCCATGCCCATAGTGACACACCTACTCCAACAAGGCCACACCTTCTAATAGTGCCACTTCCTGGGCCAAGCATATATAAACCATGACACCCAGTCTCAATGGCTAGTGATGGATTAAGGGTCAGACACTTAAATCAATATGAACTAATCAGAGAACAACTATTGGCCATGATGACTAAGCATGTTTTCTGAGCCGTGCTGATTATAACTTCTTTTTAGGAATTTCTTGACTGAATCTGGGGTCAAGTCCATCTCTCACCAGTTGCTGACCTTATACAGATTCTAACCTAACCATGGCACTCCTGAGTTACCTCTTCATGGAGAAGCCATCTGATAGAATAATCCCCATAATAAAGAGAAATCGAGCCTGCCATCCTGATGGAAAGTGAGCTCCGAATTAATTCAGGGGCTGCATTGGGGAAGTTTCTATTCTTTCAGTATTTGGTTTGTGTCAGATAGCCCCTGCTGGAGATATTTCCTCATTCTGTGTGCCCAATGCTAAGTGGATGCATTGCAAGAATAAGACCAGGGGAGGTCTGTTGTAGGCTTTCTGCTCTGCTCTTGGACAAGCAAAGGGAGATCACCTGTTTAGGGGAAGCACAGACTTTGAAACCAATTTGGGGGTTCTTTTACAGAGGAAGTAGCAGGCAGGGATTATGTATTGAATAGTAATGTCCTTTGTGACACTTAGAAATTGCCCAGAGTCAGAATGTTATCTCAAAGCTGATGATTTATTTGAGCAATGAGGTGAAGAGTCTGTGTGCCACATTTCACCCAGCAGCCTCCAAAGACAGGCCAGGTAGTAGTATCTTTGCACAGACTCATGGAAGGGGGATCACTGTTACCCAGAAACCCTTTGAGGGTTGAACCAACAACGATAAGTAAGAAGAGGACATTACAGTATCATGGAGATTCTGACGACAGCCCACGCCTCCCCTATGTCACCTATCACTGCAGAGCAGGGCTTATGGAAAACTTGAGGCTTCCTCTAGATCACAGGAGGAGGTAAGTGTATTTACAGAGCCCGTCCTCTTTCTCTTGTTTTGTTTGTATTCATTCACTCAATATTTCAGGAGGATCTACTATGTTCCAACACGAGTAGTTTATCTTCGCTTTCCCATCTTTCTGCAACACTGTTCTAGTTTTTTTTAATTGATTCATTTTCTGACAATTTCACACATATACATAATACGTATAAAGTATTCTGACCCAACCACCTCCTCCCATCTTCCTGCTGCCCCTATCTACACTACCTACTCCCTATAAATGTCTTTCTTGTGTTCATGTCTATTCTGTTTGTCTTTCTTTTTAAGCGTTATTTTATTGTATGTATATTAGTGTTTGCCTGTATATGTGTGCACCGCATGCTGCTCGGTATCTGCAGAAGCCAGAAGAGGAGATTAGATATCCTGGAGCTGAAGTTACAGACAGTTGTGTGTTGTCATATGAGTGCTGGGAATAGAACAAGCGTCATCTGGAAGAGCAGCAAGTTCTCTTGACCACTGAGTCACCTCTCCAGTTTCAGTTTTATGACCCATTGAGTTACCAAGGCCATCTATGTGAACATGAGTTTGGAGCTACTTGTTGGAGCGTCATGGACTCAACAATGGATACACAACTGAAGACGGTGACTCCTTTTCACCCAGAGTGTATCAGTAGCCAATAGTTCAGCCATACGCATGTGAGTGTCTCTCATCCATGACTGACTGTAGACAGGCCAGTCTTGTGTAGGCTTCATGCAGGCAACTTCAGTTGTTGTGAGCTTAGGATTTCAGTGTGTCTAGAAGGTAGCATGCCGTAGACCTTTCTCTTCCTGCTCTTACAAACTTCCCATAATATGTTCTGTCACATTCCTCGAGCCTTATAGAGAGTAGTATATATGCCATATTTAGGTCTCTTAAAAGTCACTTATGCCCAGCATCTTCCTCAGACATGAGTCTGCATTCACTACACACGGGACTTCTGTAAGGCTGGGTGTAGCTTCCTCTGTTGTATAAGTATGCATGGTGTGCAAAGACTGTGCCTTCATTTCTCCTTCTATGTTTATTTTCTGTGTTGTCCCTTCCTTACTGGTTATTCTGACTCTAGCATCCTTCCCTCCCTCATTTTCTTTCTTCACCTTTGGTAACTCTCCATATACCTTTTAGCTGCTCAATTTTCTTTATAAAATACATTTGCCTACCAACCCTACACCTCCCTCCTGGGCATAGAAGAAAACAGAGCCAATAGAAAAGAGAGCTCAATAAGGTGTGTTCCCTGGAAGCAGGGTCCCTGTGAGGTGGAAACTTCTACAATCTGACCCCTGGACAGAAGGCTGAAGTGAGAGTTATGAGCTCCAGAGCCAACATCTCGTTCACCAGCTTTTCGGGGCAGAGACTGGAGAAACAAAACTTGTATCTGCTGTAAGAGCAGTATGTGCTCCTAACCCTTCACCTTCTCTCCAGCCTCTGTTTTCCCAAAGGATTCAATCAAAGCCATTGTCTGATCTTTACAAGAAAAATCTCCACGAACCAGTTTAAACCAGGATGGGATTTATATATCGTCTAAAACTCTGTCACACTGTTTTCTAAGTCCAGCTGTCATTTCCTAGTTGCCAGGGCCTCCTTTGAGCCTTCCTGCCTGCCCTGCCTCTGTTCAGCCCCTCTCTTTTTGCCTTGCTTTGCCTTCTGCCCACTCACTTTCTCTCTCCTTTTATTCCCCCTTTATTTTTATGAAGCATTTCATCCTCAAATCTTACCTCCTTGAACCTTCCTCTACCACTGCTTCTGAATGGACGGCTGTCTTGTCTCTGATGTCTTTTTCTTCTTGCCTTCTTTGTTGGCTTCTCTTTCTCAGCCTTCTTCCCTGAGGCACCACTGTCCTTGTGTCCCTTCTGTGACCTTATTTGCTCCTCCCACAAACCCTTCCCTGGCTTTTTATCCATATCCTTGGTTAATATTAGCACCCATGTTGATGATTCTTTAAATGCTACCAAAGCAACAATTTCGGCTGTCTGCAAGACCCAAGTAGTTCAAAGCTTACCTCATCTGCCTTCCTTGCCTAATGTCTCCTACAGGATTCAACAGATCAGTCTAAAGCTTCACTTTCAGCTATACCTTCAAACTCAGAGCCATTCAGTAGCCTGTCTGTTTACCGACCCCGACTCCCATACAAGCACAGGCTCCAAGCCATGTACTGTCTAGACTCTGACACGGACCATCGGTAAACACTGTCTCCTGCAACCCTTGGCTACTCGCCTTATCCAAGTGTCCATGCACTTCCATTAGCCATGGCAACTGCCTTTAGGTTTTCCTTTTCCACATCTTATTACTACCCAGATCATTCCTAAATAGAGCAGCCTTTCTTCTAGAATACAGATCGAGTCCCCCTTGACTCACAGAAATCCAATCCATTTAACCACACGTTTCTTTATCTAATCTCCCACCTATCCCAGCCCTCTATATATTTGTATTCTGGTAATTTCTTGGAGAAATACCACCTGTTGTCTATCCATAACCTCTGTCCACAGTGTTCCCTCTTTCTGGGACTTCTCCATCCACCCATATATAATGTCCATATCCTATCCACAAGGAAAATTTAATATTGTCGAGTGGATGAACAAAAGCTTTAAGATTTGGCTCTGTCATCATATTCCTGGAAAGACCTTTTACCTTGGCAGGATCTGTGAGCCTCTTTGCTTCCATAGTAACGCCTGTGTTCCTTCTTGTAGATTGCTGGATTCAAACACCATTTATATAATGTCTTTTCCCACCATCTATTGTGAGCTTCTTGCAGACAGGGTCAGTGGCTTTGTTTCTGTGCAATGTCAAGGGCAAAGACTAGGTCCTAAACACATATTTGCTCAAGTAAAGTGAGATGAATCAAACCAGTGTGTCAAAATATCCTCCAAATGTCACCTTCCCAACTCAGATGCATAGTTTCTGAGTACAAGCCCAAATGAAGGCAGGAGGCAGGAGGGCAAACATCAGATTTCAGGATGGGGGCTGGAGGGCTGGGGAGGGTTGAGTTGCTGCTCCTTCTGAGAGAGTAATGGACAAAGGGTTCCCACTTTGTTCCTTCTAATAATGTATGGGCAGCAATCATGCTTTAGCAGCAGTAGTCAGAGCAAGCCCTCTTCTGCTCCGTGTACAAACTGGGGGGAAAAAAGCAAACACTACCTGGGAAACCTACGCAGTCCCTGTTTTCCATTTAACAAAGCCAGCAAGCAGTCCATTGATACTAATTGCATGGGGAGGAGGTCACCTAACTGGAACTTAAGGAGAGGTGAAATCCTTTCATAAGAAAAGCTTCAACTTGCCTGCCAATATTTATATCCTTTCCAAGACAGGCAATAGGAAGACAGAAGCGAAAGAACTGGCAGCTCAGGGTGAGCCGGGGAGAACTGCTCTGCAGCCACTCAACTCTAACAGTCTTCCAAAGGCTAAATGGGAGGCGCCTGGATTCAGACAGGGCAATCTGGTGTGAGCAAGACCTAGGAAGGCAAGGGAGGAAGAACAAAGAGCTGGAGGTAGACTTAGAGGTGCAAAGATGGAGATGAAGGAGGAGACACGGAAGTGAAGGGTCAGGAAGAGGAAGAGGAGGATGACAATGGGGAAGAAAAGTAGGCAGAAGGGAGGGGAGGAGGGGGGAGGGGAAAGCGGGGAGAGCTGGTGTTACAGTCTGCTTTTTAACTTCCTTTGGTCGATGTTACAAAGAACACGAACATTTAACCAGCTCCAGACAGCAATTCTGTACCTGCCCAATCCATCTCAGTAAGGATAACAGAGCCAAATACGTGTATAGGGCCAGGGACACCAGGGAGCCATTGGTGGGGTGGCAGATGTGGAGATTTGTACTTAGCTCTTTTGAGGAGATGGGTGGTCTCCTACAAGAGAATGGTAGCTGTGAAATGGTTAGATTCTGAAAGGCGGCACACAGGATGCTCTTGGGTGTTTTCTTGAATTATCTTGGAGCCATGCACTGGAGCTATCTTCAGCTCGCACTGGGAGTCTTTTGAAGCAGAACATCTAAAACCCTAAGCGACAGCCCAATCCCTCCTTTCGCTCACCGTGTACACATCCTTTGGCCCACTATCGGTGGCATGAATAATATAGTAGCTGTCCATTGAGACGATCATTAGCTTGTTTTCCCCTATAAAGCTTGGTCATAATGTTCTCCTTCTTCTCCTGAGAGTGCACTTGTACGATGAGCAGATGGCCCATATGAGGACCAAGAGCTCGTGAGATTTCTCAGAGCTGAGAAAGTGGGATAGGAAGGGCCAGGGGAGACTTAAACCACATCCTAGCAGAAGCTTCTGCTGCACCATGATGCCAAAGAGCCTCCCCGTGACTGGTTCTTCCTCTCTGAAGAGGCCCCATTGATCTAGATATCCTCATGGCAGAGCTATCCTTTATGCTAAGGAAGCTTATTACAGAGACATAAGCTGGCACATTAGAAAGCCGATAAGAGGGCTCATTAAAAGAAAGGGTATTTTAAAATACTATCAGGAATTTCTGTGCCTCCGGGTAGAAATGAGACCATCTAAATATTTAAAACCAAAGAAAGTAAACCTCACGCATGTCTTTTGTGTTGCTATTGTATTCTCTTGTAATTGTTTGCAAACTTGTTTATGAAACTGATGGCAGCTGCAGCTTAGTGCAATTAAACCAGAGCGTCTCAGAGAAAGGAACGCTGTGCATCCGCTGAGCTCCTGAATCTACTGCTACGGCCCCATCCTTTATTTCCACCTCAGCTCCCACTTTGTTACTTGCTGCGAACTGATCCTTCCTCCAAGCGTTGGTTGCCATAGGAACAGCCCAGTAAGGGCAATAGCATTTCCCTCCTGGAGCCAGTGTACTGGGTGACAGTGTACACCAAGACCTTAACTTGTCCAGTCCAACATCTCTTTACGCTTTCTTGAAGCAAAATTGATGCACAAATGTTGCACACAGTTAATTTACATTTGATGAGTTTGACCTGTACACATGATATCCTCACCATGATTATAAACACAGCCTTCTGCCTTACAAGCTTATTTGTACCTATTATTATGTATTCTTTTGTTTAGCACTGTGTGTGAGTGTGCATGTGTGTGGGTGAGTGTAGTTCTGCTATGTGTATGTGTATATGCATGTTTTAGGTTTGTATGTGGGGGTCAAAGGATAACCTTCTCACTTTCTACATGAGACCTGGTCTCTGTCTCTATCTCTGTCTCTCTCTGACTCTGTCTCTCTCTCTCTCTCTCTCTCTCTCTCTCTCTCTCTCTCTCTCTCTCTCT
>JANHMN010000024.1:10055750-10077093 GCA_030674055.1 Rhabdomys pumilio | reverse complement strand
TCTCTCTCTCTCTCTCTCTCTCTCTCTCTCTCTCTCTCTCTCTCTCTTCCTTTGTTTACCAGGAGTGTTGGCTCTCAAGCTTCTGAGGATTCTCCTGCCTCAGCTTCCCATTCCCATCTCCTGCAAGAATCCCAGGATTAAGATGCCTATGCTATGTGCCCAGCTCTTTGTGTGTTCTATGGATTTGAACTCATGTCCTCATGCTTGTGCAGCAAGCTCTTTTGCCCAACAAAGCATTTTTGCCAAGCCCTTTTCTTAATAGTGTTTTAAGTGAACAAACGACCTGTAGCTGTTGGCATATCTTATACAGTGGCTTCCCAGACTTTACTGATGGCATAGAAATGAAACCCTAACATTTCAGACTGCAGTGCCTCATTATCGCTTCTTCTCACTCCCTGGCAACCCCCACTGTAATTTCCTCTGCTCTGAGTCTTAATGCTCTAGATTCTTCCTACAGAGTCAAGTAGACTTGGTCTTTCTGCAACTGCTTATTTCATCAAGCCTACTGTCCTTGTGTTCACTCCTGTGGTCATATATGGTAGGGCTTCTGTCTTTTAATGATTAAGTAATATTTCTGTGTTTGTGTGTGTGCACCATATTTTCTTGATCAGATTACCCACTGATGTGTATTTACGCTGTTTTTAGATTCTGGCTAGTTTGATTAACTGACAAAGACTTAATATTGAAAATACACAGAGAATTCATAAAAAAAAAAAAACAGCAAGAAATGAATGATCAAATTAAAAATAAGTGAAAGATTTTAATAGACAGATATCCAAAGAAAGCATCCAAATGACTAAAAGATATATGAAGGTGTGGATAGCATCATTAACTATCAGGAAATTCAAATTAAAGGCTGTAACAAAGCATTGTTTAAAAAAATAAAAAAAAAGCTGGCTTTCCTAAGTCCTTCGAGAGTAGGTCCAAATAACTCCTTCCCTTGAATTTAGACCATTGGTGTTGTGACTTTGTAGATCTTCCCACAGAGGAATCCCACATTTAATCTGCTTTCTGTGACTTAACAACCAGCTATTCCTGGTTCCCAAACTATGTGAAATATCAGTTAAGCTCTCTAGAACTGGATTCCTGGCCCACAGATGGCTCCTAGCACATAAGTAATCACAGGGGAGTCCAGAAGATTCATCTACTTTTCAGCTCCTTAACTGTGGTTTTTGATTCACTCATGAAGTAGTGGGATTGAATATAGAAGCTAGACAATTTTGGCAAACTAAACTTAATTATGCAACTAAACCAAAAGTTAGTATCAAATCAAACACATACCAAATCAGAGATGTTTTTAGTAACACTTTTCAGGGATGCAGCACAGGACTTCACTGCAGCCTGAGATGCATTGCAGGACCTCATTGAAGAGGGAGATGCATCACAAGACCATATTGCAGACTGTGATGTATCACAGGACCTCACTGCAGCCTGTGGTGCGTTACCTGGCCTTACTGCAGACTATGATGCATTACAGGACCTCATTGCAGATTGAGATCTATCACATGGGCTCACTGCAGTCTGTGATGCATTACAGGACCTCATTGTAGACTGTGGTGCATTCTAGGACCTCACTGCAGACTGTGATGCATGAAGTGGCTTCACTGAAGCTGTGGTTCTGAGAACCTAATGTGCCCTATGCATTGTACTTGCCATTATCCTGCACAAGGAACCCTGCTTGAAGGACCGCGTTCAGACACCATGTCATTAATGTGCTCTATATAGAGAGAGCTATATATAAATGTCCCATGTTCTTGTAGAAATATAATGGTTCAAAGAAAACAAAGACATTTTATATTTTCCTACCATCATTCCTCAGTACATATAAATTAGATTAGTGTATCTTTCTTTGGGCTATATTGTGTTCGAGTGTTTGATTTCCAAGATTTCTGTTTGAGTTATTGATTTGAGTTTCATTAAAAAAAAAATCGCTCAATGAATTTGGGGTTTGGTAAAGATTAGGATAGATTTTCCAAGCATCTCTGAAAGATCCCTAAACACATTTCTGCAATTTTTCTGCACATTTATATGATATGACATTTTCAACATTGATAATTATAAAATCAAAATCTTGGTCTACTCAGAAAAGCTTTGAAGCATCAAATATACAACCAAGATTTAGTTCTTTATGTAAAACCAAGCAAGCATATTCAGTTCATTAGTGTGCAAATTTGGGTTTGTTTTTTCACAAAGTGGTAAAATCACAAGCATACTAAAGAATTGTCTTAAATTATAATTTTGTGATTTATCCTCAGTAAATGTTAAATTTGTATGCCTATTTTATATACTTACATGCTCAGAGTTAACTAAAAATTTTCAGGAACAAAAGAAGGTCACGAGAGGAAAACATTTTAAAAGCCTTGGCCCAGTTATCTGTAGATTCATGAATCATAACACATGCTGGCTTTAGCAGCTGACTATGGAAATGATTTGTTTTGCAGCAGAAGCTAACAGAAACATTGATTTTTAAAATGTCAGCCTTAGAGCACTTTGAAGGCACTCAATGACTCTTAGGTCACAGTGAGAGAGGACAGTCATACCACCACATTGATCCAAGAGGAAGTACAGCCATGCTCATGTGAAAACCATGTCTCCTAGGAGGTACTTCCTGTAAGTCTTCCTGTCACTTCACAACTGGAGCCCCGTTTTCATTTAGAAACTGCTGTACATAGACCTGAACATTATTCTGTCTCCTCGTTGCAGAAGACAAAGAAACATAAATTGTAGATAATTTCTCTTGAGATTAGCTAACATACAATAAGCATTTTGCTACTTGTAAGTTAAGTACCAATCATTGGATTTATACCTGTGGCATGGAACGTCTCTGCTCAGTGCCCTGTACTTAGTTCCCACTAGATAACTGAAACCTGGACTCAAGCAATTAAGCACCTATCTACCCATTACAAGTTGAGTACCATACTGGGTGTTAGAGGCAAACTGGGAGAGTCAGTGTAAGACCAAGACTCCAGGAGCGATCTCTGCCATGTTCAAGCCACCTTGTATTCCAACTTCTAACTTCACTCTGGTTCAAAAAGCCCCTTAATCCCATTACAGAACATTTAGATATCCTCCCACAAAGCAATCTCTGCTTTTAGAAACCCACCATTTCTAGTTCCTTAGGTCTGAGACGAAGCAGAAGTGAAATTTACCAATTAAATGCAAGGATTTTTGCTTCACGCAGAACACAGCCACAGTGCAGTGTCCTCAGGAGGATCCACTGTGTGTGTGTTTCTTCAATTTAATTTGCTGATCTGTGCTTCAGTTTTCATAAGCTGTGTTTACATTTTTTGTAAGGTCCAAAAATATCTCTGTGAGATAAACCTTAATGAAAAGTAGCAAAGCCCTAATGAGGTGCATAAGATGCTTAAGTCAGGAGAAGCAGAAGTCATTGTCTTTTTGTGGAGGCAGCAAATGGTTGCCTGAAATGGAGCTGATTTGGGGTGATGTGTATTATAATAGAACGAATTACTAATCGAGTGCTAAGTTACTGGAAACCCTGTTTGTTGGCCTAGGGAGATTATATTTAGCCCATAGGTCATCAAGACTATTCATGCCTTGTAAATAGTTGACAGACTCAACCAGGACATGCTGACTAACTCTGCCTTGTGACTGTGCATAGGGTGGAAAGACAAGAGGCAGGACCAGGAGCTCAGAGAGATGATTATAAGAGGTCAAATCCAAAGATTCACTGAGTGAAGGGTTAGAAGAGCTCTGTGATTAATTTGATAGGTAGCATGTAGGATAAGAAGCATGGGAAGAAGATGTTGAGTTACCCCTGAAGACTCTGGTTTCGATATGATGATAGAACGATTAGTACTCTTAGAGAAAGACAGAATGGAGGGGAGATGACAACTGATTTCTGTTTTGACTAGTCCTCTTCCAAGTGCCTAAGAAGCAGGAAAGCAAGGATATCCTTGCACAGTAAGATGCCCTGCAGAGAAGCTGACTCAGAGAGTCTGAGTCTGTTGTCAGTTCTTAGGTACTGCCCACATGCTGGCATGGTTGATTTGTTTGTTTGTTTTGAGTTGTTTTTTAGACAGGGTCTTCCTCACAACAAGGTCTCTCCCATATCTGGAACTGGTAAAGTAGGCTACACTGGCTGTCCAGTGAGTTCTAAGGATTCATGTCTCACCGTCATCTCAATGCTATGATTACTGATATATATATATATATATATATATATATATATATATATATATATATGCCACTATTGCCTAGCTTTTAAAATATGAGCTCAGGAATTGATCCTGGGTCATTATGCTTGCAAGGCAAACACTTTACCAAATAGACCATCTCCTTAATACCATGACAAGTCTTTCTGACTAACTTGCCTCTCTCTCCTGTCTTTACCAGGACATTTGATGAACTCTGACCATATGCTGCCATTTAGAAGGCTCACAGGCACCCAGAAGCCCAGATACCACCCTAGATTTCTGTGCTTTGTCTTCTCCCACCAGCCCCTAGGTCCAGCATTTCCAGGCTGGGACCTCTTTCTGAGTCAGCCATAGTCTTGCCTTGGGTCCCCTCTAAGGTCAAGAAAGCAAAGCGAACATAACCATGACTATTGCCAAATGGGAAGGGAGAGTAAGAACAATATAGGAGAGAGAAAGGAAACTGACCCTTCTCTCTGTCATTTTCAGTTACCTCTCTAGCTTTCTCATTCCTGTTTGCTTTAATATTTTCAAGGAAATATCCAGTTGAACACAAGCAAAGAAGACTTAAGCACTCAATCTATTTTAATCCTTCAGCAACATATTTCTGAAATAATTTTTAGAAGGTGTTTTGACTTTCAGGAGAAAGAACCTTATCTTCAGCGAATTACTATTTATCGGGGGCTTTAATACACGTTTGTTGGTTTTGCTTTTCATATTTTTTTTTCTGGCAGGCTGCTTTTTTGTAGCTCATTAAACTGGGGATTATCTTTGGGAGTGTGAGGGTAGAAAAAACACAAAGTCTAGTTTTCAGTCTGGGCAAAATAGTGTTAGAAATACAAATTTAGAACTGCTACGTGACCAGTGTTAATCTTACCTGCTGAGGTGGTTTCTGCCGTTTAATGATATATTTGGGAAATGGATGTGACACCAGAGATTAGACATAAATAGGACTAAGAGTGACAAGAATGAAAATCACACATTGGAGTCCCTTCCTGGGCTCCATAGGGAGGCTTCCAATCATCTGATGGGTGGCAGAGAGACCAAGCTCCACCTCTATAATCTGCCTTCTGGGGAGGAGAGCTAGGGAAGAATCGGCCAGTTTGGTGTTTGCCTGTTTTCTCTGTCCAGTCATGTGACGAAAGTTGGCTGGGAAGATTTTGGCTTTATTATTGTCGTCTGTGACACAATCGCTACATTATACTGGAGCCTTTTGAAAAGCCGGTGTACAGCTCACTTGCCCACTCTCTCTCTGTGGGAACAGAACATTGGGTAGCCTTAGGGAAGCCCAGAATATGCTCCACTGGCATGGGAGAGGGGTTGTTGTTTTGTTACTGTGTGTGTGTGCATGTGCATGTGTGCACAGGTATACCATGGACAGGGATAGAGGTCAGAAAACTTGCAGGAGTCAGTTCTCCCCTTAACACTTGGGAGTCATATACAGGTTGTTGGCCTTATTGGAAAGTGTTCTTACCTACTCAGTCACCTCACTAGCCTAAGCTTTGATGTTTTTATGCAATGTACTAAACTCTCAGCTTTTGACAATTACACTGTGTGTGTGTGTGTGTGTGTGTGTGTGTGTGTGTGTGTGTGTGTGTTCATGCATGTGGTCTTGTGTAAAGGCCAAAAGTCAGCATGAATATAAATATCTTCCTTAATTATGCTCCATCATTTTTTTTTTTGGCACAGGATCTCACATTGGAACCTGGAGCTCACAGATTCAGATAGACTGGCTGAGCAGAAAGCACCAGGCCTCTTCCTGTCTCTGCATCCTTGACATTGGGATTTCACATATACCCACATATAAGTGGCATTATGTGGATGCTAAGAATCTGAACTCAAGTCCTCATGTTTGCTCAACATTTTACCAACTGAGCCATCGCCACAGCCTCAGAATTATGCCTTTGAAGTCATTTGAGTGTTGAATACAGCCTTGGAAATGGTGGCTTAGAGGCTTGTCTCCCTTGATACTCTAGGACTGCAATGGTAGAGGTAAAAGACAGGCCTGAATTGTAACATCTCCCAGTTAAAGTCATGGTATTAGGGACAGCACACAAGTTGTCCTGGATGATAGCGTCTGCCAGTTAAACTTATGATAGCAGGGACAGAACATAGACTTCCAATCTCAAAAGTTCTGGAGCTGAATCTGGTCAATGACACCAGCCAGCTGTATAACAATACCCTCCCCACCCCCAGAACTGATTATTTACCTGTAAGACGATAAGCACAAAGAACAATATATGGAAATTCAAATGAGATTTACTAATCAGGTCATATGTCAGGGACTCTCTCAGACACATAGGACTTTGTGGTGAGAAACATTGGCACAGGAGACTGAGGTTTGCAAAGGTCATGGTGCCTACTCACTGACACAGTCAATCGGCAGGGCACCAGCAGGTCAGTGCTCCCAAAGAACTACATGGAACCCTTGTCTATCTCTAGTCTCACTACACAGCCATCACAGTTCATTAAAACACCACAGTCAGAGAACAAAGCCACAGCCACGGTGCATTGTGGGAATTTCTCACCATTCTCCTTCCTTGGGATCTATGATAGTCAGGACCTACAAGCACCTATTATAACAAGAGGTGTGTTGTTAGGACATGTGGGTTATTGGCAACCGCATCCCCAGGAAAGATGAATAAAGGTGTATCTACCTTCTATCTAAACCACCAAATGCCCCAGCAGAGCCAAGTTTCCATCCCTTAGGTTGAATGAGATGCTCTCCCATGCTGAACCCATGGCAGCTTTTCAGTGTCATCACAAAATCATCTAGATGAAGTCAGGGCCTGACCTGGAATGAACATATGAAGAATGGGTGTAAATAAAATCTAAGAGACCAATACCTCTAGGGATTGTGCAGAAGACAAAATAGGGGCATGAGCAGAAGTATCAGAGTTTGGTTATGATGGGCAGATGGATGAACAAAGGTTCGATTTGAACCCTGATTGCTGTGTGCATGTATAGAAATATCACACTGAGCTGATTAATACATACAATTAATACATTAGTGCATTAAATAATAAAAAAATTAAAAAGGAAAGGAAAAAGGAAAATGCTTATTCTTGGTAGCAGAATGGGATCTTAATTTCTTGAGCAAGGCTACGAACTTTTCCCAATTCTTTAGCTTTTCTAGAATTTTCCAGAGGGTTTGCCTCCCACCCTACCTTCTACCAGTCTGGTCTGTTGAGCTCCAAGTACCGGGAAATAAAAGCAAGTTCCTCCTCCCACAAACTCTAGAGACCCCATTAAACTCAAAGGCCTCCCATCCACTTCACTGCTCCTGTAAAAGGAACTAGATCGATTTTCCTGGACTGGCTGGGGGGCAGGGGCTCCTGGAGTTGGGGAAATACAGCCCCATCAGGCCTCTTTTAGAGGAGGCCTGGCTCTCAGGGAGGCTCCTGGCATTCACAGCTGGGGGGTGGGGGGGGGGGAGTAGGCTGACAGACTGGCAGCAGCAATTGGAAGTGCCACCTTCCTTGAGATTACAGGTCAAAGCAACCAAAGGGAAAGATTGCAGAGCTGCGTATTTGAAAAGATGATCCCTGGTAAGAGCACACAGTTGGAGAATAAAGGTTTTTCCTGCAGCCTGTGGAACGTTTCAGCCTTTATTCTGCTGCAAGCAGGGAGGATTTTTTTTTTTAAAGCTCACCTGGCGCATTGAGCCACCAGCAGTGTGTGAGAAAGGTGATTTTAGACAGTTTTTCTCATGGTTCAGCAAACAGCAAATCCCTCTCTTGTGGTGTAATGATTCCGAAGAGCCCCTGCCTTCCCCATTTGTTCAACTCTGTAACTTTTAGTAATGAGAAAAGGGCCCCTTGGCGAAGAGGGGACAGCTGAGCCCCAGCACTAAAACTCTTGGTGGCCCTTGTGTCCCTGGATCTCCCTTTCCAAAGTGTCTTTAATTCAGCCTCACAAGGAGACACATGGCAACAAGTTCAGCAGCCAGAGAAATCAGAACACTTCTCTCTAGCCTGCATTTTGCACCCTTAAGGACAGCTGTGACCTGCTGGCTGCACAACACTATTGTCTCAAGCAGTGTGGTAATTTGGCAAGGGGCTTGAGTCTTTGTAAGCCTCTGGATTTTAAATTTTACAGGATCCCGTTTCCCCTCCTCGGTGACCTAGTAAAGACTGTGGGATGTCTATGAATTGCCAGAATAGGCAGGTTATGAAGCACTTTGATCATAGTTTCTGGTGTACTCTGGGTGGCTGACAAATTTGTGAGGGCTGAGCGAAGAACCCTGAAAGAGATTCCTAAGCATTTGCCTCCACACCTGATTCCAGTCCCATTCTGCCCCACTACATCCCTTCTTATTTCCTCAGCTGCCTCTTCCTTCAGCTGGTGTACAGAAAATTCCAGGCTGTATGGCACAGCTAGTGTCATTGCCTGGATCATTAATTATCGTTGATAATGAAAACATGGGCTTGGACAATTGGTAAAATGTAATTATTTACCATCTGTTGCAGGCTCTCATGTGTAATTACTTAACAACGAAACAGTCATAAAGGAAAGGTAATGATACCAGACAAGTGAGTGCTGGACGCTAGGAAAGAGACTTGGTCCCAACATGTGCTAGCACGGCCCTCCTCCTCCCTCTCTTCCTCCTCTCTCTCTCTTCTTCTTGCCCTTCATTTCTGGCTTCTCTTTTCCTTTCCCATTCTCTCCTTCCCCACCTCTTCTCCTACTTCCTTTTTTTCCTTCTTTTCCTCCCTCTTCTCCCTTTTTTCTCTCTTCCTTATTTCTACCTTTTCTCCTTCCCTGTCCCTCTTCTGACTTTTATTCTTTTCCCATCCTTTCTCCCCATCCTGTATTCCCACACTACCTCTCTGTCTTTCTCTTCCCTCTGCTTTCTTGTCTTCTCTTTCCTTTCCTTTCCTTTCCTTTTCTCTTCTTCAATAACAGCTGAAGCACACAAGTCACCCATATGTTTGGTAAGCCCTCACTTGAGTGGCTCTTTCTATAACTTCATGCAATTGTCCCTTTCTATATTTCTACGCACCCTCTCTTTGTAAAACACCATGTCAATAGTGTGGTGGTTTGAATAAGCTTGGCCTATGGGAAACAGCACTATGAGAAAGCGTGGCCTTGTTGGAGTAGATGAAGTGTGTCACTGTGCAGACAGGCTTTGAGACCCTAGGCTCAGGTTCCACCCAGTGCAGAAGAGACCCTCTTCCTAGCTGCCCTCCAAACAGTCTCTCCTAACTGCAGTCAGATCAAGATGTAGAACTCTCAGCTCCTTCTCCAACGCCATGTCTACCTGGATAACGCTAATGTCCTGACATGATGATAATGGACTGAACCTCTGAAACTGTAAGCCAGCCCCAATTAAATGTTGTCCTTTATAAGAGTAGCCGTGGTCATGGTGTCTGTTCACAGCAATGAACCCTAAGCCATCTAGTCAAGCCTGTGTCATTTTATATCCTAGCAATTTGCTTTCATATCTGTTTGTCCTGTTTCCATGTCTGCTCGTTACTTGATGCTGAGTTCCTGAAGCAATGGTTTTGGTCTTTCTAGGTCCCACTGCCTAACAAGTAGCACACACTCCGTGCTGTGCTTCTTTTTTGAAACAAATGCAGGCATGAACTTCGTTCTCCAAGACACTATTTAAAGCCCAAATTGTACATCACATGAAATACTTGAGATAATGATTAGTGTGAAGGGGAAATATCTTAAATATTTCCCTGGGGGGGGCGGAGCTCATAGACCTGGGATGTCCATGTGTCAGAACCCCTGACCACAGTGCCCATCGGCATTTAGGCCCCTGAATGGCAAACAAAAAGCTGAGATTTGAGATTGCAGGTCCCAAACTAGCTCTGAAGCTATTGCAAGCCATTTCTTGTTCCTTCATGTATGTTTTAAGGCAATGGTTCTCACCCACCCTAATGCTGCGACCCTTTAACACAGTCTCTCATGTTGTGGTGACTCCCCAACCATAAAATTATTTTGTTGCTACTTTATAACTGTGATTTTGCTACTGTTAATTATATGCAGGATATCTGATGTGTGACCCCTGTGAAGGGGTTGCTCCACTCCTAAAGGAGTCACAACCCACAGGTTTTGAACCAATGTTTTAAGGGGATAGGTATATGAAAAAAAGACCACTTCCTAAAGGATACCCATTAATTCATCCATCCCTTTGTTATCAGTTTCATGGGTTACCATTATGTAGCAGATTTCATGAAAAGTGCTCTCCACACACATATTGGTAGCCAGTGTTTGATGTATCCTAGTTTACTGAAGGGGAGGGGAGATATTTTAAAAACATGCAAACGATAATTGATCAAACAGCCTGAGGTCAACACCGTCAGCAGACACAAGACTCTAGGAGAGCACAGAGAAATGGACGCTCTTGGTCGAATGTGTCAGAGCAAACAGAGATACAGAATGCATTGTGTGTAGGTTCAGACTAGAACCCATGGATTACCTGCTTGTGCACATCTGCTCACCACGCTCCAGACAAGAGTACAGAAGGGTGAAATTTCAGTGAGTTCCTTGAAAGCCAAGGGAAAGACAGCTCAGCTGTGTTTGGCACAGTGCCTGGAAAATATCCAATACGTTCTCACTCGGGCTATCCACTACTACTCTGCATGGCCACTGAGAGATGTGGAGGGAAGGCTTCCAGAAAGTTCTTGTTTATGAACACCTTGAGTACCCTGAGCCATGTTGGCTCTACGTCCTGATTCTTCTCCTCTGTTTTCTTAGTGATAATGAATGTCACTGTCCAAGAACACAACTTAACCTGCCTGCTCCATCTTTCCAGCTTTCTTATGGCTCCAAGTTAAGAAAAGCATCATAATTTACAACCCCTGCCCTGTGGCAGTGCCAGGCCTTTCTTTAGAAAGCTGTTTTATATTCCCTCTTGAGTTTAGCATGCCATGTTTGCCTTTGTATATTAAGGGACAAAAATCGAGGTGACGGACATGTTTGTTCCCTTAGTACCAAAGGCAGCTGCCAAGTTTTTCTGGCTGACTTTATCTCCTCCTACAAACATTTCATTGCCAGTATGGTCTTCACTAGGAGAATTTAAAACAGTGTGTGTCTCTCTCATGATCCCCTTTTTAGTGAATGACCTGAGGAGTATCAGGAACAAAAAGATAAACAATGAGAATCACACAAAAGTGAGGCCAAAGCACTGTTGATTTTTATAAGATCTTAATGCTGCACAGAACTGAGAGAACAAACTCCAGTTTATATTTAACTGCAGCAGGAGACTTTATGCTTAATAGGTTTTTTAATATAGTTTGACCTAGTACTGTCAGGAGAAAAACTACACTCAGCTCCTGGCTTCTACGCCGGACATGATTTCTGCAGATAAATAATTTGCAATGCAGTTTCTATTACTAAGACGGTGCCTCACACATCTGTTTTATGTTTCATTAATGGTACAACAAATGAAACCATCAACCATTCTGTTTCTCTACATTAATTCAACATGTAAGAAAGCTCCGATGACTCTAGACAGTAAGGCCGATTAACGTGTCCGGGAAGACTACTGGTTTGGTTATGGATCTGCACAGGCTGCTTAAGCACAAATCACTAGGCTGGCAAATAGTGATCCAATTTACTATTTAAATCAAGACTAGGTGGCATGGTCTGATCCACAGCAGAGCACTTTAGAGCACATTAAATACTAATTTAACTTTGTCTCCAGGACCAAACTGGCAGGAAATAAGTCAGTTACAAAGGAAAGAAAGGAGAAAGGAGCTGATAATGCCTTTGATGAGGCATCTTTAGAAGGGAGTGATTTTGATTGGACCAAAGAGACCACATTGCTTTCTGTGGTGATGACCATGGGATAGACTGGATTTACATCTCCCATATTAGATTGCTGTTACAAAAGTCTTGTATCAGCGGGAAGCTTGGGTGGTTTGGGGTGTAAAGAAAACCTAGAGCCCAATAAAGCACTTAGTTGTGGTTTAACATAAATTTAGGTCTTCCCATTTGGCCAAGATGCCTCTGAAGTACTCTCCAGATCTTTTCATTTATATCCAGGTTACGACAACAATAACAGTACATTTGCAGCAGAAAAGTCATACACAACTTTCCATATGGTTCCCTTCTGGTGTCCACTTGCTGAAGAGCTAACTACAAGTGTGACATGTGTGTGACCTTGACTGCTGAAAGGGGCAAATTTCTACAGAGGACATCTCAAGCCCATCCAATATCCTGATTCTTTTCTTTCCAGTTCCTGGAACATTGTCTCTCCTGATGGCTGCTTCTGATCTAAAACACCCAGAGTTTCATCTACTATGGTACTTGACACCCAGAGACAACGTTCAAGAATAATTTATGAGCTCCTAATGTGCTTGGGGCATAGAAATGAGTCAGAGCTAAACGTTTTAATCTTCTTTCCCTGTGCATTGTGGGAAATATCTGGTCCTGCTGGAAAGTTTGTTAATGAGAAATGTTGAGGGACACCCGCCCATGGCATAACACTGGTGGCAGCTATCAGAAGACTCTAACCCAAATGAGCCTTTTGAGAGTTCACTTCCTCAGAGATGTGTGTTGTAGCATCGAGGCCCAAAGAAAAGAGGAGTCAAATCTGTGCCATTTGTTTCTTTATTAAAAACAAAACAAAACCCAAAACTTTTATCAACTTCTGTGACATGTTGACACTACCATTAGGCATTGTGGGGCAGACCCTGATATGAATGTTTACCTTAAGGATATGACAGCATGCTAAGGAACATGAGTAGCTACAGAAATGACCATCAAGGATGGCCATTTGGGAGATGGCTTAGTGAGTCAGAGTGTTTGCTGTGTAGACATAAGGTCCTGAATTCAGATCTCCAGGGCAGAGGACTCATTGAGAGACCTGTTAAGAACACCCTAAAAGAGAACAGTGGATTTCCTGCTATAGACATCGAAGATTCAAGGCAGATGATGACCTTGAACTAGGCCTTGATGAAGAGTAGAGCAGGCCATCTTAGTTGAAGAAATGTGTGAATAGTTCCAGTTGTCTGAAGGCTCAAAAAATATGGAGCAGCTTGTTTTCCTGACCATGAAAGATGTAAAAGACAGATGAAGTGAAGAAAACAGAATGGTGTTCCTAGATGATTTGGAACGCCCAGCTATGGCTTTGAACTTTATTCTATCAGCTACGGCAAGCCAGAGGGTCATTTTGAATAGCAACAGTATCTGCTAGAGGAATCCAAAGGAAACTTATATTGTTTTTGTGACTCAAACTTTCACTCAGAAATGGCCCATTCTTTAATTCTCCCCTGCCACAGTACCCGCCAATATTCCTTTGAAGTTTGCAAAAAGCTCAGTTCTGCTCTGAATGCAGCAGGCTACTGACTGATTTAAGTTTCTCCTTTTTTCTTTCCGAGAAATGTCTTTTGTGTGGTGCTGATAAGTCTGCAGGTGCCAGGGCTAAGCCATATTGGAGGATGTAGAGCATGTAAGAAAATTAGAGTTTAATAATAAAGATGAAGGGTGTTGGGTAACTAGCACAGTGAAATATTCACCCCATTCATAAGGCTGAAAGAAATACAATGAATGTCTTTCAGGGATAGCCTGTGATGCTGAGCGGTGTTAATGGTACCTTCTGCTCTCTGGACACACTGAGAGGGCTTAAAATAGAACACCCTGAAGATGACAGTAATCTCTTGGAGCAAGGCAAAAGGAAAGGGATGTGAGGTGGGGATTCCTGGTGCTTGACAAGAAAGAAAACTCCAGATGTCACAAGGAAGAACACTGTTGTCTGGATCTATAAGCAAGATGAGAAGGGTTCTTCCATGATTGGCTAAGATCAAAGACCACACCTTTCTCCTTTAACATCACTTAACATGTGGGAATCCCCTTCATTCACGATCAATGTTCCCTTGTCTCTGTTAAGGTTATTTAAGTCTCCTTTCCCCACTCACGATTTCTATTTCATTCTATCCTTTCTTTTTGATTAATCTTCCATGATTGCAAATTGAATATCTTTACTCTTATTTGTCTACAGATCTGAAAGATGCCTCTTTTATTCTATCTATAAGATGCATTGTTTGCATGGACCTCTGTCTCTCCTAGAAAGTCTTCCAAGTATGGTAAAAATGATTGTCTCTCACCCCCTTAGCATGTTACGCTCTGTTCAATGTGGTCCACAGAGGAAGTTTCCTAGAGTAATTGTGTTCTTGGAAGTGCTGAGCAGACTTTTCAAATGATGAGAATAATCTGGCCAAGGGGTAGTGATGGTCATTAGGCCCCAGGCTCCATACACATGCTGGGCAAAACTTGAAGGTAGAAGGCACAGCCTGCTATATCTCTCTGTCCCACTGTATCTGAAATAACATTACCTATGCCAAATCACACATTTTTCCTCTTCAGTTTTCATATTCTGCTCCCTCCCTGTGTTGTAGGCACATACAACCTCCCTGATGTCTTGTAACTGAACTTTTAAAGTATTAGGCATAGATTTTTTTTAAATGCATGCTCTCTTTCCGTGTGTGTTAGCCATTCTGTGCAGTTACAGCCAAAGACCCGAGACTGAATAGTTCATAATAAAGAGAAATTTATTGACTCCTATTTGGAAGGTTGGGAAGCCTACCATGAAGGGGCCACCTTCTTGACAAATTATCTTTTGTTAGTTACTTTTGTGATTGCTGCACTGAAACACATGGGTCAGAAAGCAATTTGGTAGAAGGATTTATTTAGTCACAGTTCCAATGCAGGGAAGACAAAAAGTCTCTGGTTGTGATTGAAACTTGTGGCTGGTCACATCCCAGCACCTAAGAAGCAGATGGAGAGACTGGGAATAGGTCAGGCTATCACCCATAAGCTTGCCCTCTAGGGACCTGCTTTCACAAACCATGTCTCTCTTCTTAAAGATTCCAGGAACTTCCAGCAGCACAAGCTGGTGGCCAGGTGTTCAAACGCGTGAATTGTGGAGGGGGTAAGGACTTTGAAACCATAATACTCTAACTTTTACCAAAGCATAAAGACTCTTGCAGTTAGGAAGGTAACTGAAGAACAACCATTTGCCTCTCTGTTCTACACACAGTCTGCTCTAAACTCTACAAAGGGTTCACTAGGTCCTCCTATTACACGTAGAGCCAATCTCCCTTGAATTTTGTCATAAGGCAGGTTTTATCTAGTCATTTACAGCCAAAAATCGGTTTCCCACAATCGACACTCCTCTTGTGGCAACTGTTGAAACCTATTTGTCCAAACATCGTCCAGTGCAATTTGTCTCTAAATTGTTGCTTGCTGTTGTTTAAGGACAGCTTGCCATTAGTGGCCAAGGACTGGGTTTATATGTGTTTATAGAGCCATTTGTAGAATAGCGTTTTAAGACGACTGCAACAGGTAGCTGTCAAGATGACATTTTCCTCCTGCAGCAGGGTGAATTGGAACAAAAGTGAACTTTGTCATCGAAGACACACGGGTTTGAATCCGAGCTTAGTCATTTACCATCTATGACAACTTTATTCCTCTGAGTCTCCAACATGAGTTGTCACCAATAAATGTAGTCCTGAGGTTTAAATAAGACAATGCATGCGGAGATCATCGTTAAGGGTATTCAATAAATGGTGGTCACTTGTATTCGTATTATTATTCAAATAAGTTGTGTTACCCACAGCTACAAAAACCAACCAACCAACCAAAACAAAACAAAGCAAAAATTCTAAATATGGGGTAAAAGCAGGAATGGCTTATATGTGGAACTCATGTTGTCTTGCTTGACTTTGCGCTCACAATAGATACTATCCCTCGACAAGCGCACATTCCTGCATATGAGGCCTGCATCTGACTCTAAAATCCTTGACACAGATTTATAAGTAGATATTAGGGCTAGGTATTTAGTAAACAAAGTAACAGAAGCATAGTTACTTTGGAATATCAAACAAGAAAAAAATATTTGGTTAAAATTTATATATATATATATATATATATATATATATATATATATACACATGATGTTATCAATTGTTTATCTAAAATGCAAATCTATATTCCATTGTCAAACTTTGGTTTGTAACCAAGGTAAAAACAATGTTCCACCTCAGACTTCTATATAAATCAAAACTTTGGACTACCTAGTTATTAAACTTAGTTCTGATAGCATTAAATTTAAAGGAAATACATTAGCTTACCTATCCAGAAATTGCATCAGGTACCGAGGGAATCAAGGGCTCAAGCAATGAGTGAGGTCTCTGGCCCTGAGGCTTATTTCTCAGTTGGGTGTTTTCCAGAGCCCAAGCCTCTACTGGTGGGAGGAAGTGTCCTCCACTGGCAAGCACGTATGTCCAACTTAATAAATAGAAAGTCAACTTTCCCAATAGCTATATGTCAACCCAGTGCAATTCTGTGTGGCTTCACTTGAATCTTGTGCCTGCCTCTAACCTTATAACTTGTTATCTAAATTATAGTCTAGATTAAATTTTATCATGGGTGATGGATTAAGATATTTTGATGGATAGTCAGTTCATCCTCAAGGTACAATCTCTAAGAAAGCCAGGGCAGAGAAAGAGAGAGAAGGAGAGAGAGTGAGAGAGAGAGAGGGGGAGGAGAGCAGGGCTGCACTTTCATTCTGTATTATGTAGCTCACAGATAGGCTTGAATACCCAGAAGGTCAAAATCTGCCACTGAAAGACAGATTATGTCATACACTGTAGCAAACCGCCAGTACCAGAGCACTTGCGAAAGCAAAACTAGTGACCTGTCACAACCAAATATCTTGCTGCAAGAAACATGCAGGGAGATCAAAGCTCTGCAAATGATTGACAGAGACAGTGAGGACTGCTGGTAAATGCTCCTTAGGGAAGCATTTTTGACTCAGTATTGGTTTTCAAACAATTTCGAAGCATGGAAAAATCCCATGTTTTCTTCACGCTTTTGAAGCAGCTGTCTGTCAGAGCCCAGGGGGCTGAGTGCAAAAGGCTCTTAGAGAGTCCATTCCCTTGGTATATTTGCAGGCAGGTAGTACAGAGAGAAGCAGACAATGGGATCGATCACTGAAGTTTGGGGACCAGTTTCTGCTTATTCCTGAAGGTGGACATGGTGACCCCTAAGATGAGGCTGTTGTGACTATATTCAGTTGAGTTTTAAGACAACAGGTTACTCAAAGAAAGGAAATCACCACAGAAGGAAGTTCTGGACAAGCCTGAAAATAAAGTTCAAAGGTGGTACCTAATTCAGAAAGAAAGCTCACCCTACATGCATCTCCCTTGCTACGTGGAATCCCAGAATACTATGGAATACCTTCTACCTATCTCAATAGGTATAGCTCAGTATCTATATCTATCTCAATATCTATAACAAAATATATATCCTTTATTGTGTGTACGTGAGTGTGGTTATACAGATGTTAGGCATGTCCATGGAGCCTAGAAGATCACCTTGGTTCTTGGTCATCAGGCACTTTCCACACGTTATTTTGAGACACGGTCTCTCTGGCCTGGAACTTACCAAAAAAAACCTAGACTGGCCAGCCAGTGAGCCCCAAGGGTTTGTCTGCCTCGTTTCTGCCACAACTGAGATTACAAAAACATACTGCCAAAAGATTTATTTATTTATTTATTTATTTTTGTTTGTTTGTTTAGCATGTTTTCCTCCAGACTAAATTCAGACCCTGTACTTGAAAGGTAAAATGTTCACCAACCAAGCCATCCTCCCAGCCCCTGATGTTCTAAACAGGATATATCCAAGATATTATGTGGAAAAGAGATGGGGGGTGGCGATTAAGGCCGAAATAAGTCCTAAAGGGCTTAAGGAGCTGTACAGTCCCGACATGGCTCTGGAGGGTGGACATGAGTGAGCACATAGGAGAGAGAAGTTGTTTACCAAACACAGAGACAAAGAATATGCATAGCACCACCTGCCAGATCGCTTTTCAGGTTCAAACCTACACCCTCCTCAGCCACATACCCAAAAGTCCCTTGTTATGCTTGAAATGGAAAAAAAAATGCATATAATTTAAAACTTTGATTTGTATTAAATTAGAAATTAAAAACGAAAACATTACTTCTAAGAACATAAATCTATGGTCATGTTAGTGGATCCTAGACAGACAGTTGGGAGCTCTTACCAGCAGGGAATGCCGGTAAAGTCCAGTGAGAAGAATAGGAAGAAAATAATAAAAATCTTGGTGGAAAGTGATGGGGCGGGGGTATCGCTAAAAATCAAAGACAAGGAGCCATGTGTGGTAGCCTATATCTATAACTCTTGAATCCAAAGATAGAGGCTGAGACTTCAAGACCAGCTTGGTCTACACAGCAAGGTCCAGGTCAAATAAAACCCACATACAAACCAAAACAAAAGATTAGGTTGCAAAGTCCCTAGGCCAGGCATATCAACTTGACAGGATAAAGAACAAAGACAGATTGTCAAGTAGCAGGTGCTCAGTAAATGCTCCAGTTCAATGTTAAGTTTATTTCACGTAATTAATAACCTCAGTTGTGGACACAGATTCTAGAGCAGATTGAAGTGAACGCTATTTGCTGGCATTTATACATGACTATCATGCTGTCCCCTTTCGATGTGACTTGCCTCTTAGATTATAAGGGAATGATGAAATGTCTGCTTTGAGATTTGTTCCAAAAGGACCATGTCTTCTGTGTTACTGGCTTTCTCTTATCTGCTCTCGCTCCACTCCCAGGCAGGCAGCTGCCATGCTTGAGCGGTACCACAGAGGGGTTTTCATGCCCAGGGACTGGAGAAGACATCTAGCCAAGAGCCAAGTGGAAAGAGCCCTTAATCCAACAGGACAGATAGAACAGAGTCTTACCAACTGTCACTCAAGTGACTTCAAAGAAGACCCACCCCAATCAAGCCTGCAGGAAAGACTGTAGCCCAGTCAATGCCCTGATTTGAGCTCATCAGAGATTTGGAGGGAAGGACTGATGACTCAATTCTATCCAGATTCCTGACACTCTGCGAGATAACAATGTAGGTTTAACCCACTAAAATTTTATATGATGCATACCATAGAATACATAATTAATAAAAATTCACTATGTTTATTTTGCCTGTTCTCCCTGCCAGACATGCATTAATAATCTCATGTAAGATTCAAGAACAGTGGAGTGAGGTAGATTCATGGGCTTCTTTTACAGCTGAGTTATCCTCAGGCCTAGCCAGATTAAGGAACTTTTTCTAAACTCACGTAGGTGGCTCGGGTGGCTCTAATGTCAGTCTTTCTTACTCCAGATAGCTAGTTGTGAATTTGTAAAATTGTTCTGAACACAATAGAGTGCTATGGCAACCAGGCATCATTGAGGAACTACAGAGGTGAGGGAAATAGAAGCTTCTAGAAAATATCTCATTACGGGTGCATCAAACTGGAGAGTAACTGAGAGATAATCATTCTATCTCATCTTTAAAAGCTATTACACACAAAACAGTGTAATGGAATTAGTGACCTTATTAAAACATTTGCTCACATATTACTACTTGATAAAATTATAAGTTAATAAACCTCATTATGCCTACAAGTGATACAACCAACTATCTGTCTGAAGGCAAATCATCTACTTGCATGGCCGCACTGCCTTATTTCAGTGGACATGGGAGTCTTTAAAAAGCCACTCGTGGACTTTGGATAAGAATAGAACTCCAGCCGGGCAGTGGTGGCGCACGCCTTTAATCCCAGCACTTGGGAGGCAGAGGCAGGTGGATTTCTGAGTTCGAGGCCAGCCTGGTCTACCAAGTGAGTTCCAGGACAGCCAGGGCTACACAGAGGAACCCTGTCTCGAAAAACCAAAAAAAAAAAAAAAAAAAAAAAAAGGAATAGAACTCCAAGCAACTCCAAGCTCCTTGGAGTCAGAAGGATCCTATCAGGTGTCCCTTAGGCCACTGATGAGAGTAGGACTGTCTATCAATCTGCCTGCATCCCAATTACTTTATTAATCTTGCTGAGTACCGAGAATGCCCACCCGAGCTAAAAACACCTTCTCAGTCATCTAGAAAGAATAGTAGACTTAAAGTGTGATGCTGGAGAAGGCAGGAGCAGAGGGGAATTGTCCAACCTCTGTTCTCGCTGCTGCAATGTAACGCTGCTTTCAGAGAAGACTGGGAGTCTTAGTGGAAGAGGGAAAAGCCAAGCACCCAGTGACAGGTACAGGTGCATAGGGCAGTGGAGGGAGGAGAGAGTGTGTCCAAACGGCCCCTGTGGTCCTTACCTCTGCTCTCTTCATGAGGAAATTATATCTGGGTCTATCAGCTCCACGGGTTAAATCTACTCTCTTTCTTGCCTTAGTCATATCACCCATTTTCTCCTTCAGCTTAGTACAGAGGATCCCACACCTTACCCCCATCTTTCTACCCCTACTCCGTGCTAGTTAGTTTTATCATCAATTTGACATAACCTAGTGCTGCTTGAGAAGAGGGAGTTTCAATTGAGAAACTGCCCAGATAAAATTGCCCTGTCATGTCTATGGGGAATTGTCTTGATTGTCAGTTGATGTGAGAGGGCCCAGCCCATTGTGGGTAGTGTCACTTCTGGGTAGATGTTCCTAGGTTGTATTTTAAAAAAATCAGGCTGAATCAACCATGAGGAGCAACCTGGCAAGAAGCACTCCTCCATGGGCTGTGTTCTGATTCCTGCCTCCATCCTCCTGTCTTGAGTTCCTGCCCTAACTTCTCTGTGATGAGTTGAGACCTATAAGGGCAAGCTGAAGTAACCCTTTCCTCCTCAAGTTGCTTTAGGTCATTGTTTCTATCACAGCAACAGAGCAGCAAACTAGAGCATCTCCATGTCTTCTTACTGTAGCTCAGCCTGGCCTCACATTTACTACATAGCTAAGGCTGGTCTTGAGCTTCTGACCCTCTTGCCTCCGACTCTCAGGTGCTGAAATTGCAGGCATATGCTGCCGTGCCTGGATGTCTGTAAGTATTGCTAAGTAAATGGCTATTAGACAGTTTCCCAGAGATCCCTTAGAAAAAGCTATGTATTTTGAATGGGGGGTGGTATAGGAATTTTTGACAGATTGGGGTAATGTGAGAGAAGGCGGCATCTGTTAAAACAAAACTAGACAAATTATGGTACAGAATGTATAGGAATGTCAATTTCTTTAGTTACAATTATATCCAGTGCTTAAGAACACACTTGTCATCCCACAGAAGTCATCTAAATGTGTAAACATAATGTAATACTCTGAGAAGATTCTCGTTATCCTACAGAAGTCATCTAAACGTGTGCAAATACGATGACCTCCAAAGTGGCCAGAAGTTTAACATCTGTTAAAATAGGCAAAGTTACCGTT
>JANHMN010000024.1:10026867-10052910 GCA_030674055.1 Rhabdomys pumilio | reverse complement strand
AGGGCTATCTCTACCTGTCATGTCCCACCCTGCAAAGAAGTCAGCCGCCCCCTCTCCAGCTTCCCATCCTTTGTCTTATTAGTGAGTTCAAAGTGTCCCTTTGTGTTCTGTAATGTCATCTTGGCTCTGTTGATGCAGCTGCCCTTTGAGAGCCCCCCACACCCAGCACGGGGTCTGGGCACAGTGTCTTCACCCCTCCAGATGTTTTCTTTAGCAGAAGAATAACTAAGCCGACAAGAAACAAATAGGCTTTCTCTGACTTCTGGGACAGCTGCCTCCATTCGACTGAATTATATTTAAATACCTTTGGTTTTAGGAGGATCAACTGGGGAATGTTTTCTGAACAAGGTCAGAATCAACTCCCTTGAATTCCTCCTCTCAAGCTACAGTTTGCTTGAAGATTTGACCAGGCAGCTATTCCATCAGCCAGTAAGCTCTGGCCTAGATTCAGGTCCCTTTCTACCTAGACTTTGCAAGCCCAAGGCCCTTGACTAGATCTGGGAACAAAATAAAGGCTCATTTGCTCCTTTGAGGCCCTGCTGCCCTCAGAGAATATGTCTCTACTCAATTCCAAACAGCAAAGAAAACCGAAGTATGGTCCGAGAAGTTTGGGGCCTTTCCTTCACTCCTCTTGAAAGGCTAACTTTCTCCAACTCCTGAGGCACCACTTAAGCCAGCATCAAAGACATGGAGTTCCTGGGAGTGATCACCCATCTAATCCTTCTCATGTGTATTTAAAGAGGTGCCTGGGTCTGGGCCTTTGATTTCTGAAAGCCTAGCACCTGGAACAAGGAAACGCTTTCCAAATGTACCAGTGGGCAGGCTCAAATCCAGCTTTCTACGAGAAAAGAAACATTAAGCCTCTACTTTTGTCCAGTTTCAGCATGTCAGATGCTAAAGGGAACTGTGGGTTTAACGTTGCTAGGTTCTGTACCAACCTCCTACCACCTAATGTACTTCCTGCAGGCAATTCCATAAACATAACAGGGTCAGCTTCAAGGTCCAAGTTCCCACAACCTGGAAGTAGAAGGGCCCGGGCATGGCAAGAGGCTGACCAGAAGCCAGTTCTCCTCAGTAGCACCCAGCTGTTTCTCCTACTGTGCTGCAGAAGGCCCTGGCCTCCTTTTGATGCCCTTACAGACTGAGACACGTGGTGCTCCCCACACCGCCACCCCCCTCAATTGTCCTTTAGCTTTTAGCAGACAGCAATTTGCTGTTCTTATAAATTGAGACCTGGGAATGTCAGGCACAGGATATGAAGGAAACAGCAACTGCAGCAGCCACAATTAAATGAACCAAATGAGTGTTGTTCTTTGCTTTAAGTGAAAAAAAAAAAAAAAAAAAAAACAGAAGACGAAAGAAGGAAAAGCTCCCCCCAAATGATGCAGCAGACAGAAAAAAAAACGAATAGTAGAAAGAGCTTCACCAAGTATTGAACAGTACAGAAGTCATCATTTTTAGATGATGTGGCATCCAGGGAGAGATTTAGTAAACAAAATAGCCTACTATTTATAAAAACAGATTTAAGAAAATAATTGTTTATCAACCAGGAAACAAAGGGGAATGACAGATGTCTGTTTCCTTTGCTCTATGTTCTGAATGCAGGGTCAACTTGTCCTTGAGTGTACTAAGCATAAGAGGAAGGTGGGGTGGGGTGGGGGAGGAATTGGGGATTTGAGATCACATAAACCTCACTTGACTGATTGTCTTTTTTTTTTTTTTTTTTATTCTACCCAAATTTTGCCTAGCTTTCTTTTCTGCTCTGAGTCTGGCCTTTTCACCTGGATAGAAGCTGAGGACAGTATCAGAATGGCCCTGGCTTTAAAGAGCATAGGTCACACGTGTTGCCGTTTCACTGTCATAGATCACATGGGCTGAACTATTCAGATACTTTCATGGAAAACAGTGCCTACTGCTCATGCAGAAGACTAGAGTTCAGTTCCCAGCACCGAGTCAGCTGCTCATAAGCACCTGAAACACCAATCTGGAGGAAGCTTCTGGCTTCCGAAAGCAACACATACACATAAAGAAAAAATATATATATAATCCCCCCAAATAAAAGTAAATAAATCTTAGGGGCTCTGGTATGAAGATGCAGTTTGGGTATGGCTCATCTCTTCACCTTTCCATGTGGGATCACTAAAGTCCTAGGGGCTCCAGGGGAAAGTGGGACTCCATTCCAACAGTGCTTTCTCTGCTCTGGTCACCACTGTATTGAGCCTGCTTGCTTCTTATTCTCATCTTCATGTTGCTGGTTCACTCTTTGGGTTTCCATGGTCACAATGACCTCTGGACTTCAGACACAATCGCTCTGCGTCACTGTTGTCCAAATCCAGGTTGTGTTGAATTAGTCCACATTTGTTGTTTCTTTCTACAAGATTGGATCTGAGAAAGTCTTGTTCTCTCTCTCTCTCTCTCTCTCTCTCTGTCTCTGTGTGTGTGTGTGTGTGTGTGTGTGTGTGTGTGTGTAGTATTGAGTATTAAACTCAAGACCCTGCACAAGACAGACAAGTACTCATACAGCTGAACTATATTTCCAGCTCTTATCACATGAGAATTCTTGTCTATTTTCTCCATCCATCTTCGAAGCTACAATCCTTTCAGAGGCTTCCTAAAGACCTACCCATCTGTGTTCCTTACCTACCCCTCTTCATGCTACGGGCCCTTTCTATTCTGGTTTCCTCTGGGTCACAGAAGCATCTTCTTTGCTCTAGACTCAACATGAACTTGGTGGTTCAGCTTGTGGTTGGGATTAGATCTCTTTTGTTTCTTTGATTTTTCATAATCAATTTTCAGACTCCTCTTGATCGCAGGAATGACATAATCACTGATCTATTCCCATGCGCTGTATGGAAAGTCAGCTATCCTGTGGTGTGAGCAACACAGTGCATATCCAAGTCACATTAGGACTTACCATTCTGATTAGACTCAGCACAGTTAAGAAGTTAAGATATTTATGTTTATACCATCTTTTAGGCTCAGAAAACATCTCGGAAGGAGGGGTTGTAAGTGTGTGAGAGCTGGAAGATCGAGTGAAGGGCTGTAAGATGCCATTTTCTAAACTCAACACAACCGTTTGATCACAGCAATGGTGGTTACCTGCCTTAAGCACTCAGTATTACACTGTTAACAGCCAGTCATGAGCAAGGGAGACACTCAGAAGCTAAGCTCGCTGCTTAGCTATTGGCTATTAAGAGATTCTGTTAGAAAAGGAGTCATTGTTTTTAGTTGTCTACCTACAGCTGAACCCACCAGGCTCTAAGGGAAGGCTCCAACCCTCATTAATCTCAGTGTGTTGTGAGTATCCAATAGCAAATATTATTTAGACTTGGGTTTAAGGTAATAGAAAGCTTTATTAGCTGACCAGAAACTACACTGGGTGTTCAGGATCCCAATGTAAACTTGAGCCTTTCTCAGGGTGAGCTTTTAAGTACAAAAAAAAAAATAAATAAAAAAAATAACCTGGATTAACATACATCTCTTAACAAGAACAATAAGCCAGAAGCCAAACTACAGATACAAACAAAAGAGGTTAGTTATAATAAAGACTTTTCCAGAACTATGAACTTTGATGCGTTAGGTTTTTGTTTTCCTTTTGGCACGCTGTGCTGGCTATGTGCTAAGTTTTACAGCCTGAGTGGCATTTCCATCATGGAATCAGTTGTGTCTTAGTACAATCTTGGGGCCCTCTGAGGTCTTGGAGCTCATTACAGGGTTAAGAAAAATGGATAGATATGATGAGAAAAATGGAGAAAGTGAAGAGTAAGCGCACAATGTACGTATGAGATTGCTTAATACAAAATTTAATGAATCAAACTCAAAAATATTGCTTGTGGAATATAGTTCATATGCAAGTCTGTAGGACTCACCTTCTTCACTCTCAAATTTTTTTTTTTTTTGGGTAGGTTGATAACCTGAACATTGTCAACACTAAAAGATACAGTTGAGTTTTCTGTAATGGCCCATCCTGACAATCAAGAGATAGAGGCCAGAGGATCAGGAGTTCAGAGTCATTTTTGGCTACATAGAGTGTTCCATCCAGCTTTAACTACATAAGACCCTGTCTCAAAAACAAACAAACAAACAGGATAACAAATGCAAAACAGACAAAGAAAGTAAAAAGAAAATTATATAAAGCACAGAGAGAAAGAAGTCAGTCCTGGTACACAGACCTGCCTGAGGGCTTGTGTAGAACATATTCAAACCCCTCAGGACCACTAGGAAGACTGAGCATTTAATATTTAAAGTGGGTAAGCCACTTAAGCCTACACTTCCTAAAAAAGAATTCCACAAGTGTCCAGTCAGCACACCGAAGAATGCTGAATACCAGCAACCACTAGGGAAGTGGAAATCCAAATCTCAAAGAGATGCCACTTCAAGTTCATGAGAACAGCCAAAATCAAGAAGACGGATATCCCAGAGATGCAAGATGCTTGGAGCTCCCTCTCAAACACTGCTGGTGAGAATGTGTCCTGCCTGGTACAACTACTAAGGAAAACGTTTTATCTGTGCCAGTAAGCACGGGGAAATGAAAACACTGCACGGAAGTTCTGTGTGGTGGTGTTCACCCCGTCTTTATTAACAGTGGTGTATACCTGGAAACCTCAAGTTTCTACGAGCAGAAGAATGGATGGCGAGACTAGGGCATGAGTGTACGATGGCACATGGCTCAAGGATTTAAAAGCAAAGTATTAGCAGCCGGAAGCGCAAGGGCTAAGCTCAAAGGCATTACAATGAATGAAATTAGACAGACATAGCAGTCTGCTTCCACAAATGTAAAGTCCTGGCACAGATAAACTTGTGACAGTGACAGAGAAAACTAAGAGGAAGAGATTGCTTGCAGTTGTGGTAGGTAGGGAGTCTTTACTGTCAAGAGAACTTAAAGGTAAAAAAAATGACTGTTCTCCGTCTTTAAGATGATGAGGTTATAGGTAGGTCTATACAGTTTTCAAAACCTCAAGTCTGTGCTTTTAATCACATTTAATTCCTGTGGTCAACTTAAACAGGAAAACCTCTTTGGTTTTCTGTCCCAAATCCCAGCTCTTGCAAGTCAAAGACTTGCAAAACTGTTAATTTTCTGTTTGTTTGTTTGTTTGTTTGTTTGGGACTGGATGTATTGTCACTCCTGAAGTTGGACAGTATGAAAAGCTATTACCAGAAAAGGAGTGGGAACAGGGTGTGGCTTGGTAGCCTTCTGACCATGGGCTGGAAAGACAGGAACACACCTCTGACTTGGACAATGCAGGATGCCAAGATCTGCCCACAGTCTAGGGGAAGAGGCAGATCAGACACAAGCCTATCACTAAGTAATGTGTGATTTTAATGTGCAAGTATTGGGACTAAATAAGGCTCCTCAGATATCAGAGGGACATTTGCTTAAACACTGCAGTCATCAGAGGCGTCTCTGGCAAAAGGGCATTGAGCAGATGATGTACTTGAGTACCAGGAAGCAACTGAGTGGAAGACAGTTTGCTGTGCTCACAGAACCCAGAGAAGCGACATGGTCACTCGAGTAAAGGAATATGTATACTAAAAAGCCATCACCATGCAGGGCTACCACCAGGTCACAGCAGAAAATTGGCACTTTGTTCTATGTGGAACATGAATTTATTCAAAGTTGTAAGCGGAGAAGTTAGGGTCTTCTCATTTATTTTAAAGATAGTCTTACTAAAGTATGACATTTCTATTATAATAAAGTATACATGTTTATACTGTAATACTTGATATGTTTTAAATATATACAAAAGACATAAAACCACCAACAGAATCATGATAGTGAATACATTGAACATTCCCTGAATTCCTCTCCTTCTTAGTCTACTACCACAGAGCAATCCCGGCCCACACCCCAGGAAACCACTTACTTACTTTCTGTCCATCTCTAGGATTTGGATTTTTCTAGAACTTAATATGCAAGTGATGAATAATGGTGAATAATGTTCTCACTTCACACAACTTCTTTTATTCAACACAGTTGAATAAAAGGTTAATTTATGCTGAGTGATCCATTATTTTTTGTTGTTGCTGTTGCAAATTGTGTTCCATTGTACGAACATGCTACAATCTGTTTATCTATTTACCTATTGATAAATATTAGAGTTATTTCTAGATATTTTGGTTCAGTAACAAAGAATGACTGTTTTCCAGACTTTTGTTATTCCAGACAAAAGTCACCGTGAACTGAATGTATGCAAATCTAGATTCCACCATTTCTCAATGACACAGGAGGTTGGTCCTTGGTTGATCAAACCATCAGTGCACATCCTTGGGGGACATTTAAGATGGAAACCAGATCATAATGTTGGTATGTGACAATTAGTTTTAGATAACTTGGAATGGAATAGCTACATAAATGGTAAATTTATGCTGAATATTTTAAAATATCCAGAGTTTCAAGCAGTTCTCTTGTGATGGCAGAGTCCACATTTCTTTAAGGTAGTTTCAGTAAATAAATGGACACACATACATACACATGTTAAAATGAAAACATTTTAAAACACCAGAAGATGTTTGCCCAAATGCTTCTGCAGGTGAAATACATATTTCACCTAAGTCAGTGCAGAAAAGTACCAGCTCCTCTAAGGTGATTTCCTAAACTTGGTCTGTCAAGTTTTTCAGTTACAAACATTCTAATGGATGTGAAATGGTTCTTTGTGGTGGTTTTACTTTGCATTTTCCAAAGTATATAAATATGGATGAGGTCAAAGCCCTTTCAGATCTTTGATGAATTATCTCTTTTAAAACTTTGTTCCTGGATTGCCTTGAGTTTCTTTAGTCTGTGTGGGTACAAGTTGGTTTTAAACATGGGAACTATGAATTAATTTGATGCTTCTACTATATATAAAGCCTAACTTGGAAGTTTGTTCTTTTAGTGGTCTTGTTTTAGGTGACTAAGAAGTCTTTGATTGTAGGTAGGCACATGCCTATAATCCTTACACTTGGAAGATAGAGATATGGGGATAGCAAGTTTAAAGCCAACATACATACATACATACATACATACATACATACATACATACATATGCCATATTGTATTTTTTAGTAAGAAGTATTAAAACAGGGTCTCTCTACATAGCCCTGGCTATCCAAAAATTTACTCTGTAGATCAGGCTGGCCTCAAATTCACAGAAATCCACCTGCCTCTGCCTCCCGAGTGCTGGGATTAAAGGCATGCATCAACACACCTGGCCCAATTGGTGTTTTTTTTTTTTAAATAAGATATTATGTATATGCCTCAATCTGCTTCCTATTGCTATAAGAATAAGGCCAGGGCAATCGCATTTAAAGAAAGATGTACTTTGGCTCAAGATTTCAGAGAGTTCAGTCCTGTGGAGTGCACCTCTGTTGCCTCTTGTCACATATTAGGCAGAAGTTCTTGATGAGAGCACAAAGCAGAGCAGAGCTGCCCATCTGGGGAGGTGGTGAGCTAAGAGAGGGAGGGGAGGGGATGGGCAGGGTTCCTTCCAAGGCACACACCTCCCCTCCCCTTACCATGACCCCATGACCCTCCATGAGGGTCTACGTTACAAGTTCAACCATCTCTTAATAATACATGTCTATAACTAAGGGTAACTCCTTAGTACCCATCTTGGGTAATGCTTAAGATTGAAACCATGGCACAATGTCACTATTATTAAAAGCTATCTTATGAGCCCTCCATTTATTTTTAACAATCTTATGATTGATGACTGTAGACATTTCCTATTCTATGACTTGAAAGCTATTTGTATATTTATGTTTTGAGTGTTTCTAAAGACAAAGTATACTTCTTGATATTTTTATTCAATCTAGTAATATCCACTGTCTAAACTTAGACTACTCGTGTTTATGTTTTTTAGACAAATATTTGAGTTGAAACTACCATCTTGTTACCATCTTGGTAGTCTCAACTTGGCAGTACCAACTTGGTAGTCTGGTCATTATTTTCTCTTTTCTTCTTTTTAAAGAGGTCAGTACTTTTATTTATTTCACTTGTCTTCTTATTTACTGTAGAGTTTCTAGGGTCTATAATTACATCTTTTGCACACATATGTGTATGCATGTTTATGAGTATGCAGGTGTGCACACACATACTCATGACTATGTGTTCAGGAGTTATAGGACAACCATAGATGTTCTTTTCAGGGATGCTTGCCTATCTTCTTTGAAATGGGGTCTCTCACTTGCCTGGAGTCCACCAATGAAGCTACATCAGATGGCCAAGGGTTCTCAGAGAGTTTCCTGCTGCTGCATCTGCAGAGTCTCACCACGTTGGGCTTTATTACACGGTCCAGGGTATTACATAGCTAAAAATATTAGCATTTAATACTGGGTCTTATTCTCATACTAAATGCAGCGGGCTAGTCTTGACCAACTCATTGCAATCCTTCTGCCTCAGCCTTCTAAGTACTGAGATCACAAGTACGAACCACCATGTCTTTCCTACATCTATACACATATTTATTATTATTATTTTAAATGCCATTTTATATATGTGTGTGTGAGAGTTTGTGTGTAGTACAATTCTATGGCATAGGCTCTCTCCTTTCATCTCTGAATGGGTTCTAAGAACTGAGTTCTAAGTTTACCAGGTTTGCTTCATAAGTATTTATATCCCCTGATCCATCTATGACACCAAATTTTTACTCTTCAAGAGGACTGTATTATAGTGTGGAAAATCAGCTGGAAAGTAACCAAATTCTTTAATGTCATGTAAGGTTTTCCCCCCTTTAATCAGTAAAATATGGTCACTACAGGTAAAATGTATCTTACGTTGTTACTGTAAAATTAAACAAGATTACATACATACATACATTACTTTGTACAAAAGTACAAAGATTTCTTTCATCCTTTTTTTCTGTCGTATAAAGTTAATGAACAATTTAAACAATATCCATCTTACTTATCTAGCAAAAAAAAAAAAACCCACTTAATGCACATTTTTGGAAACACAATCCCCTTGTAAAATGACAAAACAATATATGCAGCAAGGAACATGGAACCATCAAATCAAATGGAACTATTTCCAGAAGAGCAGGGGATATTTACCCACCGCACTGCTATTTTCTAACAGGGTGACTGGTGAGGGATGGGGAATCTCCCCAAAACGTCAACAGATAAACTTGAGAGGATTCTTCATAAACATTAGGAATATACAGTATTAAAGCCACCAAAGAACCAACCACCTATGAAGAAACTATTAGCAGAAAAGAATCCATGCTTTTTAGAATAGAACCCACAAGGGTCTCTAGAACAAAATGGAGGGACATATTTAAAGACACCTGTAACTGTTCAAGCAGGAAAAAGACAAACTATCTAAAATTCAAAATCAGAGATGTGAGGGTCTGAGGAGATGGCTCCGTTGGCAAATGACATCTTCTAACATGAGGTCCTGAGTTCAATTCCCAAAGCCCTGTCAAAAGTGAGGCATGGTGGTACATGCTTGCCCCAGGGGGAGGTGAGATATGCAGATCTCTGGGGCCACCCTAGGTGACCTCCAAGACTCAGTGAAACACCCTGTCTCAGAAAATAAGATGGAAGGTTCCTAAGAATCTAAGACCGAGGTTGACCCCTGGCCTCTACGTGAACATACAGACATATGTGCACCCACCCCAAACAAACAAAATTAAACCAGAGATTTGATGTTTATAGTTCTTTAAAAAGAGTGCACACAAGAATGTTTTTTTTTTCTGTTTTGCATATATGACTCCCCTACCCCTCACCCAATGCCCACTCTTCTATCCCACCGCCTTCTTAAATAAACCCAGAAACCAAAGCGCTAAGGTCCAGGTACTCAGCAGGGAACATTGCTCTGATCTGAGAACACACACATCCTTGAGCCAACTCACAGAAACCGTTATTATTTAACAGTTTATCAAGTCATTTCCAAGAGGTTTCCTTTGCTGTTTATGTTGGAAAGTTGTCCCTGCCTCAGATTCTATTTACTCTACCCAATGTATGTGGCTGGAGTCCACGCTAAGCCAGTGGAGTTTACACTGAGCGTTCATGCACATGAGGGCTCATTTGGAGGTTCATTTTTTTTTCAACAAAAACTGCTGATTAGAAAACCCCACAATGAGGCTGCTCTTCAACTCAGCCCTCTGAGCATTTACTAGCTACTTTTTGGCTGCTGCAACATTTACCCATAATAAGCAAAACCTTAATCAAATCAGCTAAGGTTTTCAATGGCAGCGTTCAGCTCCCTTTACTTTAAACACAAGCTGACAGTTTCCATCTACCCTGATGTCTGATGCAGGGAACATAGAAAGGGATCCTTTTTCTTTTCGTTTTTAAAACTGAAGAAGCTACAAACAACAAGCCATCCTACCTTTGGAAGCCAACAGTTTACCTAGGAAAAAAATAAGTAAACCCAGGTGACTGGATTCCCCCCAAATAGTCACTCTCTCCTCTAAGCTGATACCACTCTTTGCATATTTTCTATTTTGATCCTCATTTTGTTCATGAAATGGCAGTAATGATTTAGAGTGACATGTTGTTGCTATGGAATCTTGCTTCTCTCTGTTTCTAGTCTAGGAAGGATGTGAGAACTCTTAAATGCCTTCCCATGAGTTATTACTCAAGCGTACTGATGTGCTGCTGATGGCCTGGGCAGCTGTTCAAACCCAAACTCAAACCAGGGCTAGTCACAGAGTCAAAGGTTGGGGGAGGGGGCGGGACCTGCAGAGCACATAAAATAAAAACCAGGCAAATGTCTAAGTCATGCTCTGTAACTTTATCTTGAAGGATTTTGACCATTTGAGCATTACAGCTGTGGCTTCAGAGGATCGTAGTCCGCCATCCACAGCTCTTTTCTATTCCATGTATTGCACTCGGAACTACCATCATTATCTAATTTTCATAAGGAGAAATATGGCATTCAGTCTGTGTGAATGAAGTGTCATCTTGTCCTGACTTGGAAGCACACATTGACCTCATTTCAGTATTGACTCACCTCAGGGAGGGATTTGACACAGTCACATCTAAGATAGACACAGTTGGTTTTATTGACTATTGGATAGCTAGCACTGGGACTTGGGACTGAATATATAGTAGGTGACCAATAGACACATTTAGATGGCTGATCAGCATAATATATATACATATACATATATATCATGTAGTATGTACTATATAGTATGTAGTATACATATATATCATGTAGTATGTAGTATATAGTATATAGTATGTAGTATATAGTGTAGAAACACCAGACTCAGTCTGCTTTCCAGCTGTGTCAAATGTCTCATCTGGAGAGTGAAGATAGTGGATCTCCCATCTTCTGGAACCACCAACGCCAGGAAACACCAGCCACCTAAAGAACAGCCCGTTCCTTCTAGAAGGCTGTTATTCTAAAGTTGGCTTTTTGTTTTGTTTTTGTTTTGTTTTACCTACAAGGTATCACTCATGTTCTTTGTTCATTCTCGTTCTTCTTAGTAGTGTGGAATCTATCTTTTCTTCACATTGCTTCAAATACCAATAGTGGAGCCTCACAGTTTCCCACAGATCCTAGCGGCACAAATCTCAGTACAAATGGCCGAAGAGTATACCCCATATAACCAGGAAGCTCCCTTTTCTTCTAGAACACTTGATTTCTTTGACACAATTCAGACCTATCAATCTTAAAGATTGCACGATACTAATAGAGTCATTAGGATTCATTATAGCGTGGGATGGTACTGGACCTTAGGGGGGAAGGAATCTCCATTTAAATTTGGCCTGACACAGGGTTTAAAGAACTGGGATTCTCAAGGAATTATATGCTAATTTTTGATCAGGTAAAGACCTTGGAATTGAAATGTTAATTAATTAGTCATACAACTCTTTTTAATTTGACAATGGACTCTGCCATCTCTTAACTTCCCTGTACTGTATTAAAGCTTTATCACCGAACCCTGGGATTTATTGAGTGCCCGTGCCTTGCAAATGTTATCATACTTAATCCTTATAACAAACCCATGAAGAAGGCCCAGTGAGTATGCTGACTCACATAACAGGAAACTTAGGATCAGTGAGCAAGGGTCACCTTTTCAAGGTCACCAGGCAGAGTGTCAAGGCTGGGCTTTCTACTTAGTTCCTCTGACACGGAGCTGCTTTTAATCTCTGACTATGTCCATAAAGACATCCATCCTGCAGGAGGAAAACCAGTCCAGATGCAGTTCACTGGAGCATCCTTCATGTTATCTGCCCCCCCACCCCCCGCGCCCCCAGTTGGTGCTCAGTACGTTGAATGAGTGAACATTCCTGCTGGGGTATTGGCCATGGGTCAAAGCTTGATCCATAGCTCAGTACATCAGAGCTCAGGTTTCACATCTGTGAAGTGAGGGGAACGGGCTGAATCATATCTAAGTTTCCTCTTAGACTTAAAGAACTATGTTGCTTGTCTGAAAGGAGGATGAATCAGAGTTTAGCAGCCACAGACGAGCAATATGAGCCGATACAACATTCCTTTGTACAGAATGTTCCCTCTGCTCAAAATACCCTCTCCCCACTTGCTCACTTGGCAAAGGCCCAATGAGCAGCTCAGCTGGCCTCTGAGAAGCTGTCCTTGACCCCTCCATCAGTACACATCCCATTCTCAAACACACGCACACGCAGTGATTTCCTTCTTAGGCTCCCGTGGGTACACAGTGCATTACTGTGATTATTTGATTATGGGGCTGTCTGCCCATCCTCACACCCTGGATTCCAATCCCCATAAAAGACAAAAACTGCACGCTATTTCTCTTCAGGCCCTACCTTCCAGCCTGGCACACAAAACAGATCTTCAATAAATGCCCCTTTCAGGGACTAAAGGAATGAACAGGGCATGTGTGGAGGAGCGGGAAGGGACAATTTGACCTTAATGGAGAATCTAAGCCAGAACACAGTGAGAAATTAGTGTTAGTTTGGTGGGAAGAGAATGAAGCACAGAAAAGGGTATTGAGACCGGGTACCCCAGGCAGTGTGGGGTCCTTGTTCCATTATGAGTGGGAGGGGTGACAGGAAGAAGAAAAAAATCGTGAAAAAGATCAGCGCAAACATCCTCCTCAGTTTTAAAACTTGCTGTTTTTCTTCACAGTTAATCCAGCCACAGCTCAAAACTACATGTTACACTCAACTGCAGCAAAAGGTAGAACATCCACCTCAAATCTCAACACCCAAGAGACCTTTCAGGATTGCAAGTTCTAGGCATACCTGCTATATGGAGACCTCTATTAAAAAAGCCAAAATGAACAGTATTTAATAAGTGACCAATACAGCAAACACTTAAGTAGGAAAAGTTCTATCTATCTGTCTGTCTGTCTGTCTGTCTGTCTGTCTATCTATCTATCTATCTATCTATCTGTCTATCTATCAATCATCTATTTTTCTATCAATCATCTATCTTTCTATCAACTATCTATCTATCTATCTATCTATCTATCTATCTATCTATCTATCTACCTATGTATCTGTCTATCTACCATGTATCTATATTATCTAGTGTATGTACTCACAGCCCTTAGAAATTCTTGGACACAATCTTTCTATTACATTGTGTGTGCATTCACTCTGATTATTCACACGAACAAAGGCCAAAAGCCATGCTCAGATCTAAGGGGGGTGGAAAAGACTGATTATTTTAGCTTAATAAAATGTATTAAAAATTGAAACTCCTTGCTATTTGTTTGTGTTTGGAATATAAAACACACATGTTTATTTATAACACGTTCATCTTTTGAGCCCTCTGAAGTAGAAGATAACACTAAAATACATGCATTGCAACAGGATATGTGAATGACTAAAATAGACAGGAGCTCAAACAATGCATTCCATTTCCAGCCAGACAGCCCCGTGTCCTGTGTAAGCAGCCGAACAGGTGACATTTCCTTTCAAAGCCAAGCAAGTCTCTTCATTCTGTGCACTTTGGAGAAGCCAGACCTGGGAAACAGTCCAGTCTCTTCAAGCTATTGATGAAGAGGTTGTGATTGTGTTTACCCATGTGATGGGCCCTGTTACCAAGCGGTTGCATAATTTTGAAATCTTGGTATCTACACTTTCATGGGCAGTTTTAGAGTGCAGAATTGTCTTTTCTTAGGTGGAAAAGGCAGTGTATGTGTGTGTGTGTGTGTGTGTGTGTGTGTGTGTGTGTGTGTGTGTTTCAAAACTCGAGTTTCAAGGTGGAGGGAGGGCCTCGGAGAACTTTTCAGTGGTGTTTGGTAACTGCTTTGGGGTAATTACGATTGTCTGTGACTAAGTGTGATCTACTAGACAACAGTGTGAGAAGTTGCCTTCGGTGTGTAATGAGCTTATTTAGATCACCCATGACTCAACATTTATAACTCCGGAAGGTGAGGTGTTGTCGTGAGTCTAGATTCTTTCAAGGATTTTCATGGTGGAGCAGCTGGGCTGATGACTTATCCCTAACTGGGCGGGGGACAATGCTGTTCTCCTAAGTTTGGCTTTCTTCTGCATAGTTATTGCTTTTAAGTTTCTAGCTGATTGCTAAGATATCTTTTCAGAAAGACATGAAAATCAACCTCAGTCTCAAGTGCTCCCATTATACCAAAAGTCATGGCAGGAGGAGAAGGTTGTTTTCTTCCTTACACTTAGAAGCCTTGCTATAATATAAATTTTAGCTGGAGATAGGCTATTACATAATAGGTCTTCACACTGAGTCCTGGGTGTTCAAACTCTGCAAGATTTCATGTTCTTACAGTGCTTGTAAATCTGTGGGTGAGCCTGAGTCACATCACAAAGACCCATCCATTCTCCACTGACACTCATGTATATTTTAGAGATAACTTATCTTCATTCCTGATTTTGATCTTCAGTGGGTAATGGCTCCCAACTCTCTAGATTTATGTTGCTCTGCCCCTGGTCCCTTTGAAGGCTCTTAATCTCTCTCCCCTAGCTGTGAGTATAGAGTAGTGGGAAAAACTACAGACTTTGGGACCTATAGCAGGCACGGTTGTTCATTAAATAGCCCTGATTTTTCTACTGGACACAATACTTTCCTACCTCCCTGGTCCCTTGCAGGTAGGGGTGTTGATATTTTTTTTTTCAGTCTAGGAAATGGAAGTGTAAGTGGTAGGCAAGTCGTTTAAAGGTGTACGAGTGATTTTCCTTATTATGTCCCTTTTCATGTTTAGGAGGCATGGAGATACACAGTGTCATAGCCAGCCCATGTCAGAACTTTGAACTTACTTGAAGTAAGTTGATCTATCACCTGTCTCCCCTCCGCTCCCCTCTCCTCTGCTCTCTTCTCCCCTCTTCTTTCTCCAACCTCTCCATGAGTATGTATGTCTATACATGTGAACATGTGGAGATCAGAGCTGAAACTTGAGTACAATTTCTCACAAGCCATTCATTTTGATTTTTGAAACAGTGCATCTCCCTGGGATCTTGGGCTGATTGGGATGAAAAGTTGTCTGCTTGGCCAGTGAGTTCCCTATCTCCGCTTCCCCAGCCTTGCAATGACAAGCTGCCCATCATACCCAGATATTTTGCCTGTGTTCTGGGGCTGGAACTCAGATTCTTATGCTTACACAGCAGGCATTTGACCTATTGAGCCATTCCCCTAGCCCCCAATTTGTTATTCTTAAGCCATTAAGACTTGGGAGTTAACGTTATCTCTACAGAACCTAGGAATGCTGATTAATGTGGGACTAGACATTCTTGGGTCAAATCCTTGAACAAATTACTAAATTTCACACAATCATGTGAAAGTTAAATACAAGTATGTAAAAAAAAATAACCACATGTAATATATAAGTTTGCTTGAAAATGTATACAAACCATTTTTTATTTCCTCTGTTCTACCCTTCTTTTTTTGTAAGGAAAAAGAAAGTACCTTATATTAATTTGTTGTACCTAGATTTTAAGTTCTGGAGTACAGAAGATATTTGGATATATAAACACAGAAATATTTGGATGATATACCCACTTATTTAAAAGATCCTGTCACAATTATCTTACAACATAAGCATCTTTTTTTTCTCCTACAAATTTTATTTTATCATGTTTTTCGAGGTACGGGTAGATAAGGGGACAGGTTTGATGGAGAGTAAATAACACAATTTGTATGGGAATTTTTTCACTTCCTGTATTTACTTGCTTATTGCGTGTATATGAGTGCAAGTGCTTGCCAAAGAGAAGGTGTGGAGGTCAGAGGACGACTTGAGGAACTCTGTTCTCTTTTTCCACCATGTGGATTCCAGAGACGGACCTCAGGTCATCCTAGGCTTGGTAGCATGTGTCTTTACCCGCAGAGTCTCCACTGCTTTGGACTCCATTCGGAGGGAGATGGGGAGGGAATCAAGGGGCTTGTGCAGGGCAGTGGCATTTGCAGCTGTTCACTGATTTCTCATTAGAAAGATAGCTTTAGGGAAGGGGAGATGGGAGTGTGGAGAATAGGGGAAGGAAGACCAGCCAAGAGGCCATGTCAGGAGCCCACAGGGAGAGGAGAGGTGACAGACTCTAAACAGCTTCCATGAAACTTCGGAAGAGCTCCTGGGCCCAAGTCATAGAACAAAGTACCCTTGATCCCTTTGTTGGTGTTTATGGGTCTCATTCTTTCTAACAAACAATTACGTGACATTTATGATGTGGAACCTACTGGGAAATCAGGGACAGCTAGGGCTAGTGGGATGGTGTTTGTCACAGTCCTTCCTGCTTGGAGATTCAGAGATGAATCTTTCCTTGCGATATTTCCACTGCTGTTGCAAGGATTGGCGCTGGATGGGTTGAGCGTCTCCATGCTAGAGAGTATCAGGCCCTCTCCACAGCTTCGGCTGATGTAATAGGGAATTTCTCTCTCAAAGTGTGGCTGGTATGAGTTCTGTGTCTCCAGGGAATTCCTGTGAGCTCTCCAGCTCTGTGAAAATCTTGGTATCCAAAGGGTGAAGGGGCAAGGAAAAAAAAAGAAAGGCTGCCTATCTTTAGAAGACATGAGTGAGGGATTGTTTTATACTGTCTCAGAGCCGGGAGCCTTTTAGGATTTGCTAGCACCTTCCTCTGAGACACAGTGATACTATCATTCTCAAGAGACCTGTAGGACAGTGACTGCCCAAAGGGAAATGGGCAATGATGTGGTTCCTTTTGCAAAGCAAAAAGTGGTGTTGACACTGGTCAGGGAGTCTGGTGATGACTTCACTATCCATGTGGACATTTGTCATCTTGTTTGTTTGTTTGTTTGTTTGTTTTTCTCTTTGCCTCTTCTCTCCCTCTCTAAGCATGCTCAGGAGAGAGGGTAGCACAGATTTCCTGCATGAGTCTCTGGCCCCGAAGATTCAGATGAGTCTAGAGAGAACTACAAGGTCCCTTCTTTCCTTAACTCTGGAACTAATGCCCTGCTGCGGTGTTCTACTGTGTGATAAAAGACAGGAGCATGAGCATAGCACACACAAAAGAGCAGAGCTGGGTGAGAAGGGCAGGATGGAGTTAGAGAAACAAACGGAGAGGAGAAGGGAAAAAAAAGCTTTTGGCCTCTTAGCCCAATTACTGATCTACCAATTCTTTTAAAACACTAGAAGCAATTCTCTAATTGCTATGCCAATTACTCAAGGAGCGCTAAAGAGTTCTTAAAAACACTACCAATTTCAGCCACGCATGATGGTGCAAACTGGCAATCCCAAGGACTTAGAGCATTCAGAAGGCTGAGGCAAGAGGATTGCAGCTTTGCCTCCCTCACAAGACACTGTTTCAGTCAAAAGTAAAGCAATGTAATGACAACAGCAACCAAAGCCCCAGAGAAATAACAGCAGCAACAGAGTATTCCCGCTTCACCAGGGCTAATCAGTCAGCTCCTGATGTCCTGAACCCACTACAACGTGTTCCTAAAGTCACAAAAGCTCAATGGAAGGCTGAGTGGGTGCCCAGTGGCGCTGTGGTTACAGTTAGCCTTTACGTGTGCCCACTTGGAGGGCAGCTAGTGTATTTGCTCTTCCCACACTTTCCAGTCTCCCTAATATCAAATCTAGTGGGCAAACCTCTGTGGGCCCCCACTTGGTTTCTGAGCAGCCTTTAAGGGAATGGTACAGCCTCCTCTGTCAGATTCTGGGTCTCAACACAGTGGACTTTCTGCCTCTCTGGTGTCCTATCTCAGTCTCAAAGTACCACCCGGATTCTCTGAGTTGAAATTTGGGCTGTTTGATCTCCCTCTTCTACCCGCTCCATATCTGGTCACTTCATCTTTCTCCTAGTTTAGAGTCCATCCCTTCTAATGACTCTCACTGAAACACTCATGCCCCATGGAGACCTCTCCTCTGAACTCTAGACTCTTGTCTAGTCACCAACCTAATATCTCTGCTATCAGATATTACTGATTTCTGGGGTATCTCACAGGGAGACACCACACATACAAACCTGAACCTTATTCCCCTTTCTGTCCTTATTACACAAATTCTCCCCATGTCTTTCTTTTCCTTCCCTTTCTCTCACCAACAAATTAGGTCAATTCCATCCCCTGGCACCACCTCCCCAGGCACCATCTTCTCATCCATGGATACCTGCAGGAGCTTTTGATTGGGTTCCCACACTCTTTCCTGGCTCCACAAGTTATTCTCTCCTCAGCATCGAGAGTGATTATTGGTTATTAAACTCCCCCAAGGCTGCTTGCATCCCTGGACTGCTAAAAATACTCCAACAGATTTTCCTTTAGCTTCGAAAGAAATGCACTCTCCTCGTTTTAGCCCTCAAGGTGGCTCTTGTGTTCTGATGTAGTCTCAGCGCGTTCTCTCTTTTCATTCTCACCACTCTGACATTCTATTAGTCTCTGGAATTACCTAAATTTTTCTGAGGATAGGGTTTGAACACCTCTGGAAAGTATCTATTTTCTGTGTGCTCTTTGTAAGTGGTTCTTCGTGTTGCATCTTACCACCTCCTCCAAGGAGTCTTCTCTGATCAGACGTAAATTATTCCTGTCACTGTTATCAAGGAATAGCATTTATTTCTTCAATGCCTTTATTTAAATTTTGTTTTGTTATCTTCATTCATTTACCTTAACAAGTTCATAAACATGTATTTATTCATGTTCTCCTTCTATCTCTGCCAGCTCCACCCCTCTCTTTCCTAACTACTAGCACAAAGGCTTGAATGTGATAAGTGTTCAATAAACGGCTGTTGAATAAGTGTCTGCTTACACTAAGCCCTCTGTGAATATTATCTTAATCAGCGTTATGGTAAGTCTGAAAGACAGCTGCTGTCTCAAACCAGTTTTATGGACAAATAAAAGACAATTTACAACCGTAAGTTCATTTACCTAAATATATAGAGCCTATGAGTTGAGAAGTTGGGATTTTGGCCTTGTATGGTCAAGCTTCAGGAGCTGAATGCCTCTTTCACTGCTAGAGGTGTGTGGGAGAATATGTAAGAAGGTGACAGGGTTCGAGTGAGACCGGTCCACATGGTTCATCTATCTAAATGTTTGGTCCTCCAGTTGATGGAACTGTTTGTGGAAGTATTCGGTGATGTCTTAGTTGGAGTTTTATTGCTGTGAAGAAACACCATGGCCATGGCAATTCTTATAAAGGAAAACATTTAACTGGGGCTGGTTTGCAGCTTTAGTCCATTATCATCATGCTGGGAAGCATGGCAGCATGCAGGCACACACGGTGCTGGAAGGGCTGAAAGGTCTACATCTTGATCTGCAGGCAGCAGAAGTGAAGGCTGAGACAGGCTGGCCAAAGCTAAGCTTTTTAGATCTTAAAGCCACCTTCAGTGACCCACTTCCTCCAATAAGGCCACAGCTACTACAATAAGGCCACACCTCCTTTTAGTGCCACTCCCTATGACCAAGCATTAGAACACAAGAGTCTATGGGGGCCATTCCTATTCAAACCACACTTCTGGTTTGGTCTTGTAGGAGGTTGAGTCTTGTAGGAGGTGTGTCATGGGGCGTGGTAGCTTTGAGATTTCAAGAACCCACACATTCCCTTTATCTCTTTCTCTGCCTACCACTTGTGGATCAGATGTAAGCTCTCAGCTACTGCTCCAGCACTAAATCTGCCTGCCTGCCCTCACATGCCCCTCCATATTGGTCATGGATGCTAACCCTCTAGAGCCAAGAGCCTCAAATGAAATGCTTTCCTTTACACATTTTCTTGGTCACAGTGCCTCTTCACTGCAATAAAAAGTTAACTAAGACAGAGGGGCAAAAGTAAGTTAGGTCTTTCCTTATTGAAAACCCAGCCATACTTTGTGATTTTTAAATCCTTGGCATAGGGTCTCTAGGTCCTTTCTCCAGTCCTATTTCAGAGGTTTTGTTTGTTTGTTGTTTTGGGGTTTTTGTTTTATTGATTTATATTTATTTATTTGGACAAAACAGTAAGTTAGGTAGCTTGGGATGTGAACTCAGCTTAGAACCAAGGAAAGATTTAAACCTATGTTTTCTTTGCTAGCTCACTGTAACTGCCCAATGCTAGCCATACACTCTGTGGCCTGACTCCTGATTTCACCCTGCTCTATGTATGTTAAAGAGGAGAGTGTTGGCACTTCATGACAGTCCTCTATGACTTGGTTTCCCACAATGCTAAAGTAAGAAGTCAACAGTATACATATATACAAAATGTCCTAAGCCAAACCACACTTCTGGAAAGATTAGAAAAGAGCACTCCACACTTCTTAATAAAAACCCAATGGTAGATTTTATAAAAATAGAAAAAATACATCTGAAAATTCATGTGGAATCCTAAAGGACCTTGAATTGTTTGAAAGAATCTTGAAAAACAGGAATGAGCTCTGAGTTCTCCCATATCATGATTTTAAAACTTACTTCAAAAAAATATAACTGCTAAACTGGTGTGGCCCCAGCACAGTGACAGGTACAGACCAATGGAACTTCAGTGAGCTAAACCCTAGCATAAGTGGACAAGAAAATTTTAACAAAGCTGTCAGGACTATTCAGTAGGAAATGGGGACGTAGCAATAATTTCTTGGGCATGGCATAAAAACCAATGAGCAATAAGTGATTAAATATAGCTAAATTTCATTAAACATTTAAGCTTTTATGTCTGAGAAGACAGACCAGCAGTGAAAAGACAACCTGTTTAGTGAGAAAACACTTTCAAATCATGTATCTGACGAGAGATTGCTATCTAGCTTGTATTAACTTAACAACAACAAAATAAAAAAAACTAATTGAAAAACAAGTTTTGACAGCCTTAAATAGTCATTTCTTCAAAGATATGAAAAAAATGGCCAATATACTCATGACGAGATGTTTGGTATCAATGGTCATGAGAGAAATGCAGGTGAAGTCCCCACAATAAGATAACGCTTCCTCTCTCTCCCCCCGTTAGGGTGGCGAGGAGTTAGAGGAAAGAAGAGAGGCTGGAGGAAGAAACAGAGGAATGAGCAGAATAAAGGGAAAAGGATGTGGAGAAATCAGAGCAAGTTCTGGGGATGGTGCTGGTGATGCTTTTATGGTATTAATGTACCTTGCGCCAAGAACCATCCATGTTAAAATGGCAACAAATTGCTATGCGGATTCCCATTGTCTCTGGGTATATAAAATGGTGTGCAGTCTTTGTGGAAAAGGTTCTAAAAGAGTTTCAAAAAATGTAATGCAGAACACCATATAAAGCATCAATCCTACCTCTGGGTATATACCAAAAGCAACTTAAAGCAAAGACACAGATATATTTATATACCTGTGCTCAGCATAGCATTATTCTTACTAGACAGAAAGCATAAAGGAGAAAAAAAATCCTCCATTCATGGATGAATAGGTGAAGTAAAGATGGCATGCCTGATACTATTCAGTTCCAGAAAGGCAAGAAATTGACGTGTGCTATAACACGGGCAAAACCTGGAAACATGATGCTAAGTGAAACAGGACAGGCATGAAAGGATACATATTGTATGATTCTTCTTGCATTATTCCCTACAAGAGACTTCATGGGGGCAGCACATGGATTGTGGTTGCCAGGGGCTAGACTGGCAGATGGAGTTGGCATGTCACAAAGATTTCAGCAGAGGAAGATGAGCAATTTCTGGGGATGGTGCTGGTGATACTTGTATGGTTTTAATGTACCCAGTGACACGAACTATCCATGTTAAAATTCAACAAACATTTAAATTTTTACCAGTAGAGAAAAGGAAAGTTTTAGCGTTCTCAAACTTGACACTTTCCTTTACAGATAAACCCTTGGTAGCAGGCATTATTCCAGGCAGCCTGGGCTTTCCCCACAAGTTCAGAGGATGCTGTCTTCTTCCAGCTGTCCCTTGGATATTGCTCACAGCTGAAGATCACATTCCAGAGATAGCCTGAGTCTAGCGACTGCCTGTTCAGCGTGAGGGTTACACAACAATGTTGGAGCCCTTACAGGGTACTTTAATGCCTTGATATGGCCTTGCTCTCTTTCCAACCTGTCTTTCATCCCTTCCCAGGCAGAAGTTCATCTCCAAAGCACTCTCTATATTGCTCTTCCTTCCACAATAAGAAGCCGAGCAGAAGAAAACAGCACTCCTTCCTCAGCACATTACTTCAATTGGGTGCCAGAGAAAATTGTCATAACAAGTATATTAATATATGATGAGTGGGATTTGAAAGGCAGGCTTTGAAGTTGTGCACTGTGCAGCATATAGAGAAACCATCCTTCTGGGTCGATTCCTGTCTTATTCCTTTGCTTTGCAAGTTCCCAGTACCAGTCATCTGGAATTACTGGTGAGCACCCAGAACTCCTTAATCAGAGCCTGGCTAAGCCTTGAACAAGGAGAGAAGGAGTTTGCTTCCACACCACCCTTCAATAGAGCTCAGAAATATGAGACAGAGCAGGCTGAGGGCTCCCTAGGAACTCCCCCTCTAGAATTACAGACTCCATTTTGTCCCTTGGTCCTAATACTTTCCAGGATTGCCCTCTGTGCTCTGGGTACATTTTTTTTTTTCTATCTTGTTTTAGCACCGAGTCACTCCTTATGTGGGTCTTAAGTTGCTGGGCTTCTTAGAATAAATTTTATATCAATATGAAAGGAAAATCCTAGGGTAGCTATGAATCCTGGGATCCTATTTGAGATCCTGCTTATTGATAAAAATAAAAGACAACAGGCCTAAATGGAGACACTATACAAGAACCTAGACCATGTACATTTATCAAAAACAGTCTTATCTTGAGTTAGTGTACAAAACCTCAGAGGCTGTGAGCAGGAATTGACAACTGATTTACCTCATTTTCTAACCAGGTAAGAACTCCATGAAAATACCAAAAGAGAAGCCAAGAGCGTTGGCGTGCAGCTCAGGTGTCGAACATTTTCCTACCACGCACAAGACTGTTCCATCTCTAGTTCTGTAAAACAAGTATGCAATAGTAATAAAGAAAGCACGATGGAGGGAGGAACACCTCCTCTCAAGCTTCCTGTTCCCTCAAACTTGCCTTCCCTTTTGGTCAGATCACTCACAGCTGGAAGGAATACTCCAAGGAGTCCCTGACTCCTTCTTCCTTTTTGTCCTTTTATCCTGAGAACAGAGTCATCTCTTTCCCTGTCTCTCTACGAATTGGGTCTCTACAAGCCACAAAGATTTTCTGAATGGCCAAATCCAAGAAGGTCCTTTAAACTATCTTTTGATTTTAACCACTTCGGACATTTCTGTTTCTTTTTGGTTTTGTAACATGTTTCATTTCTTTTCCCTTGATCTATTCCTTCTCTACCCCTTCTGTGCATACCTTAAATACTGAAGTAGTATCTTCTGTGTCCTTCACACGATCATTGGAAGATGCCTCCTATGCCTCAGACCTAGAATTCCCTAGAATTTCCATCTTTGCTCCTTGGCCCACCATTTTATCTGAATCTTCTTTCCTTTCCTAATTCCTGGCCTTGTCACCAGTCACTGTTCAGCTATCTATACTGGAAGCTTCAATCTCAAATTTTTCTCTAGATTTTTTTTTATTTTCTTTTTATTTTTTTTTTATTATTTTTTTTTTTTTAGATATCTCCACATCAGCTCCTGTCCAAAAGGACAATCTGGAACTCCCTATGCCTCCACAGAACGTCTTATTACTCCATTTGATACTTATCATTACTTCTTGATTAGATGTCTAATGATTTATCATCTGCCTTCTCCATAAGAACAGGAGCCCACTACTCCAAACCCCTGTGTCTAGAGCAATATCAGCTACCTGATACTCAGTGAAATGAATCAAAAGAAGTTGTGTTTCCTCTTCCTACTTCAGATCTCGTCTTGGCAAAGTTTTGGAACGCTTCTGTTTTCATCTTAGAAGTCTCTTTCTTTCTTTTCCCATGACACTGTCTCCCACTAGGATGTGCCATATCATTCCAACACTGACCTGGCTGGTCTCTTGCTCTGGCTATCTGGTCTTCTTAGAGCACACAAATAAATCTCCTTTCCTACACATGGTCTGGTCTAGGTGTCTCCTTCCTCTCCATGGAGCTGCTTACTGATGTGTGCCTAACAGCCTGGACTCTCTCTCTCTCTCAGCAGAGGTATTCAGGCAGCCACAGCTTCATCACATTTAAGAAAAATGGTTCACGGGAAGTGTAGAAAAGTAACCCAGAAGAAAGCTGAAGAACTAGGAACCAGCGACCCATTCTGTTAAGGGAACATGGGAGATATCCGAGGAATGTGGACTGCAGTAAGTGGGGCAGAATTCTAGAACAGTCATGACAACAGAGAACAGCTACAGGGCAATGGGAGGGGCTGGAGAGAGAGAGAAAGGAAAAATATCTATTCATGCTGACGTGAGATAGGATTTCCACACTTGTCTACATCTAAAGGCTAAAAATAGGGACATTTGGGGAGAAAAGCAGTGAGGAATCTTTTAATTCTACTGACATGGGCTATAAGAAGCAAAGTTTGCAGGATGGGTGTGTCTCTCACCCTGGGTAGTAAAATTAGAAAAATCTTATTTTGGATGCTCCAACCTTCACTCTCTCTACCCTCTGCCTAGTCTCTCTATCTTCCTCTCTGCGGAAAATTCGATTAGGAAACAGTCTGAGACATTTATCTACGTAAAATTATAAGGTGTAATGTGTTCATTCTATACACTGGCAGAAGACAGTGTGTAACCAAAGACACAACCAGCAATATGTATAAATATATGTGACGTGCATAAAATTAGTCAGGTTGTTGGCTCAGGGACAAAGACTTGATGTAAACACCTTATGGGGAGGAAAGGGTCATTTTTACTCATGGTTCAGAACTCTCAGCTTGTGGAAGCTTTATTTTGCACGCACACACACACACACACACACACACAATTGTGTATATATATATATATATATATATATATATATATCTTAGAAAAACCGTGGCTATCTTTAGAATCTGTGGGGCAAAGAGATATTCTTTGAGCCTTTTTACGTTTTATGTATTTTTGAATTGTTTATAATCAGCATAAGGTACAAATTATAAACGTGAACACGAATGGTTCCTGGGAGATAGAATGTGATAGGCCCCCCAGCATGTGATAGGACCTACTGGGTACATCATACAGAGGAAAGGAGAGCTGGATGGTGACTGGTCAGCTGGCAGAAGGTGGGCTTTCTGATGGCTACAGCATCAAGGAGCCTGCCCTCAAAAGACAATTGCAGGGCTTGGGATTGTGCCTGAACTGGCGCTTTCCCCTGTCAGAGGGTGTCTCTGAGCAAGGCCATTTCTGGAGCACCCTCATGTGTGTTTCCTGCACAACTCAAGCCCATGTTCAGATGCTAAAATGTGTTGATTTCACGATGTTCCCATCCCCTCTTCTAACAAACACGGCTGCTTGATTAACGGAAGTCTTCATGTTGATATCTCAGTCACATTGAATTTTCATGGCCTTAAGAATGGAGGTCTCCTGCTGAAGGAAAATGCTTGCTGTTTCTCCTGTGTCATAATTCATAAAGAAGAACCAGGGCAAAGAAGGAAGGGAGGATTCCAATACCAGTTTCTGCTTATTTCTGAATATTACTTCGAAATGTCTCTGCATTTTCTTCTGACTGGCTTCCCCGACACCCACTTCTGAGATCTGAGTTGTGCTGCTGTGAGTTGCTCCCTCTGTGGGAAGGTAAACTTCATAGCCAGGAGAAAACAAACAAAAAACAAACCTCCACAGCCCTCCCTCATCTCTTTCCAAATTTCCAATTTCCTTCACTTAGAAGGAGGAAGAG
>JANHMN010000024.1:10007291-10026857 GCA_030674055.1 Rhabdomys pumilio | reverse complement strand
AAGAAGAAGAAGAAGAAGAAGAAGAAGAAGAAGAAGAAGAAGAAGAAAACAGCAGCAGGCATACGCTGCTTTCTATTGCAAGGACTTTAGTAACTAAACTGGAGTGGGGTCCACAACTTTGAAAATCGAACCAAATCTAAAATTCTTTTTTCTCCTAATTATTTAAAACGTTCAAATTCCCGATTAAGGAACGCTGGAGGGCAGAAGGATCTCCAAAGACATGAATGAAAGAAAAGAGTGAAACGAAGAAATCCCAGCTCTGCCTGGAAGGCTCCGTGTGAAAGAGCCCGGCTCCTTTGGTGATTCCAGGCCGCGTTTTGCAGGCGGCCGCATCTGCCTCCCCTGTCTCTTACCTCCTGGATGTTAGGAACTATTTGTGGTCGGCGTGGTGGAAGGACACAGTGAGGTTCTCACCTCCGCCCCCCGCCCGTCGCTCGCATCCCCAGTTCCATCAAAGCCAACCCGGGCCAGCGCAGGGATCTCCGAGTTGCGAGTGTGCTGAGGCTGGGACTGTCACTCATTCTCCGCTCAGCGCTTGAACGCAGCTCGGCAGTGGCTGGCAAGAAACAATTCTGCAAAAATAATCATACCCAGCCTGGCAATTGTCTGCTCCTCGGTCCATTGCTCCGCCGCCGTCCACAGTCGCTTGCAAGGGGAAGGCACTGAATTTACCGCGGCCAGAACATCCCTCCCAGCCGGCAGTTTACAATGCTGCGAACTAAGGATCTCATCTGGACTTTGTTTTTCCTGGGAACTGCAGGTACATTTTTATTTCATTTCATTTTATTTTTTTAAATCCTACAGCGGGTTTGTTAATTGTCCGCTTGCCCCTGTCCTTCCTCCCTCTTCCCGAGAAGCCCGGTTCTTTTGGCTGGTTTTGTGTGTAAGGCAAAGACAGCATTTTCACTGAGCTTAGAAGGGAGCGCAACGCATCGTCCTTGCTTGGCCAGCCAAACCTGTGCCCTCCGGGACGGCACTGGACGCGGCTGCCTCCCCGCTCCGTGGCGGCCGCGCACGCCCTTCCCACTTGTGTGCCCGCGGAGGTGGGACAGGGGTATGGGGACCGGGATGCTGCCGTAATGGGCAGCGCTGCTTTCCCCTTTCCCGAAGGCGGGTGGCGGGGATGCGCGGCTCGGGTGGTGTCTCACCCAGGCTCATCTTCCACCTACAGGGGTTTGTCAAGCTTCGAGAAGAGTGAACAATAAGGCTGGGGCAGCTTTACCCCCACCGTTATGTCCCGGGCTGTGATAAAGTGAGGCTTGCAGCCTTCTCTTACTCCCCCCCCCCATCCCCGCCCCGAATAACGGTTTGCAAAATGGGGCAACCACCGGCAGCACCGCAGGGCCGTGTGGTCGTTCCTGCACCCCCGTGCAAATGACGTTAGTTTTTCATTTGCCAAATTGCTGGGTAGTTGCAAAGCCTGCCCTCGGCCGGGAGCACGGAGGGATGGGAGGGTCCAGCGCCGCGTTTTGACAGGAGGAAGTGCAGAGGGGCGGAGGGCGAGGAGGGCGTGATCGGGGCTGCCTGGTTGTGTGTGTGTGTGTGTGTGTGTGTGTGTGTGTGTGCGCGCGCGCGCGCGCGCGTTCGTGTGTGCGCGCGTGTGCCTTTACACGCACCGAGAGCCCAGGGTAGCACGGTGCCAGAGAAGAATGGCAGGTAGCCAGCTGCCCAAGACACCTCTCCCCATTCTCCTTTCTCTGGGAGATATTCCTGATCCTGGCAAAGTGTGAACAATGGGGAGCTCGGGAGAAAGACTGTAGCGACGCTGTCGCGGGTGGCGGGGGCTGTGCCACCGCCCAGAGATCCTAAGCATCCGGGAAGGGGGCGCATTGCATTTTGGCTATTTCCATCTCGGCTTTCCCTGGAAAATTCTTCCGTGTGCCCACCCTCCCTTCCAGCTGCTGCCCCTACCCCACCCAAGGATTTGTGCTTTGGCGTCCCAGTGGGTTGAGAGAGGGGGAAGCAAAGGGCGCTGGGGCGGCTGAGAGTCGGGTGGGATGGGCCGACAGCTGGGGCGGGGGGCGTGTGCTGCCAAGCACCAGCTGAAAGCAGGCCAGGCAGAGGAGACCGCGCGTGGCTGTCGCTTCTGCCTGATGTGGCTGCACTGGTCCAAGATCTCTAAGCCTTGGGTGTGGAGCACACAGAGCGGCCCCGGGAGCACCCAGCGCGCCCCCCTCCGTGGGCAGCTGAGCTGAGCTGGGCCACCGCCTCCAGCCAACTCTGATCGGCGACCAATCAGAGCGAGGCTGGCTGGGCGGGAAGCCGCGAGAGGCTTTTATTGCGGCGCGGGTGGCGCCCTAGCTGCCAGGATGGTCTCCGGGTGTTCTAGCTTAACGGTCTCGCTCGCCTCCCGCCGGGAGAGACCCCGCCCTGATACTGCCCCTAGCTGCACGGCAGTTTTTGTGGACATAAAAAGGAGAAGGATAGGCCCTGGGACTTCTCTTGGTCCAGCTAGCTTATTCTCGCCTACTCCTGCCTCTTTCTCCACGGCTTGGAGCATTCAGGCTCCCTGTCCATGGCGCACAGTTGCGCTGGACCGCTTCGCCTGCGAGTGCAGAAGACAGTAGCCCCCAAGCTGTGTCCCGGAGAGCAGATGCGCCTGCGCTGACCCTCTGGCCAAGGACTAGAGGCTGGGGTGGAGGGGCGTGGCGGGGTGTGGCAGGGCGTGTCTTGACAGGGCGTGCCAAATGGATCCTCGCCACCACCAAGCCCAGTACTGGCAGAGGCGTGCCCTTCTCTGTGGTGCTGTGGGTGACCTCCTCTTAGGGTGTGTTTATTGAGACCTTCTTTTTGGATAGCAGCATGACAATGGAGACCTAATCTTTCAAGATGCCTCTTTTTAGGATCTCCTGGTGGTCTTCTCCATGATGGAGATGGGTGTAACCCTCAGTGTTTTTATCCTGATGGAAACTGAGGGAGGGAATCCTACAGTGGCGTGATACCGGATGCTCAGGCAAGATTGGCATCCTGACCAATGTTCCCTAGAGCGAAAGAATCCGTATTCTGCCCCTAAGCCCAGACATTGAGGACAGTGAGGACGGTGAAGACTGAGAAAGAAGCACATACCAGCCTGTTTAACAAAAGAACGTGGTTTTACATAGAGAATTTTCAATTAAAGCATTGTTTTCACCAGCTTAAAAAATGTAGAGATTTCAAACCAAAGGGTTAGGAAGAATATAAAAGAGGAATATATATATGAATTTCCCCCTTCCTTTGATTGCAAATGCGGTAGGGTATCCACAGACAATGGTATAATTCAAACTCTGTTATTGGGTGAACATGAAAATTTAACATATAAGGAACGCTATCCCTATTCATATTAATGAATATCTTAGTGAATATCAAATGAATCAGATGTCGTAGGTGTCTTCTGCCCCTTAGAAATAAAAAGACAGGTTGCATGATTGCATAGTAAATTTGAGCCCATGGAAGCAGCATTCGTTGCATGCTGGCTGGCCGAATTATGTGAATGATGGGGAACGCTTAAACCACGTGCTTAGTTGACAATTTTAGGCCTTTGCTAGTCGAACCTGCAAAAGTTAAGGAATAGGCAGCACTGTTTGTCTAACGAGATGACAGTATAACAAAGAGCAAATTCAGTACACAAGGTAACACACAACATATACCTCATAGCTCTTGCTAAGCAATTGAAGATGCGTTTCATAAAAAATGTGAGAGCAATTATGAAGACCTCTATTCTTCTTTTTACATTGGTTTTTCACTTACACTGGGAAATGTAAAATTTGGACAAAATTTAAAGGACTGTTAACAAAGCCATACTTAATATGGAGGACCTTTCACCACTCACGACCCTTTTCAAAAACATGTTGCTGTCTATAAAAGTTTAGCATGCTAAAATAACATTGAGATTAATTTAGAATTCACTTAAAATGTAACAAGACTAAAGTCAAATGGAGATTATAATCCAGAATTTTGGAACTATGACCCTCCATTTATTTAAGTTGGTGGGTGTTATGCTGTTGTTTGTCTATTTGGAAACAGTATCTCCTTATGTAGACTTAGTGACTTAGAACTCACTATCTAGACCAGCTTGGCCTTGAACCTTTTTAGAATCCTCTTGCTTCAGCTTCCCAAGTACTGATAGTACATCCAGGAGTTACCAAACCAGCTTCTTTATGGTTTTGCTGTTGCCACTACAGAAGTCCCGAAGATCTCCTTGCCCTGCTAAGTTTTCGGGCCACTGACAGCATCCCCACCTTTCTGCTTCCTTCAAGAGATTAAACTTGGTGCCTTCTCTCTAGGTACCTTCACCCCAGATCCCTTTTGTTTTAACAGTATCAGGAGACAGCAGAAAGGTGTGTCTCAGAACTTGGCTTAGTAAAGCAGCTTTTTCCAGGTCTATCTGTGGCCATTGGTTAAACCAAGGATTTGTTCCTTTAATAAAGGGTAAGTAGTTCTCTAAACTTGATCAAAAATTAAAGAAGCTAGGCTTTAACCAGCAGGTACAGCACTTGTCATCAGGCAATGCATCCCCAGAACTCACATGATAGAAGAGAGGACTGACTCCTGCAAGTTGTCCTCTGACCTCCTCACATATGACAAACATAAATACATACAAAAAAGTCAAAGCAAATATCAGAAACTCTCCCCCCAATAAAAAACCCCACAACAAGAAAAATTAAGGTGTTGGCATGTTATTCACAGAAGGTATGGCTATAGACTTCAGTGAGGGAGAAATCAACTACAGGGAGCCCCAGCCTCTAAAAGCTTTTGAAGTGATTCCCTTTGGACTATACTTATCATTAATTGAATTCTTCTGATAGGTAATCTATAACTCAATGTAAATAATCTCTAAATTTTCCTGTCACTGGGAACAATGTCTTAATTGCCTTTCAAAATAAATGGCACCATTTTGTCAGACAGACTCTAATCTTTACCATGACAGATGTTTTTCTTCACACCAGAACTCGGTTTCTTAACTTATAGGCAGCGTTTGTAAACCTCACACTGCTTGAGATATAGACCTTGGGATTTTTGGTGCAATCACTTAATTTTTCTTTTAGACGATGAAAGCTGTGTTTGTGTTGGTTTGATGAATTCCATCCCCCCGACCCCCATTTACGTCAGCATTGTTAAAGTGCTGTGGCCTTTCTCCAGATTGCAAGTAGCTTTGGTGCTGCTGGCAGACCTCCAGATATTTTACAGTCTTTCTTGACTTTGTGGGAAATAAGTGGCTGACTACCTGTTGCTGAAGGACATTTGAACTCTCTCTGACAGTCTTTGGTCTGTGATGATAGAGACCAGAACGAATTGGCAGGGAGGGAGAACAGGGTCTGCACCTGTTCCCATCTATCTGCTGAAACAGTCTAGCTTGGGAAGAGACAAAGGCTCGTGCAAAAGACTCTCCTGTCCTGCTGAAGCTGTAGAACGCATAAACAATGCTTTGTGGTGTCAGGATAAATATTTAAATGCAAACTCCATGACGGAGCTTGGTGATCTAACGAATCTATAGAGTAAAGAGTGTCTGGAATTTTAAAAGTAATGGCAGGCAGCAGGTTACAAGCAGTGTTTGGTTTTTTTTTTTTTCCTAATCCTAAAAGCTCCATTATGAATTAAACAAAATTGGAAACATGAATCACCAATACTGCTCATTTCAGCTGTGAGTCAAAAGACCAAGGCTCAGATACCTTTTGCTATAAAGGAAAAATTCGGAGTAAAATCCAGGAGGGAACTGTGTGTGCTTTTTAATATACTCCCCAAGTCTCAGCAACATTGTAAAAGGTAGCCTCATAGGACGGGCAGAATTTCACAAGGACCCTTCTGAGTCCTAATGATTGGTTTTTATGAGGCCTGGAGATTTTAGTATTAGAAAAGATTTTTAGCAAGAATGTTTGTGATAACACGAGTAGATATGCTTGCTCCTGTAGGACACTGGGATATAGAAGTCAGTCTGAAGGTCGTGGTCTTGTCACCTCTAGCCCTTTGTGTTATTAACTCCTGACGCTTATGTAGAGAGGGATGTAAATGATCTGGCACCGGCAGCACCTCAATTGTGCCCTTTGCATTGGTGCTGTTGAAATACTGTCTTTCAGCTGCAGATGCTCAGCAGGAACAGTGCCTTTTGATGTTGGTCTGGGTGCCAAATGGAGGCCTTTCAAGCAGTTTCCATGCATTGTACTTAACATGCTCCTAGGCCGTGTCTACAGGCAGCCACCGGGTTAGCTGATTCTCACTTAGGTCGACACACTTCTTCCTCCCTGTAGTAATAATTTAGCTTCTAAGCAATCAGGGATCTAAAAGAGACTGCTGTTGAAGGACTTATCTCATATATGGGGCATCGAAGATTTTAATGGACTTGTTATGCATTCCTTCCATCTTGATACTTGTAATGGTTTCTTGATTGCAAAGCCAATCATGTGGCTGATGTGACTTTAGAGCCTCCTGTCTAACCTGCATCCCACTACATGCTAACCTTTTGACAGGGAGCTGAAAATGCCTCAACATCTGAGATCCCTCTTTTTTCTATCTTGTATAATTCCTGAGATAACATAGACAAAGCCTTGCTTTGCCCCCTCTCCATTGGTTTCTGATTACCTCATCATTTCACAGCATTCCTGGTAATTTCACACTGTTTGATATCCTGTTACATATTCTCTTAAACAGAGGATTGAATATGTTTACCAAGTGCCAAACTTTAACCATCATCCCTGTGGTGAGCCATACTGACATTTGATGAGGTCATTTCTGCTGTCAGGGAAGCCTGCTATGAATACTCAGGCTTGGAGATGAGGAGAGGTACCTAAACTAGGTAGAAGCTTTAGCCATATCTCTACCTAACTGTCTGACTTTGGTACGGGGTTGTGTTCCAATTCCAATTTCTTCCCCTGTGAAATAGGCATACTAACATTTTAGTATGCCCATGTGTTGGAGTCCTGACTATTTTAGAGACCACAGAAATTCAGTGGATGTGAGCTATGAGTATTTACATGAGGAAATGGATGTATCTGGAGCTAGAAAAAATTACTTAGGCATGGTGCTGTCTTTTCAGGAGATGTTAACAAGAGAATCAGGAGACTACGGCTTTGTTAGTGTCAGAACTAGATTCAGAGACATGATTGCTAAGTGTTCTGACATTGTTGTATTGGACTGCTGTAGAGAAAAAAAATGATTTGATCATAAGATGGACAGCCATCAGTGCAAGGATGGATATGGCTCCATGGGCCATGAGGCCCATATAAAATTGTGACCCTCTGCAAGAAAATTCACAATCTCCTTGCCTTTGCAATGATTTAGAATACACATGACCAGGAGAAGATATTACCAGGTCCCCATCTCTCAGGGTCTAGGAAGGCACTCATGTGCTTTTAGGGCTCTGGAAAACTCTGATCTTGCTTTAGCAGCTGTGTTTAGGTCTATTTGGTTTTTTTTTTTTTTTTTTTCTGTTTGAATTTAGTTGCTTTGGAATATAGGTGAATGCTTCCAGCTTGTTGAACATGGACCTTACACAAGTTCCATTGCTTTGAAGCTTAGACTCATGTATCAAAATCAAGGTTATTTTTGTAAAGAAGCTACTTGACCTTTATTTTCCCAAGGATCTGAAGTGAGATCTAAGGTATTCTATGATTTCTCACTACAGGTATTTTTGTAAATTACCAACTCGAATGAAATAGAGTAATTGGTATTCTTATTCAAATGAATCAGACTTAAATACCCTACTGGCTGGGCAGGAAGTAGCTCTGCCAACTAAAGGTGACTTGGGTAGGAGGCTGCAGAATTTGTTTTAGGTAGCTAAAAGTAGATAACAAGGCACATAATACCAATTATTATATCTTAATCATCAGTTTGTGGTTCATAGGTCCATTATATCATTTCATCTTCTTATCATTTGTTTGGTAAATATTTACTAAGGGCTTGCTCTGTGCCTTTATTGGAAGCACAATGGTCAGATAACATAGACCGTAGGCTAATAGTGCAAGAGGAATGCAGCTGTTAAACAAGAAAAATATTCTCACACATTTGCAAAAAACTGAGCAAGGAGACAGGACACTGCGGGAGCTTGTGAAGAGAAAACCTACTTATTGGATGGTTAGAGAAATGAAGGTAGCATTTAAACAACTGTCAAATAGAAGAGACAGATGGCGTTCATTCTTATTTTAAGACATGGCCTATGGCCTGCTTTATTGGACAAACAAAGAAAAACAACAGGCAGAGGCAAATTCCTGTATCTAATAAAAATTCCTAACATCTTGAGGTCAAACAAGTTTAGAGATTGTGCCTGGTTTCAGTTTATAGAGTCAAGAGGGACATGCCTCTGTTTCCAGAGCTTTCCAACTTACACATAGAGATATGATCCCGTGGCTCTTTTGGGGACCACAATAAAGGAAGCAATCAATTCTGCCTGGGGGCTCCCTGGAGTTTTGCTTAGGAGATGAGTTTGTCTTCATGAAGAAGAGGTAATTCAAAGAGAGCAAATCACTGGAGCAAAATATATATAGCTGGGTTTGGGGAACAGAGGCAGGGTATGACCAGAGAGTAGAAGAAAGAAACAGAAACTCGAGAACATTATTTACTGAGGTGGGGCTGGTCCGTGGTTTCTATAAGTTGACTGCATTTACTTCTTCTCTAAATGATAGCTTGAAAACATGTATGTAGCCTTGGAAAATATAGTAATAAACTTGCCTGCAGTGGCTCTGCACAGACCGAGGCTCACCAAAGTGAGGAGTTGTCATGAGGGGACATTGTGGAGAGCTCTGGGGTTTGCACATCTGCTAGACACATTGGCATTCGGTAAGTTGTTGCTTTTCTGAGCCTGTGTCCCTATCTGCAACACTGAGCCCCTGATGCCCACACCACCTACTGGGGTTTAGTAAGCTTAAATAAATAGTAAATAATCAATAAATGCTTTTGAACAGTTTAGTTCATCTTGAGCCAAGAGATTTTATCTAAAATGTTTGTCTAAAGCAAATTTACTGCGACTACTTTGGACATGGCTCTGAGTGAGAGGAAGAAGGAGACAATAAAGCAAAATTGAGACTACTGTTTTTGGCTCTGTAGAAGCTTCCAGGTGGTTACAATGCAAGTACTAACTTAATTCCCTTAATTATGAAAGATGCTATGCGACAAGTCCCTAAGTGAAGGAGCCAGGCCACAACCACTTAGGCAGAAATCTCCCTGATTTCTTTTAATATCTAAAAACAATATGGAAGACAGAAAATGTGATTCAAGCCTCTAGGGACCATGGGCCAATAGTGCAAAGAAGATGTGTTACCACATGGAAGGAGATGGGACTGGAGAGAGAACTGTAATGAAGAGTGATTTAAGGTGTTTGTGTTTGTGTGTGTGTGTGTGTGTGTGTGTGTGTGTGTGTGTGTGTGTGTTGTGTGTGTTGTGTGTGTGTGTGAGAGAGAGAGAGAGAGACAGAGAGACAGAGAGACAGAGACAGAGACAGAGAGAGATTAAAGTCTTAATGCTAGACTAGGGAAATATGAATTGCCTGAGATGTAACAGTCAAAACAAGAACAACAAGCATGTTTGGGAGGATGACCAGGTATAGGAAGGACTCTGTGTGAGGTTGATCAGCAAGTCTAAGGAAATTTTTGGCTTTGTCTAATAGGAAGACCCAAGTATGGAGAAGGGAAACTTTTAGGTTTAGAGTCAAAAGATTATGGTTTAAAAATTGACATTGTTCTGACTAAGTGAATTTATGGATATTTATCTCCTTTGAACACTAATGTCCTCATTTGAGGAGACAAAAATAAGACCATCTGTGTGAAACCCATTATACATGAAAGTGCTCTACAGCTCTACTCTTTGTTAGAAGAACTATAGTAGGATGGTTTTATAAACATCGTTTTTGTTTGTACAGGAAAGGATACTTAATGGAGGAAAACCACTGTGGTATGGCTTATAAGGCAGCTCGTTTTGCAAAGTGAGCATTTTAGTGACTTTGGAGAGAGGAGGCGGGCACGAGTGAGATGTTGGAGATCAGGAAACCATGCTGAGGTCCATCATATCCGAGATGGAAGATGCCTGAGGTGGACAGGGTTTCTGGATTCTTCTAATTTTGGAATTCAGGGTCTCATTCTTTACCCCAGGCTAGCCTGGATCTCACTTTGTAATTCAGATTGCCCTTAAATGTGAACTTCTGAGTTGTCAGGATTACAGACATAATGCCCAGCAAGTCTGTGTGTTATCATTTAAGGTCTATTTCTAATAAGTACTACAACTTATTATAGTACTGTTAATAAAATGTGGAATTGGGATATTGTGAGATTTAGGAAACTTCTGGGCATCCTAATCATCCTAATACATTAATTTATTATTTTCTAAGCTGTGGGTAGTGATGTTGGCTTTTTATTGTGCATAAAGAAGTAAGAAAGGAAGAGAAGAAGGAATAATGGAAGGCAACAGTAGAGTGGCTTAGATTAGAAAAGAATATTTTACAGAGTTGGTGTGGTAAAACATTTGTTTCTGGTTTTTGTGTGTGTGTGTGTGTGTGTGTGTGTGTGTGTGTGTGTGTGTATAACCTGGTTGTGATGGAAAACATGTTGTAACTTAGCTCAACATACTTTGACAACTACTGTCATAGAAGGAAAGGTAAAGGAGACGCAAGAGGATGAAGCCGTCTGCAGCAGAGAGCATAGAGTTAGAAGGTACAGGGTAGGGACTTAGTGGGCTTTGAGTGAAGGAAAAGAAATGACAACAAGACTACTTAGCAAACACATACTCAGCTGGTCACCTGCAGGGGAAGAAAAGAGCAAGAAGGGAGGCAGAAAGGTAGAGGGGGAAAGAGGGAAAAAAAGCTCCATGACAGCCTGACCTCAGAAGGCTTGTCTGTGTGGGAGCAAAAAGTCAACTGGAAACACCAGAAAGCATCCAGAACAAAATTTGGAGAATTTAACACATCACTAGCCAGATGGGGATGGCCTGGAACCAGGAGTGGTTGGAGAACTCTTCTCAGTAGTTGAGAAGAGCTTAAAGGAGGGGCTGAAGGTGGAGGATGGTGGGTGGGGCTGGTCTGTACATGCACATTTGGAAGGTATCTGTATGAAGCACAGCTAAGAAGGATGAAGTCTGAGGTCTTACTTTTATGATTTCAGTAGACAGAAAACATGATGGATCGCAATCAATACTTTGTGGAATCTTTCTCATAGCCTAAAATATTGATGTGGTGTTTAGCATCCAGAATGCTGTCCTGTCAATAATTCAGAAAGGGATATTGAACAATATGGAGGGAACTAGATCCCAGTAGTACGGACTCTAAGATTAGATGGTTCCCATGGTGAGGGGGTACTAGGAATGAGCAGTGTATAGAGATATGATCCTGACTTTGTAAAAACAGCAAAAATACCTTAATTATATTCTCTCATCAAGACTGGAAGAGAAGAGCTTACATTTCACAGTGCTTGAGCTTTCTGGAATGAGAATGTAGGGCTTTGTGTTCAGTTGCAGAACAGATAGCTCCCTGGAAAGTGTGAGGGAGATGAGACCTAAGCAGAAAGGGAGGGGTTGTTGGAGCAGCAGCACTCTGACATTAATGCCATTTCAGTTGAGTGGAGAATTTCAAGGAATTTAAGAAATTTTAATCTTAGGAATCAAAGACCAAGGCATAGATGATATCCAAGACATCAAGCCACTTGTTAGGAAAGGTGACAGGGGTGGGGGCTTTGTTGTTGTTTTTGGTGGTAGTGGTGCTACTGGGAGCAAAGATGTCATATTGGGATCATTGTCCCCTGATTGACTGTGCACCAAGAGGAAAGAGCCAGAGAGGAAAAAGTTGGTGAACAACCTCTTTGCAAGGAACAACGGGAGAGATCCACAATTTTGAAAATTATCAAAGTCAGGGATTCCCACAGCTTCTGTTGTTGGTGATATATATGAGAGAGCAGTTTTTAGATATGGTTGCTCTTGTCGTCTTGTATTGGCACCTTTGACAGTCGTCACTGCTATTATTCTTATTATTTTATTATGCATATGAGTGTTTTGCCTCCATGTATAGCATGAGTGTGCCTCGTGCCCACTGAAGACAGAGGAAGGTGTGGAATCCCAGGGGACTGGAGATAGCAGCATTTGGGAGCTGTCATTTGAGAGCTGCCCTGTAAACCCAAGTACTCTATTAGGGCAGCAAGTGCTCTTAACCACTTTAAAAGAAAAAAAAAAACTTTTGACTGCACATAGCAAGTTTTTAAATTTTTTTCTTAATTAATTTATTTATTTATTTATAGTTTTGGGACAGGGTCTCACTATGAGGTTTAAGCTGGCCTCAAACTCAAGATCCTCCTGCCTCAGCCTCTGCAGTGCTGGGATTACAGCCTGCACCGTTGCACGTTGCACGTAGCCTTAGATAGCTTTGTGTTCTGTTTTGTTTGTCTGTTTGTTTACACGAGATCAGCAAAGGAGTGGCAAGGGTTATGATTGGCTACTCTTTCTGATTTAATAAAAAAAAGCACATTCACTTCAGAATATTTGCTTTGCTGAGAAGAGAAGCTGTCGAGTACACGTTAAGCTGGCGCTTCTCTGTCAGAATTATATTTAGGCGACAATCTGGCAGCCTTCGAGATCTGTTGCCATCCAGTGCAGGCTCTTTATTTTGGGTGGATACTAGGGGTCTTTAGTTTCAGAACCTTCATTGAGACTGTGGTTCTTCTCCTTTCCATGACCTTGAGTATGAGTCAGTCCTTCTGACATTTAGTTTATTTATCCGTGAGGCAGCCATAGTAATGCTTACCTAATAGGGACATTGTGAGGAGGAAATGAGGCAATTCATAGAACTGTCTGCTACATAGTGAGCTTGGTCATTTTTTTTTGTCTTCCTTTCTTTTTGCTAAAGTTCCCACTGAAGGAATATGCAATTAGTGTTGGGTGTAGATATTGATTATAATTAAAGTCACATTTTTCCCCATTTGGTTTTCATTTCCTGAGAACTTAGGGTCACCATATTAGTTGAGGCAGATATGCCAGTCGGTTACTCCCTTGTTTTACCTCCTTCAAAAGCAGAGTTTAGCTGATAATGACTTTGAGAAAAGCAGAATTTAAACACATAAAGGTTGGGGAGATGGCTCAGTAGGTGAAGTGCTTGCTGTATGAAAATGAGAAACAGAGCCCAGGTCCTCACCAACCATGTGAAAGCTGGGCATGGTTGTGGGACCTGTGTCCCCAGTGCTGAGGGTGGCAAGGACAAAGAGTCAGGAAGATGGTTGGGGGCTTCCTTGGTCCCAGCCTAGACAGAAAATGGTACTTACCGGGTTCCATAAGAGACCCTGTCTCAGGGTGGAAAGCAATCAAGTAGGACACCTACTGTCCTTTTCTAGTCTCCTTATGTGCGGGTATCAGTGTGCACACACATGCATACATGTGCATACAGCACATAAAATGCACAACCATCTTGGTGTATGAATATTTTTCTTTCTATCTGAATAGGCTTAGTGTCAAATCTGTCCACTTGTCGTGGTGGTGGATCCATAAAACTTGGCTGTTTAAATAATGGTGCCTGCTGAACATCACATTGGTGACACTTCATTAGTCTAGCAATCATTTGTCTGGCAACCAACCTTACTCCTCTGGAAGATGAAGAATGATTTGCCAAAATAGATATCCCGAGGTCCAGGAATTAAATTACATGCACTTGACCCACAAGGAGGCTTCTAAATCTTGACTCAGAGAGTCCATCTATTCTTAATTAATTTCCTAGCTACTACTTCATTTATAACGGCTCTGAGATTTGAATTTGAACTGAGGAAAGTTAATTGTTAGGGATGTGTACACTGATGGTAGAAAGATGTGATAGCCTGGAGAAAAAAAAAGAAAAGGTTAGAAAAAGTAGGAAAAACAGATTACAGATGAAAAAAAAAAACCTATTTGGACAGAACAGGAAAAGCCTCACATGTCACAAAATGCCAAAAGAGTGCCTATAGCAAAACATGGTATTAATTATAGGCACTCAGCAAAGCAGAGTATAAATAGATATCCATAATATTGCGCCAGTTGGAAGAAATAGTTGCGGTCCCTTACAAGGAGCAGGTGTCAGTCACATGGGCTCAGTCATTTGAACACGTGCCTTCAGTGTTTAGCTGAGGGTAAAATGTTCGGGGATGTGGGTGTGGTCCATTGTTCTATACGGTTGAAAAAAAAAACAAGCAAATTTAGACCTTAATATCGATGACTTTAGGAACTGCAAATTGCGAGAGGTTGGGGAGGTGGGAGTGGAGAAGAGACTGTCCAATTAAAATTATTCACCTGAACACTGGCTTGTGATGCAGATATAGCCTATGCCCCAAGGATTTAGGAGATATCTCATAGTTCATTATTTGAGAGATACTTTGTTATGTAGCCGTTTCTCAGCTTGGTTTGAAATATGTAGCGGTAAGAGAGAGTGAGCATGCTGGTTAGTTTTGTCAACTCAATACAAGTTATAGGCATCTAGGAAGAAGGGACCTTAATTGAGGGAATGCTTGAATCAGATTAGCCTGGAGGCAATTCTATGGAGAATTTTCTTGATGTGGGAGGACCCAGCCCACTCTGGGCAGTGCCAGCCATGAGCAGGTGGTCCCAGGTGGTATAGAAAGATAGCTAAACCTGAACCCTCAAGCCAACTATGTAAGTAGTGATCCTCCATGGCCTCTTCTTCCATTCCTGTGTTCAGTTCTCTGCCTTGAGTTCCCACCCTAACTTCCCTCAGTGATGAACTCTGATGAGGATGCGAGAGCCAAGTAAACCCTTTCCTCTTCAAGTTGATTTTAATTTTTGGCCATGTTATTTACCACAGGGGTAGAAAGCAAAAGTAGTCAGTGGGTCAGCCAAGATTTCTCTGAGTTATAATAAGTACATTCTAGATGAAAACGTCAACCCAGTCATTACTTAGAATTGCTTAGTTGGTGTTATTTTTCTTCTTCATTGAAATTAATTTTATATTTTTAGCAAAGTGATATGGCTAGATTGCTTTGAAACTTGAATAGTTCTATTAGATTTTGAATCAAAGACATTAGACCCATGCCCCAACTCCCTCTGCACACCTCATCTCTCCTATTCTTATTTTTGATTCCTCTGAAGTACTTGCTTTGTATACCTCCATACGTACCAGTTGTGGTGGCTTGCATATGCTTGCCCCAGGGAGTGGCACCATTAGGAGGTGTGACCGTGTTGGAGTAAGTGTGTCAATGTGGGAGTGGGGTTTAAGATCCTCATCCTTGCTGCCTCGAAGACAGTCTTCTGTTTGCCTTCAGAACAATACGTAGAACTCTCAGTTTCTCCTGTACCATGTCTGCCTAGATGCTGCCATGCTCCTGCCTTGATGATACTAGACTAAACCTCTGAACCTGTAAGCCAGCTCCAATTAAATGTTGCCTTTATAAGAGTTGCCTTGGTCCTGGCTTTTGTTAACAGCAATAAAACACTAATTCTGACACTAGTCTTGCAGTTTAAGTATTATTTGTTACCTTTTCTCTGTCGGAGCTTAGTGCTTACGTGCCTGTCTCATTTCCACGTTCTCCTTGTCCCCTCTGTATCACAAAATACCTATTTTTGGTTAAACCAATATTTAATGTTTTTATCGCTATGACAACATAAACGTTATCACAGTTGAGTCTTGAATAACTCCACAAGTTTTGTTTTCTTTCTCATATAACTTTATGTTTTACCAAGAATTTGTAATGGGTTTGGTTTCCTTTGGTTATTTTTCTATGTGTCTGTCACTAATTATTCTCAACTTCTCGGGCTCTAGCCTGCATCTCTTCTTGAGACATTCATGTTTACTTCTGTTGCCTCTGGGATTCTGTACTACACTTTAATCTGCTGATGTTCTAGGCTTCCTGTAGTTAATTTAGATTTACCTGGCATATCATTTTCTAGATTGGGCATTGTGTTTCCTGTGAATTTTGAAGGTGAGGCTTCACGTTTCTAACTTTCAGTGTTGTGTGAGCAATGTTCGTTGCTAACCTGATTCCTATACCCATACTAATAATACTACATAATACTATACACAATGAATGCTATTAACTACCAATACAATAATATTAAATAAATACCATGCTAATAATACTACATAATACTATACACAGTGAATGCTATTAACTACCAATACAATAATACCATACAATAAATACCATGCTAAAAGGTTTGGTAACTTATTTACTTTTTCTCTGAAAGAAAGGAAGATCTTTTTGCCTGATGTGTTTGTAAGTTCTCAATAATGGACTTTTATGTAAGTTTTACCGTCATGCTGAGATAGGTTCTCCATGGACAGTTTTAATCTTGGAATTTATGCCCTCTAGTCCTGAGGGTTTCTCTATTATTTACTTCCATTTTTGTTTGTTTGTTTCTATTCTTTTTTATTCTTTTTCAAAAGTTAGATGAAATATCTAATTTTTCTTAATATTCTCTATCTTGTCAGAAATTTCTTTATTCCATTTCCCTTGTTTCCTGAGAACTTTTTGTTTGTTTGTTTGTTTGTTTGTTTCTGGAACTTTCTATTCCACTCACATTTTTGGGTTCGATAGCACCTTCTCGTCTTTCTTGATGCAGAATCATTTGCATTGCTGAGGGACTGCAAAACTTTCCTTTGCTTGCTATATCATCAGTTTGTCCTCGAGCCTATGTTCATTATGCCTTAGTGACTCCTTTCATGATTCAGGTGTCAGTTCATTCTTCACATGCTGAGAATCTTTCGCTGTGATGAGGAGTCAGCCACTTCGATGGTGTGAGACGATGTGAGGAAACCTGTGGCTTAGGCTGCAGGGTGGTTGTGCAGAGACCCCTGGGATGTTAGATGGGTCCTCTATCGTTCATGCACAGGTTTCTTCTTGGCTTACCTTGTTTAAAAAAATTCCAACAGTCAGACACCTGTCTTTCTCTGAGTGGAAGAAATATGCTGGGTACATTTTCTTCAGGATTCCAGTTAATCCACTCTTTGAAATACAAGACATTGCTTTCATCAATACCTCTTAGCCCCTCTGGCGTAACTTCCCTAGTGCAGACTTCTACTAGGATGGAGGGTCATGGGAGAAGAGATACTTGGCTGCTTCCTTCTATAACTTAGAAGTCTCTCTCTCTCTCTCTCTCTCTCTCTCTCTCTCTCTCTCTCTCTCTCTCTCTGTTGTTCATGGCCGTGCACATTTGAGAGGTTGAAATTAGTGGCAAAAGCTTGAGGAGACCTGCCTTGGTTCATAATCACCACAAGCCAAAGCAGGCTTTTAAATCTTTCATCCCACAGGCTTTTAGTGTAAATTTGGTGAGATAAAAAGAAGCCAACAGAATTCTTAAAGCAAAAGATATATGTTTAGGGGTGCATCAAAGACACCCCCAAAAAGGATTGTGAAAGCAACTTTAAGGGATTGATAGGTCAAAATATGAAGGCCAGCCATAGGCTTTTGAGGAACTTTTATGAACTTAAAGTTCTCAAATGACTCCAGGGTGGCCTGAGAGTCAACAGTTCTTGGATATAAAGCCATGGGCTTGGCAGCAGTGCTGTGAACTAGAGGAGCAATTTATGCCTCTGCATACAAATGGCCTCCTCTAAGACTTGCTAGGCAGTAGTAGGCTTGCTAGGGACATTCTTCTGATCTAATATGCCCGGAATAGCTCTGCGATCCACACCGCTGGCCTGGGAGTTGGAGGTAAATACGGAGTGCAGCTAGAAAGTTTGTGAAGACCCCAGACCACATTCTAAAGTGCCTCTGATTACCCTGTAGTGTCGTTCCTGTGGAATGGAAATGTGACGACCCTGAAGTGTTGGGAAAAAATAATTAAAACTCACTTGCTCACTTCTCAGACTATTTTTTTCCTTTTGTCTACTGAGCTTCAAGTTACTCATAATGCTTAATTTTTTTTTAAAAAAAAATATCTATTATAAATAAAGCAAAACGAGGGAAAGAAAGAAAAGAAAGAGGAATGGTGTGTGGCGTTCTTTGAAGATAATAGCTTGAAAGTAGGTTAGCCGCCCTAGATTAGGATTGGAGGTCATTTTGAACTAAATTGGCTTTGAAATCAGAATTTAAATTGCTAGTCAGACTTAATTAAGATAACTGGGCATGAAGGCTATCCTTCTTTCTCCAGTCTCACAAAAAGAATGTATTTCTATTGTTTGTGCTTCTTTATAGACAAATGAGACTCTGGGTGTTCATTTTTGAGGAAACCATTTCACATGGTAATTGACTTAGGACTTTAAAAGTGGTTTATATGTAAATAAATAAGCCACATAATCACTTATTTGATTTTTCTAGGAATATTTAGAGTAGGATTTTCTAAAGTCACTGGGTACATTGCTCTGAACTGTGTCTTTTCTACCCTGTACACATTAAGAGGACTGCCCATACAGACACATCCCTGTAGCTTTATTTATCCATAATAATACAATATGTGTGTGGGTGTGTGGGTGTGTGGGTGTGTGGGTGGAGCTACCTTAAGGAAGGATGAATTTCAAATATTTCAATCATCTTACAACTTATGCTTCTGTGTTAATATTACATCTATTTATTTATTGTCGTGTGTGTGTGTGTGTGTGTGCGCGCGCGCGCGCGCGCGAGCATAGGTGTGTGGAGGTCCAAGGACAATGATAGGTAGTTGGTTTTATCTTTTTTTCAAGTGGGCTCTAGGGATTGAACTCAGGTGGTCAGGCTTGGTAGACTTGCTGAACCATCCTGGCAACCCTATCCAGTCATTTGCAAATATTAAATCTTTTGTTTGTGATTAAACAGGTTAAATGTGTACAGTGTTAACTAGCTTGGCAGAGGAGACTTACAGTGTTATTGTCAATTTAGCTTTCATGGGTCATCATCTTCTATACACTAAAACAAATAAATTAGTACAAGAAATGTTTTAACTTAGAATGGAAAAGTACAAAGAAAGAGAAGAAATTGAATCTAGACATGAATTTGGTACTGCTCCCCCCGTGCACCTGAGAATGCAGGTGCATAGCTGACTGTATTCGGTGGACAGAGTGTCACATAAAGCAAATGTGCCTTGACTGTTTTGATGGTGCCCTTGAACTGATGCTAACCTCCATCTTGAGTTTATGAAGATCTTTTCTGTAGATAGAGTGCACATCTTGGGATTTGGGTCTGTCGGCATGATAGGTTGACACTGCCGGTGATTAATATTGATCTGAATATAGTTCTAGAATAGCCTCACTGAAATTCATCTTGAAGTGGTAAAGGACATCTTCCTCCTGTGTGGGAAAACTATATCTAGAGATTGTACAAAGGAACATAAAATCAAACTTGCATTTTAATGCTTAATACATTAGTTAAAAAAAACCCTCACATCTAAGGTAAGACATTTGAATCATTGATCATTCTTTGTTTGAAACATTAATCAGCAATGTCAGGTAACTGGTTGGTCGAGTTTTCTTCATGGGGCACCGGAAGTAGAGTCAAATGATGAGGCCGATGAAAAATGAAACTTTCCTTATGGATAGTCTAATGATTGTGTCTGATGGATTTGAACTCATTTTAAGGCTCTGGGACTGGGGCGATGGTTCGGAGAGTAAAGTGCTGTAGCAAACATGAGAGCCTGAGTTTAAATTACTCCACATACTCCAAATAAAAGCCAGGCACGGTGGTTCACATCTGCAATTCCTGCAAGGCCAGACATGGTGGTTCACATCTGCAATTC